>CM053571.1:21990767-22060701 GCA_028646485.1 Cryptoprocta ferox
AAAAAAAAAAAAAGACTATTGAAGGCTGTCTTGGAGGCTGGCCTCAATGGAACCAAAAGAGTCCTGACTGGTACATTGTGGTGACAGTTGTCTCTACCTCAAGTTTAGATTTTATACCATATAGGTATTCTGATCACTATGATAATCAATATTTATTCTTAAGATAATTGCCCTTATTTATCACTTATCATCTTTTTGGAGGTTAAATTTATATAATATAAATTCTCTTTTCACTTCATATATAATATGCAAATGATTCATTAATAGAGTTCCCTTTTTGTCCAAATAGAGTTTTGATTGGTGTAAGTTCTTGGTAAGGGAAGTGTGAGATGATGACATGAAAAAGTTAAGAATAAATTGCCAACCTCCAAGTTCTGCCATTTTCCCAGTTTGGAGGTGGTAGAATTAGGGTAAGAAGAATGGAATTAAAATATCTGGCTTCTAGTACTGAATTTGCCACATACTAACTGTGTGACCTTGGTCCTTTAAGCTGGATGAGTCTCTTTCCTCATGTTTAAAAAAGGGATCAATATTTTTATCTTATAGTGAAGTTATGAGGATTCTGTGATATAGTGCTTTATAAACTATGAGATGTTACTTGTTGCTGCAGAAAGGTACCATGGTATTGGCTTGGTAATCAGAAAACAGATTTGGGTCCTAGTTTAGCCACTTGTGGGCCACATGCTTTTATGAAGAATTATTTATCCCCTCTTAGTTTGGATCTCCTCCTCTGTAACACCGATTTAATAATAATAATCCTAGTTCCACGCACATGTGGAGTTCAGATGAAGTTCTGTCTGTAAAAGTTTGGAACACAACTGTTGCTATGATTATGTCTCTATTAGAGAAGGGTTGGAACCAAATTTACTGTATCTTTTATATCAAAGCCAACATGACTAAGTAATTTATTTAATGAGTAAATATGTATTGAAGATAAGTATATGGCAGGTATGAGCTAAGTGCTATGGATACACCAGCAAACAGTACAGATGCTATCCCTATCTCTTTAGAGCTTAGAGTTTATAAAGGAACAATAAACAGGCCAGAAATTACAAAGCCCTTTGATAAATGGTATGGGTGGGCATGTGGGTGCTATGGGAGCATGTAGGAGTGGTGTCTAACACAGACTTGTAGGGTCATGAAAGACTTTCATGAGGAAGTAAGGTCTAAAGTAAGATCTGAAAGTTGAGTTGGAATTAGGTTAAAGGAGGTGGGTGAGAGGTAAAGGGAGGAACAGCCCAGATGGAGGAAAGAGCCTACCTAAAGAATGAGAGGTAAGAGAACACAGGATGGTCAGAAAATTATTCACTGTGGCTGGAACCAAGAGAAAGAGGCAGAGCCCTTTGTAAACTAGAGTTGAAGAAATGCTTGATCATAAAGAACTTTCTGGTAGGCATGCTAAAGCTTTGCCCTGGATTTTGTCTTGAGGGCAATGAGGATTCCCTGAAGGATTTCAGAGCAAGAAAGAGACATATTAGATTTGCATTTTAGGAAAATCACCCACTCCATATTTTTCAAAGAGGCTGCTAGTGGCATTTTGGGTGGAACAATTCTCTATTATGGAGATCATTCCAGCTGTGGTTGCAGATTACTGGCTTCCCAAAGAAACCCATGTCCTAATTCCCAGAACCTAGGAGCATGTTACGTTACAGGACAAAAGGGGCTTTGTAGATAGGATTAAATTTATTGACTTTAAAATAGGGAAGTTATCCTTGATTACCTAGATTGGGCGGGGCCCCGTCTAATCACAATGGGCCCTTAGAGTGGAAGAGGAAGACAGAAAAATCAGGGAAAGATGTGGTAGGAGACACGAGGCATGAAAAGTATTCAATCCACCATTACTTTCTTTGAAGATGAAGGGAGTAATGAACCAAGAAATACGGGAGACCCTAAAAGCTTGAATGATCTCTGCTGATAGCCAGCAAGGAAACTGGAACTTCAGTTCTACAATCCCGTGGAACTGAATTCTGCCAACAACCTTACTGAGCTTGGAAGAGGAGCTTGCTTCCATTAAGGAGGGCAGCCCTTTGGAAACCTTGATTTGAGCCCAGTTAGACCTCTGTCAGACTTCTGACCTACATAACTTGTGATATAATAAATGGGTGTTGCTTGAGCTGCTAAATCTGCGGTACTTCTCTACCAGAGCAGTAGGAAATGAGAACACTAGAGAGTGCAGCCTCCCTGGTTCCTACTCCTTTAATGCCAGCATGCCCCTCCCTCCCTCAGTTATGTGACGATCCCAATGGCTCTCATACATTTCCAAATGCCTGCTGCTGCTGGGGGCAAGGGTGGAGGTGGAATGGTTTGCCCCTGGTTGAGAATCATTGTAATGGAGAACTGTGGATAGGAAGAAGGCTAAGTAGAAGGCAGAGGAACCAGTTAGGAGGTTGTTGTGAAATTTAAGCTGAGCAATGAAATGGCCTGAAGGAACATAGTGGGAACATTCATGGGAAGAGGGAAGGGGATGACTTTAAGAGATAATTAGGAAGCAGACAGTAGTGGTTTGATTAGCATTGGGAGTGAGCGATCTCCTCTGTCCCCAGCTTCCCCCCACCACACCACCCTTCCACCCCCACCCCCAGTACCACACACATCTAAAAGCAAAGAGCATTTCTGTAGGAACCTGACTTCCCCTCTAGTGAGCAAGAGGACACACTCTTGGAGCCATCAGCAATTTGTACCGGGATCAGCCAAGGAAGGGAAATGACAGTGGAGCTATTGCAAACCCAAAAGGCCCCTTATGGCCGGAGGCACCCAGTTGGTGAAGCACAGTAATTGCTTGAACACTTTTCAGCTACTCCATGCTGCAATTGACGACAGGAAATGAGGAGAGATTTTATACATCCCAACAGAAGCAAGTCAGGGGATCCAAATGGCTGGAATGCAGTTTGAACCAGGGTGTTTGGCTAAGCTGACCAAACTCCTGTGTGCAGTTTGAAAGCATTTTACCCTGAAGATTTTTATTTATACTTTGTCCACAAGGACCTGTGCCCCTTATTTCCACCCATAAATGTACAAGGACCCAACTCCTTGTATTAATCCTTTCTGTGTGAAATACTTCGTGTGGTTTCTGCCTTCCTGATTGCACCCTGAGGCAGGGCACACACCACACCACACACACAAGCCTATTTCAACAGTGAGTTTGTTCTCACTCTGAGATGTCACAGCCCACTGGCTCACCAGCCCTCCTCTGGTTTGTGCTGAGTTCCCTGCCCTAGTGACTGGGAGGGCCAAAACTGCATCATCAACCCCTAATCCTAGGAAGATGAACACAACAGAGCATGTAACCACTTACCCAAAACAAATGCAAGTGTCATGGGAACCTTTTAAAGTTGGTTCTCAGTGGGAAATGAAAATTCTCCCTGCATTTGCATTTTTGTTACCTTCTTGAAAACAGCCACGGTGACGTGAATGAAACATCAAGTCAAAAAATAATGATTCAACACAATTCATAGGTCACAGCAGAGAAGCTGAGTTTTTCTGTGCTCTTTTATGCATAGGGATTGATGAATCCCGCAGGTATTCCTGAAGTCGGCACTTTAGGTAAGGTGTTCAGCCTGTAATAGTAAGACTAATTGGCAAAAATGTAATTCACACATGAGGGTTTTGCCTTTCAAAGTCCAGTGAAAGTTGACCATATTCTTCTATTCCCAGGGGAACTGAAGTGGGTCATGTCACGGGGTAGGTTGGCTCTGTGTCTGATTAAGCAAAGCAGTTCCCCCTTTCTGCCTCTTGATTAAAGTCCATTTAAGTGGAATCAGTTCTGTTTCTAAAAGACAAAGTTATCTCATACTCAAATCATAATAACAATGTCAAGTTTCAGCCCTAGAGCAGGAAAACCAGGGCTGATGCTTCTCATTGCTCTACACTTACCTTGCTTCTGAGTCATTTTCAGTTCCAAGAGATCCTCTTTGTTCTCTGCCCAGGCACTGAGAAAAAGCCAAGTACAGAAAGCAGGCCTCACTGTCAAACGTTTTCGGTGTCATTTTCCTAATGCTGACTACATATCAGTATGTGCGATTTTATAATTATAGCTGTTTATTTGATTTGGATAGGCAAATTGGTTTGGGAGCAAAAGGGATGTTTTATGTCAAGATGCTCTAACTTTGGTTGGCAATTATCTTCTGAATATTTAGAAATGGTGACAGCCATCTCTCCATTCTTGAATATTTTCTGGCATTGTCAGGGCTTTGGTCCCAGGAAGGGAGGGAGAAGGCTCCTATACAAGATGAGATAACTAATAAAACTATAGTGGTGGGATTTTTTTCTATAAAAGAAAATCCATAAGTGACAAAATATCTCACCAAGTCATTTTTCCTCCCCAGTGTCTTGGCGTCGTGCGTGTGCTTGGCACATGCACAAATTAAGTTTACAGATTCTGTAAAGCAATTCATCCTGCTCTGAATCTAATGCCAGTAATTTTTCAAGGAAGTCAGCAAAATGTAGCCTTGGCAGGAAAACACTGCCATTATTTTTTAAAAACTCTATTGTTTTTATTCAATCTGCTACTGAACTGTGACTAAATCATTTACTCTTCATATTTAATTTTTAATTTTGTGATATTCTCACCCCCAAATGAGGTCAAGTCCTAAATCCTTGTATCCTAACATCCCAGCTGTACAGTCATATAAGAGGTTTGTTTCAGTAAAAATGATTACTGGTGTCTATAATAGAATTGTAATAACTCAATACTGTTTTATAAATTTTTGATTCACTCTGCATTTTTTATTTGACAGCTTGCCAAGTTCCAGTTTTTATCTGATCATCTTTGCATCAATAATACATGAAGCTGAGATCTTCTGAAAAGAGGATACTTTTCTCCCCCCTCACTGAATGCTTTGCTTTTGCCAGCACAAACATTGATTTGGATTTAATAATCTGTAGTCCTTTTGGTTTGATCACACTTCGCAGGAAACCCCAAAAAGAACCATGGCCACATATCCACTGACATGGAATCAATTGCTCCCCCTTAATAAATGCGATCATTGAACACCTGATCCATTTTATTGCTTGTTATGTGTAATTGACTAAAGCTTTGACATAGTTGAGATTTGAGTGGCCCCGAGTTTCCATATTCAGATCCTCTCAACCAAAAAATGACAATCAACAAAACCTATGCCATAGAAGGATGATGTTTCTGATTGTAATTCCTTGTCACCTCCATCATCGCACATTTTGTCACATGCTGCCCTTAAACAATGGCAGCAGTTCTGCTGATCTTAGGCTGCTCTCACTCCAACTGTTCAAGTTAAAGACCACTGTGTGAGAAACAGGTCTACCCATCACCCGCCTCCAAGGATTGTTATAAATAATCAGTATCAGGAAAAGGAACTGACTAGGACTGGGAGCATCATATCTTCATCTATTGTCTTATTTTCCATCTCTAAGGAATGCAACCAAGGGCCTTTTAAAATTATCATTCCCATCTCAAATAAACAATGAAATGCTGGTAAGTAAGAGAATTGCTCACCCAATGGTTGTCAAGCAATTAAATCAGAATCTCTGGGGGGTGCAATGTGGGCATTTGGTATTTTTAAAAGCTCTTCAGGTCATTTAGATGCGTAGCCAAGGTTGAGGCTCAGTGTGCTCTAACCTGAAACCTTGCCACTTGGTGTAGCTGGGTGCCAGCCTCATGGGCTTGTTAGAAATTTGGAAATCTACTGAATCAGCTAGATCTATTGAACCGGGTCTACTGAACAGAATCTGTGTATTAGCACAATCTTTCAGGTGATTTATAGGCACACTGAAGTTTGAGAAGAACTGATCTAAACTTCTATTATTGTAAGAAACATCCCTAAATTAGGTAAGCCAATTACTATACAGATGGGCCTCTTTCAGTGTTTCTGGAAGAAGTGGGGTGTAACCATGGGGTCTATTGTCAGGCAGTTCTGGATTTGTACCCTGGTTATCCCAGTTATTAGCTGTGTGACTTAGGGAAAGTCTTTCTAAGCTTAAGTGTGCTCACCTGTGTAATGATCCTATTAATAGTACCCACATCTCTTGGATTATTCAGAAAATGAATTGAAAGATTTCATGTAAAGTGCTTAAGACAATGCCAGGTGCACTGTAAGCAAGCAATATTTTTTAGTAGTTAATACTAATATTAATAAAGTTATACTCTTCAAAGACTGCAATTTCTCAGATGTTTAAATGCAGATAACAATTCTTTTTTATCTGTTTACCCTCAAAGCCAAGTGAGGCTTTTATGAAATCAGCCCTAATGTCCCCCCTTACATTTTCAGCTCACACTTGATCCCATTCATCATTTACAGGAGGGACAACAGGAAGGTTAATGGATGCCTAGAAAAACAGTGCAGTGGTGACCACAACCAGAATGCCTTTCCTAGTGCCTGAGTCTGGGTGACTTCAGCTTAATTTTCTTTGGAAGCCCTTGCCATTGTATGTAAAAGGACTCACAAAGCAGGCTTCCATGTGGGGCTAACTCTGTTCACCTAAATTTGGCCTGACTTGGAAAGCTTTCTTGGCTTTTTCCCATCCAATCCAAACAGGGAAGGAAGATTTTATTAAAATGACTTGGGCCCAGCCTGCTCTGTGCTCTGAACCATTGAAGAGAGCCAAAAATGTCCCTTGGTGTCCATAGAAACATTGTTCTTCTTTTTCAAAATTAATCCAGCTGAATTTGCAAGGCTGCCTCACCTCCATCAGAGCTGCAGACGGCCAGGACAAAGAGCTGTTTTGATGTTCCCAGCTGGGAACCCTGCCCTCAGCAAATACAGTTGATATAAATAAATGGTCTCTTGCCTGCCTACATTCATGCCCATCTGTTTGGAGGGCGTGGTGCCCAATCAAAAGTTGCCTAGATGCTCACCATGGGCACCGGTGCCAAGGAAGGACGATTTCATGGCAGCCTGCCTGATGCTGTGAGTGCCATCTTTTCAGTAGTGGGTTCTCATGCTGGGCCAGAATGGGAGCACTGGCACTGCATGTTTCCTTACTGTTGATCACACCTGTTGACAAGGTGGTGCCAAACTAAAAAAAGAGGGAGAGAAAGAAAACTGCTGTGTAGGAACATCTTTGGGCTCCCAGGGCCTGGCAAATCCACTAAGACAGATTCTAATTAAGGAGAGAAAGTCTCTGCCCATGGATGTTCTGATGAGGCACAAGATTGGCAAGTCAAACTTTACTTGGCTTTATCACAGGGGCGGAGGGCAAGTTGCTCCCAGCTGGCAATCTGCCCCTATCTAATATAGGAAATATAATAGAACACTGGTCTTTGTGATGACATCAGGAGCCAAACAAACCAGGGGAATGAATCATGCTGAGCCCAGCCCACTATCCCCTTGCTCCCAATTTTCACCCACCCACTGGCAATGATAGCCCTGATGAGCACAACTTACAGACTGTAAAAACTTAGGAGCTGATTTTATTTTGTGTTGGCTGAGCTTGAGAAAGGAAATGAAGCCAGTCAGGAGAATGCAGGATGTGGGGACATTTTAATGCTGATAAAGGTGGGGCGCCTGAGTGGCTCAGTCAGTTGAGCTTCCGCTCAGGTCATCATCTCATGGTTCGTGGGTTCGAGCCCCGCGTAGGGCTCTGTGCTGACAGCTAGCTCAGAGCCTGAAGCCTGTCTTCAGATTCTGTGTCTCCCTCTCTCTCTGACCCTCTCCTGCTCACACTGTCTCCCTCTCTCTCAAAAATAAATAAAACATTAAAAAAATACTCTTTAAAAAAATAAAAATAATGCTGATAAATGTAAGTAAATTCCCTCTGAGTTTGTCAAGCATGATTGTTAATAAATGCATGTATTCAGGTCAACAGGGGACCACAAAGGGGACCAGT
The DNA here is from genome assembly GCA_028646485.1 of Cryptoprocta ferox. Lineage (NCBI taxonomy): Eukaryota > Metazoa > Chordata > Mammalia > Carnivora > Eupleridae > Cryptoprocta > Cryptoprocta ferox. The sequence goes on from CM053571.1 coordinate 21,998,568, forward strand.
AGAGAATCCTCACCACAAAAGTTAGTAAATTACTAATCCCAGCATTCTCTGTGGACCTCTAAAGGGCTAAAAACAGTGGTTCTCAGCCACAGAATATTGTGGAGATGGGGAGTGAGCAATCTTTATTGAGAAATTCAGGCACACTACCTTGTCCTGTGGAAGAATAATAGGTTGAGAAACTGCTGGCTGAGAGAGTCAAGCAACATGCCTTATTTACACTTAAAAGGACATTTGTTAGCTCAATATTTGGTTTTGATCCGAAATTTGCATCGTCTTATTTAAACAGGAAGTCCATCAGTTAGACTTGTGGCTAAATCTTGAGGTAAGCTGACAATGGTCCTCCAAGGTGTCCATGTGCTAATCCCCAGAACCTGGAAATATGTTACCTGATAGGACAAAAAGGACCTAGCAGGTGTGATTAATTTAAGTATCTTGACGTGGGAGATTATCTTCGATTATCTGAATGGGTCTGATGTAATCACAAGGGTCCTTATTAGAGCAGAAGGCAATGTGAAGAGGGCAGAAGAGACTGGGTGATATATTTTGAAGATGAAAGAAGAGGCCCAAAGCCAAGGAATACACACAGCCATCAGATGCTGAAAAAAGCAGGGAAACCAGTTCTCTCCTCCGAAATTCCAGAAGGAACCAGTTCTGTATATACCTCTATTTTAACCCAGTGAGACTGATTTTGGAGTGCTTACAATTCTTCCAGAATTGTAAGAGGATAAATGTGTTTTGTCTTAAGCCACTAAGTTTGTGGTAACTTATTACAGCAGCATTAGGAAACTAATGCAATCCTTAGCCCTGTGTAGCAGACTCCCGGTGGCCCAAAATGGAGGGCCCCGGGCTACACATAGCTTGGAGCAACACAGTCTATCAGCTGCTCTGATAAAACCAACTAATTCAGTTATTTGTTTTTCTCCCCGACTCACTGGCCTTTTCTTCCCCCATCATGAATACAAAAGACTGTAATCAAATCCAATGTTTTTATTTATCCTTATTGGCATTGCACTAGCCTAAGGTTAAAAGAAACAGTTCTTCATCAGGTCTGGGGTCACACCCTTAAATTTACAACATTTGGCGTATTAGGAAAGAACATCGCTCAAATTAACATAAACATAGGCAATCCCAGCTCTAATCGCACACATTCAGATCCAAAAGGCTGGGAACAGTTTTAAGGCTTCAGTTTAGATTTATGTTTGACGAATGTTGTATCCCTACTATGTGCCAGGTACTAACTGTTATATGTTGCCATTTGGAATATACCCGCAAGCAACACAGTGGGTTAACTTTGCAGTTACTGGGTACACATGCAGTGTGAAATAGCCATTATTATTAGAAGTTAATACATAACTTATTCCTCTCAGCTACTGACCTGACACTGTAGGGCACCTCCTATCGCTGAATGTTAGCAGCAGGTGCCCATCCATATAGCCGTCCATCATTCCATCTCAGTGTAGCGGTGTGTCACACACAGCGAGTTGGGACACTGAGGCTTTTCTTTCCAGGAAGCGACTTTATTTGTGCCAGCATGGGCTCAGCAGGCTAAGACCCCAAAAGGCTGAGCTCTGAGCACAGCGGGGGGTTGCCTTTTGTACAGTTTTGCTCCTTTGTCTCCCATATATGGTAACATACAGTCTGAATGGGTGGCCTATGTTACAGAGTCGTGAGGAAGGTCGTGCCCTTGCACACAGCCAGGTTGCCTTTCCTTGTCTTGAGGTTTTTACCACATTCCTTAGGGAGAAGCTCTAGCACATTCCCCGCTTTGATGCTCAGACCTCCTATTTTGGGTCAAAGAGCATCATCTTGGTTTAGAAGTTTGTATTTTCATAACATCATCACGTGCATGGCCGTTTTCCTTTTGAGCATTACCTCAATGAGGTTGGAGACAGACTGTATGTATAACCAGGGGAGCTAGGCAAGGTAGGATTAAGCAAGCTCCCAAAATCAAGAGGATAGTACTTAGGAGGGTTTTGAATCCCCCGAGAGTTGAACAACATCCTCCAAATAACTCCCCAGGGTCCTAATCTTTTCAGGCCTGGACTGGGACATGAGCAACTTTTCTCATTCGATCTATGATCTCCTCTATGACTTTTCCTTCATCACCTATCTGTAGGCAGCAGTTGCTCAGGTTAGGCTTTCCACAAACTCCTCCCTTAGAAGCAAGCAAGTAATCTAAGGCCAAGCAATTTTGATAGATAGCATTGTGCATTTTGCTTTGCTCCTTGGCTAGTAAGTTAAAGGCTCTGGCACTTTCATTGGTTATAATTTCTACAACTGCTTACAGTCTGATTATATGGTTTAGCATGTAAATGGGAGTGCAGTAGCTCCAGGACCCATCCACTGACCCGGTGGTAGGGCCATAATATTGGATTATACACTTGGGGGGCCATTTATCATCTTTCTAATTGCCAATTTGTAGGGCACATTGTTTCCTTTGAGTCTCCCTGTCTCCATATACTTGGACTCCCAAATCCTCCCCTCTGGCAAGTGGGAGCAGGAAGAAAGATGGATGAATAGTTCCCAGCACACATGACCCTGACCAGCCTGAGGGAAGTACTGTATAGGCTGTCCTTCTAGTATAGTCCAGTATATCCAGTATAGTCCACCTGGGGCCTGCCATTCAATGGCTGCATTGACATTGTCCCAGGCATCTCAGAGATAAGAGAAGTTAGACAAGTGGTGGGGATCAGGCTCAAGGTGATCTGAGGCCCCCACCATTGTGTTTCTCAGGGGGTTGAGTTATAAAATCTTTGGCCTAGACACATTAAGCTTCCAATAGAGATGGTGAACTTTCTTCCCCACAAGACAAGGCAGTTTGTCCCAATAATTGAAGTTTCGAGGAGCCAAACCCTGGTAGGACTGGAATATTCTGTTTGTGGGGATCTAATTCTCTAGCCTCTCATGGCCATTGATCCCCCATGTTAATTCCCCCACATACACAGCAAGAAGAGATCTTCAGAGTTTGGCCTATAGTCTCTGTTAGGGCTAGAAACAAGTTCCTTGCTGTGACTGACATGGGATTGGGGCTCTTCTTGATGGGACATGGTTGGATGGGTGGTAGTAACTCTCTTGAAATATAGCACAGTCCCTGGGTCTCTGCCTTGCCCATGGATCTGGATGCCAATTCAGGTGTCCTATTGTCATTTGGAATCTCCTAAGTTAGTGCTGGTAAAATTAACAGGGTTACAGGTCTTTGATTGACAACCTGATGTAGCAGCCCCTTGTGAAGGAGCACTGTTGTGCCTTCTTTTTTTCAAGTAGCCCATGAAACACAGCTTCAGCTGGGGCATAAAAACTCACGTATATTGGCACAGAAACAATTTTCCTCACATATGTATTTGTCATTGAGTCGGTATTCCCACTCTCAATCTAAGCATCTGCATGGTATATAAAGAATCTTTGGGCATTCTATGGCAAGTGCCCACTTTTTTCGTATGACAGATGCCTCTGGGCCATTAGCTGTAACCTCACATATATCAAACGGCATTGACACTGGTTGTTTTGGGTTAGTAATTTGTGTCCAGCTGACCAAGTCTTCCCCCAACCCCCGAACCTTGGTAGGATCGGACTTCTAACCAATCTTCACTGGGGGAGTACTGTGGGTAAGGGCAAGTGTATTGACTCTCCCACTGGCAGGTAGAATAGGTGGTCTTATTGCACCTGCAGATCCCCAGGACTTTTTCTTGGCATGAAATGTGGGTATGGTATAGTAAGGTCCAAGTGACTCCCTGGCCTGACCTGGCTATGCAGATACATGGGTCACATGATGAGGGATCTAGGTCTAGAGGGGTCCATATTAGAAGCATCCTATCCACAAAGGGAAGGTGGTGCTAACAGAAATGTCTCACCACACTTGCAGCCAGCTGGGGCAGTCTCTGCCAATCCTATGGTGAAAATAAAGTAAGAATCACAGTAACAGCAGGAAACAAGGGTGACAGGGCATCACAGTAAGGAAACAGGTATAGAAAATAAGGACAGTCTATTTGTTCCACCAGACCATCGATTCCTCAAGATTCTGCTGTGCATAGATTAGTCAGCTTCTGGAGTGACTAAAGCAGGGCTGAAGTCTCCCAGACCCTCTGGAGTTACAGATTGCTCCTTCCATATGGTCAGCTTGCACAGTGTTGATGGATCAGGAATGCACTCCCAGTTTCGAGATGCTGGCTTCACTGTGCTGTGGTGAATCCAGGGACCCACCTTGGTTACCTTTACTGCAGTAGGTGACAGTGAATGGGCCCTTCCATAGAGGTTTTAGGGTTTCAGGGGTTGGACATTCCACTCCTTCACCCATACAGCAACTCCTTGTTTAAAGAGGTGAGCGTCTATGGTCAGACTCACAGGTAATCCCTCCCTAACCCAGCTGTGTAAGGTGGTTAGGGTAGAGCCACGGGCCCATATTTGTTGCCTTAGGGTTAGATTGCCTATCTCATTTAGATCCCCACTTATGCCCTTGATAATGGGGGGAGGGCACCCATAAAGGATTTCATAACAGAAGAACTTCATCTGCTTAGTGGGGCTACACCCAATTCTTAACAAGGTGATTGGCAACACCTGGTCCCAGTGTAGGTGGGTTTCCTGACATAGTTTACTTAATTGCAGCTAAAGGGTTCGGTTCATTCATTCCATCTTCCTGGAGCTCTGGAGTCAGTATTCCATAAGTAACTTCCTGGTGATCTTTAACCCCTTTGCCACCAGCCACACCACCTCAGCCATGAATGCTGGCCCATTATCTGATCCCATAGTGATAGGGATTCCAAATCAAGGGATGATTTTTTTTAGAAGTTAGGCCACTTCATGTACCTTTTCTATGTGAGTAGGGAAGGCTTCCACCCAGCCTGAGAAAGTGCTCACAAAGACCAATGGATATTTATAGCCTCAGACCCACGGAAATTCTGTGAAGTCCACCATCATATTTTCAGTGGGGATCCCCTGACACTCTGCACCCCAGGGACAGCCTTGGGTCCCTGACTTGGGTTATTCTGGGCACACATTTCACATTGCTCACATACTGCTCGGGCTATGCTGGAGAGTCGAGGGATGTAGACATGTCGGCTCAACATAGTCTTCAGAGCTGTCTGGCCAATATGGCTTTCCTGATGCAACTGCTTGGCAAAAGCTTGAGCCAGGGCCTCAGGAATTGCTACTCAGCTGTCTTCAAATTTCCTCCATCCACCTGGGAAGTAGCTTCCATTTTCAGTCTTAAACCAGGTACTCTCATATTGTGAGTAATTAGGGTCACATTCTGCCGGTGGACTAGGGAACAGCTACAGATTCCACTGTTCCTTTGGAAGCTGCAAGCTTTGCCTCTTGGTCTGCCTTATGGTTTCCCCATGAAGCCGTGGTGTCTCCCCTTTGATGTCCCCAAAAATGCATGACTGCCACTCTTTAGGGGCCCACACAGTGTCTAAGAGTTCAAGGATTTCTTTACCATAATTTATGTTTTTTCCTACGGAGTTTATTAGACTCTTCTCTTTATGTAAAGCCCCATGTACATGGAGGATGGTGTATACTTAGAGTCTGTGTATATATTAACAAGTATCCCTGCCACCAGTTGGAGGGCTTGGGTTAGCATGATGAGCTCTGCCTTCTATGCCAAAGTCCCCTCTGGCAGGGGTTTGGACTCAATGATAGAATTCAGGGTCACCACAGAGCACCCCACAAGATGTTCTCCCTCTTTCACAAAACTGCTACTGCTGGTGAAATACTCAGTGTCAGGGTCCTTGAGGGGCTGGTCACTCAAGTCTGGTCAGATGGAGAACACCTCATTCATGACTTCAATACAGTTATCTGGTTGACCTGGCCTGACAGGCAGTAGGATTGCAGGGTTTAGGGTCCACACTACTTCTAGGTAAATGTGTTATCCGACCATCCAGACATTGGTTAGCCAGTATTGTCCCTTGTACTCCATTAATGTCAATACTGAATATGGCACTCAGACTGTCGATTCTTCTCCCATAGTTAACTTGTCAGCCTCAGATACTAAGAGGGCCATGGCTGCAAGTGCCTATAGGCAGGGTGGCCAGGCTTGGGCAACAGAGTCAAGCTGCTTGGAGAGATATGCCACTGGGCAATGCCCTAACACCAACATCTGGGTTAGGAGTCCCACTGTGATGCCAGTACGTTCATGAATATACATGAAGAAGGTCTTTAACATGTCTGGGAGCCCCATACCAGGCACGTTGGTTAGAGCCCATTTGATCTCTTCAGAGGCCCTTTGCTGTACTTGCTCCCATACCAGAGGTTCCCGCTCTCCCTACTTTGTGGCCTCATAAAGGGGTTTGCCAAGACCGAGAAGTTAGGTATCAAGATTCTACAGAAACCTGCAGCCCGGAGACTCCTGAACCTGATGTCAGGTCAACAGGACCAGGATCAAACAAATGGCCTATTTTTTCTCCAGGCCAAGTTGACACTGCCCCTGAGAGAGGTGAAAGCCAAGGTACTTGATTTTCTTTTGACAGATTTGGGCCTTTCCTCCCTCTTTCTTCGTGCCATTTAGAAGGGCTTCTTCATATTGGTTAGTACTTGAGAGCCCTCCATCTACACTTGGGTCCCAGTTGGGGTCCTCTCCAGGGAAGTAAGCCTGAGCATAAGCCTGGGTGTCTAGCATCCCAGATAGGCCATTCTCCTAGGGCTCCCTGGGTAATTTGAGCATCCAGAGGAGTTGGCAGCAGTCCATCCAGGTATATTTGTGGGTGTGAACTATGGACTGCAGTAGTTCAATCATAGCCTGGGGCTTCTCCATATAGGAGGGAGTATGGTGCTTCCGGTTTAGGAGGTCCATAGTGGTAAAAGGGTTGGTACACAAAAACATGCTGGCTTCCTCAGATCTGGCTCTTCCTGATCATAATAGACTGGTTTCCTAGTTTCCATCAGTGGCATCTGTAGGGGTCCCCAGTGTTGCTGCAGATAGGGGCTGTCTCTGCTGGCCTGATCTTCTAATCGCCTTCCAGGAGGGGTGTATGGGGTTAGGACCCCATACAGGCAAGCCGGTCATATCCAGAGAGGCCGGTGGTGCTAGAGGTCGTGAGGCCTCAGGACTAGGAGCAGGTTCTGGGGTGAGGTTTCAGCAGCTGGGGCAGCTGGAGACACAGGTGGCAGTGACGGATACAGTGGGGCATATGGTGGTGGGACCCCCTCAGGCTCTCCCGAAAGTATGGGTTTATCAGTTTTGGGCCAGCATTTGGAGGAAGCCATGACAGGAGCCATCATAATTTTACAGTTCTCTTCAATACAGGCTTTTAGCCAAGGCAGCCAGGATAGGATCAGGTCTTGCCAATGGTCAATGTAAGGAAATTGGTCGGGGGTGGCCTGGATCCTCCACAATGACCTTGAACACTCAGCCAACTAGTTCCTTATTAAGTGAGCCCTCAGAGGGCCAGCATACCTCAAACGATGGCCAATAAATTTCATAGAATGTCCAGAGCTTTCGGGGAGTTAATTTCACACTGTAATCTCCTGAGTAGCCCTTTTTGAAATTCCTCAACATACACTCTAGGGGAATCATTTACTCTGCTTTCCACCCATTGCCTCCCCCTAATGGACAACTTTCCTGCACAAGAGAGGAAAAAGGGGGAAGGAAGGGACTAACTTGGAGAGGACACACACTCGCTTTGTCCATTTCTGACTGCTCTCCTCTCAGAGATATTTCAGGCACCACTTAGCATTGGTGGATTCAGTATCAAGCCCTGACCCGGATCAGACTTCTGAGGATGTCTGACACTGCCCTAAGCCATATGAGATTTCCCCAGAACCATGGATCAGGACCCAATACTCGCTTTGACCTATTGATCAGGGTCAGAAATTTTCCTCTGTCCATCTCATCTACACACAACCTGCTGCCCAGTGCCCGGTGCCTTAGAGTTGTGGTTTCATTCCTTATGGAACTACTTGGGCAAGTCTGGGAGGTGATCAGGCTCCCCTTCTGCGTCTTAGGGGTAGATCTACCAAAATGAACCCGGATTCTTACCAGTCTGATGGGCGGTGTTCCCTGAACTGGTTCCTGGGCCTCACCAGTTTCCTTTGTGGATCTGAGGCCCTCACACTGGTGTGTTGTGTGGTGGCTAATCTCCTAGGGATCAAGCAGTCCACTGGTGCCAGGTGAGGTTGTCTCTTCCAGTGCCCCAATGTTCATTCTTGGTGACAAGAGAGGTAAAACACTATCTCTGCCTCCCAGGCGATGCCCCCACAAAATGTAGTGATGCGTCACACAGACAGAGTCAGGGACACCTAGGCTTTTCTTTCCAGGAAGCAGTTTTATTTGTGCCAGCATGGGCTCAGCGGGATAAGACCCCAAAAGGCTGAGCCCTGAGTGCAGCAGGGTGGGGAGGGTTGCCTTTTGTACAATTTTTTCTCCTTTGTCTCCCATATATGTTAACATACAGTCTGAATGGGCGGTCTATGTTACAGAGTTGTAAGGAATATTGCACCTGTGCACATAGCCAGGTTGGCTTCCCTTGTCTTGAGGTTTTCACCACATTTCCTAGGGAGGGGCTCTACCACATCAGCAGCTGGATTGTTCATTTGCCTGCCTGCAGTGGCTGTGATGTACAGAAAGCAGACACTGGGAAAAACTCAGGCTTTACCTGTGGCTACATTATGGTTTGACCAAATTTAATATATATATTTTAATGTTAATTTATTTTGAGAGAGAGAGAGCATGAGCAGGGGAGGGGCAGGGAGAGAGAGAATCCCAAGTAGGATCTGCCCTGTCAGCACAGAGCCCCGCTCGGGGGTCAATCTCATGAACTGTGAGATCATGACCTGAACTGAAATCAAGAGTTGGACGCTTAACTGACTGAGCCACCCAGGCACCTCTTATATATATATACTAATACATATATATATATATATAGTGTATATATAATTTATATATATAATATATATAGTGTATATATAATTTATATATATAATGTATATATATTAAATAATATATTATTAAAAATATATTTGTTAAATCATAGTGGACCTCTTTTTCTTTTGTTTCTTCTTAGACACAACATAACACACACAGTACACAATAAGTCTGTGCATAAGAATTAATGACAAGCTCCAAAGTAACAAGGATCCTAGAAAAAGAAGCAGCAGTAATTTAACTGTTTTCCTTTTCCTTCAAGGAAATTAAATACTTCTACCTTGTTTTCTCATAAAAATTTTGAGAGATTGAGAATCTACCAGCTCTTCTACTGTTTATCTCTATTGAATAAAGTTAAATGAAATCTTTTCCAAGTTGGTTGAGTTGTATACATGTTTCCCATCAATTGGTCTATTTCAACATGCATTTCCAGCATTTGACCTACTGGAAAAATTGCCCCATCACTTCTTAATCTAATATTTGGACCTCATTCTGCCAACGTTTTTCTTTTAAAAATAAAAGTAATAAATAAATAATCTATTTTTAAGCTCATTCAGGTTGTTGACAGCTTTCATTTCCTCATGGTTGTCTGACTGAGGACCCCATAGTTTTTCTGGCTTATAGACAGAGGCTATCCTCAGGTCCTAGAAGACACCTATAGTTTTTATAGGCTGCCAGAAGTTCCTAGCTATGTGATCTTCTCCTACATGACTTCTTACTTCAAGAACCCAACTTACTTACTTACTTAGCCAACAAGGATAGTCTCTAGTCTAGTCTGCTAAGACAGTCTTATATAATGGAACAAAATCATGAAAGGACATCCCATCACCTTTGACATACTCTATTGTTTAGAAGTAAATCACAGGTCTTACCTGCACCTAAGGAGAGGGGATTATACAAAGGCATGAACACAAGGAGTGACTCACTGGGGGTCATCCTAAGGTGTGTGCCCCACATGGGGTGATAAGAGAAATGGGAGAAGCAGGTAGATAAGAGATTGTGTAGGGAATGAACAATGGTTCTGTATAGCTGCAGTGGGATGGAGGAGTGAAGGAAGAGTGACTCAAGGTAAGACTCAAGGCAGGTAATACTCATTGCTAACATTTAGATAATGCTTACCCCATTTATATATGTTAAATCATGTAATCCTTACAAAATCCCCAAGAGGTAGATATTGTCACCATTTAGAGATCCAGAAACTCAGCAAAGTTAGGTAACTTGACTGAGATTATACAGCTTGCAAATGGTGGAACTGGATCCTAATTGTCTGACCCCTGAGTCTGTCTTTAACCACTATACAACCTAGTCTCTGGGCAAGTATCGAGGTGTACAAGGAGAAGATTATGAAGGGTCTTGTTAAGGAATGTGAATTTGTTCCAGGAATCAGTGAGGAAACACTGTAGAGTTTTGAAACAAAGGTATAGATACTCAGACTGACACACTGCCAAAAGCACAGAAGAGGCACTGGTATAGGTGAGGGATGATGGATTACTGGAAGTCACTGGTTGAATGGGATCTGGGGCTAGGGAGGAGGGAACAGATAAGAGATCTCTGGATGATCTCACTCAATGACCAATTATGAGAGCTGGGCACACAGTGGTGGAACTGAGGAAAAGCAACATGTCTCAGGTAACTTCCAGGTTCCTGGCCTGAATGACTTGATGTGTAATGGAGCATGAGACTCATCCAACAAGCTCAAAATTACTGGAAGGCAGGGACTATATTCTTCTTGTTTGGTGTTACATCCTTTGGGCCTACCATATGTCTTTGCCTAAAGTTATGAAAGCAAACATTTGTGCTGTGCTTACTACCTGCCATGCACTGTTCTAAGAACTTTGTTTATACTAACTTGTTTAATCTTTACAACACCTCTATGAGATATACTATTACTATACACATTTTACAAAAGGGGAAACTGAGGTATAACATGGTCAAGTAACTTGACCAACTTCACACAGTTGACAAGTATCATAGCCAGGACTTGAACTCAGGTGGGCTCTCTTCAGAGTCCATGTGCTTAACTACCACAGTATGTCACATCCAAAAAAAAAAAAAAAAAAAAAAAAACCCCACACAAAACAGATGCCCAGTAGTATTTGCTAAATGTTGTTGTATGACTTCACAAAAATAGAATAAATATTTGAAATACAATGTGATAAATTTGTCAATAGCCTTAATGGCTATTGCATTGAGGAAATTGAGGAAATTGTATTCTAAGGATATGCTGAAATATCTTTCTCTCTTACTACTGTTTAGCTGCTCACACATAAGGACTGGGTTCTATTCTAGACATTTCCATTGTGTCTTGTGCAGTAAACTCAATAACTGTGGCGTGAATTATTTTCTTGTATATTGTATGTATGATTAAAAATTTTAAGCTTAAAATTAAATTTTAATTTAATTTAATTTTTAATTCTTTTAAATGTTTTTATTTTTTAGAGAGAGAGAGAGAGAGAACAAGAGGAAAAAGGCAGAGAGAGAGGGAGACACAGAATCCAAAGCAGGATCCAGGCTCCAAGCTGTCAGCACAGAGCCTGATGTGGGGCTCGAACCAATAGACTGTGAGATCATGACCCGAGCTGAAGTTGGATGCTTAACTGACTGAGCCACCCAGGTACCCCTTAAATTTTAATTTAATTTAATTTAATTTAATTTAATTAATTTAATTTAATCTCATTCAATATTGACATCAACTAGAAAAGATAGGGGTAGTGGGTCCTATTATTCCCATTGTATAACCATGGAATACTGAGGCAGAAGAGAGTGACCAAAAGGAGTCCCAAAGTTCAATTCTTCCTCATCATAACTTAAATCTTGGCTGGGATAATGGGGACCTGTGAGAATGTCAAATTCTAGTGATTCTTTGCAAGTTTTCCTTTTACAAGTACATCAGAGGATCAATAAGGACATGAGAACACAGGGTACACTAAAAACTAAAAGGACACAAGAAAGTATCATGACTGGCATTAGGTGATTAACTAACTAATTAAATGGCCATCAGAGTGTAGTCTAAAGAAGAGGTCTATTTATTGAATAAATAAAAATAAAAAGCTGAGGGAACAAACTGTGACTGCCACCCTTGCTTCAGCACATGGCCACCTCTGTCACTCTGACCTCTTATCCACTTGCTAATTCAAAATAAATGTAAGAAAATAACCCTCATCAGCAGTGTGGCTTTCAAACTACTCCACAGATAAGACTAATAGTCTCTGTTTTTCCTTTCAAAATTCACCCCAATTCTTCCCTTAATCTGTATCAATTGTCTCATTTCCTTCCATTATTTAAGAGCATCTTTTTCCCCCATTCTTTCCCTCTAAGATAACATCTTAAGAAATAAGATAACTTATTTATCTTCTCCCCCTTTTTCTTGTTTGCTTGCTCTGTCTCTTCCACAACCTTCTACTTTTTTCCCACACAGACTCATATTGACTCCTTCTGCTTTAAGAATCAGTTCACGAGTTCTTTTGGGGTAGGCTGACTTCCAATAAGGGCCCTCATGGCCCCTGTCTCCTAGTATTCATGCACTTTTATAATCTCCTCCCCTTGAGAATAGGCTGAACCTAGTGACTTGCCCAGGACAGGCAAAAGTAATGGGATTATTAGTATGGCAAAAATGATGGGGTGTCACTTCCATGGTAATTATGATGTCCATCTTGCCAGTAGGCTCTCTTTTTTGTCTTCTTGGCTTATGTGTTTTGATGAAGCAAGCTGCTATACTGAAGAGGTCCACATGGCAAGGAACCAAGGGCAGCTTCTAGCCAGCAGTGAAGAATTAGTGCCCTCAGTCCAATAGTGCACACAGAAATGAATTCTGCCAACAGCCACAGAGCTTGGAAGTGAATCCTTCCTCCAACAGAGCTTTCACATGAGACTGCATACCTGGACTAACACCTTGATTGCAGACTTACAAGAAACCATGAAACAGAGGACCCAGCTAAACCATGCCGATTTCTGGCCCACTGAAGTGATGTGATCATATATGTGTGCTGTGTTAAGCCACTAAATTTTGGACTAATTTGTTACACAGCAAAAGATTGCTAATACACATCCCTTCCAAGCAGCATCCCCTTACCCTAGACACCTCTCTTTTATGCAGCCATCTATATAGCTCTCTTCTTGTACTTAGAACATGGTATTCTAATTATGTTTGTCTTTGTTTCCTGCTCTGCACTGAGCTCATTGAGGGCAGTGACCTGATTTATCTCCTAGCACAGCACCTGTCTCAACAATAATTGTGTGTTAAGTAATGAACATATATTCAATAGCCCTCTCTGCTCCCACTGCTCTCCCACCAATCACCTGCAATTGGTGCCATTAGGGCAAAAGAGGATGGTTCAGCTCCAACCATCTCAGGTAACTGCTGTAATTCGTCCCGTGCCCCTGCTTTCTTTGTCCCTTTGAGCAACATATCCTGGCAAAAATGGGAAGAGAAAGTTTGCAATATATTGTCTTATTTGATCTTCCAGTCAATCTTATGAACTAGGTATCAGGATCCAATGTATAATGAGGAAATTAATGTTTTGTACAGCGTTGCACAGCTGTTAAATAGCAGAGTCAAAGTTGGTATCTAAATGTGTCTGATTTTTAATTCAATGCAAATGTCTATTCACAGTTACGCTATGCTGCATGATCCAGGACAAAGTTTCCTACACACTAGGATAAACTGGAAAAATGAGAGTAATAACAAAGATAATGCTATTTAAAAACATTTACTGAGTTCTTGTTCTGTAACAGGCATTGCTCTAAGCCCTCTAAATGTATTTACAAATGAAATTTTTATAAAAGCTATGAGAAAAGTATTACTATTTTTTCCATTTTGCAGGTAAGAAAACTGAGATGAGAAAAGGTTAAGTTGCCAAGGTCATACGCTTAAGTGGCAGAGTGAAGATTGAACTTGGGTCATCTGGGTCTAGTAACCAGTGTGGTTTTAAGAGATGATTCATCTCAAGTAATTTTGACTTGCTCCTATAAGAGTAGAGTGACAGAGCACTGCTCACATGTGTTTGAATCCTAGCTTCTCAAGACAAAATTAATTTGGAGATCCATTTCTCTTTTGTTAATGAGCATCAATTTTTCTCTGGAGAGAGGACCCCTCCTGTTATAGATCCCCACTGCAATGTAGGAGCTCTAATTAAGACTATGCAAAGTATATAAAAAAGGGAAATAATGAGAATGTGCAATTCAGAAAGACATGACTCTGGTAGCAACCCTGAACACAATTTGGCCAGATTTTATCCCTTCCTCTTAGCATCCTACAGCTGTGAGCAATGGGAAGGAGATGCAAAACATAAGTTAATTTTTGAAAGAAGAAAGCTTAATTGGAAGATTTTCTCAAGCAGGGGCACAGAGCATTATGTGAGCCTCCAGTTTATTTGCTGAGAAGAATTTATAAATTTTATTTTATTTTTTTTATCAGTTGTTATTACCACATAAAAAGTCAAATAGTTCTGTAATACTTATGAAAAAGATCAGCTCCCTGCCGTGTTCCCACCCCTTACCCCCCAGAGCCTACCTCTTTAAAGCCTTTTCAGCTGTCTCTCTTGATATTTGCCTACGTATTTTCAAATAACTTCCTCATACTGCTACCTCTTGATTATTTCAGTTTTAGATATCATTCTGAAGAAGGATTTGTCACTGGCATTTTATATGTCAAGTTAGCATTTCCTTTTCAGACATTTCTTCAAGAATAAAGAAAATAAGGCAAAGGGGTAATAGTTCCTTGGCATAAAAAGTACATCCACATTTATACAAAGCACCTTGAGATAGGTGGGGTAAGTAGAGAGAACAGCCATACAAGACAATGTAAGAGCAGTAACCAAGTAGATGGGGGAAATATCCATCACTATTTTGAAATATAAAATGAAAACCAAAGCAAGCTTGAGGTGCCATTTGAAATTTAATATATTAGCAAAAAAGAAAGGTTAACAGAATATCTAGTACTGGTGTGGTGGTCGTAAGTTGAAACTCTCGCATGTGTTTGATGGAATATTTTTGAAAATCGATATGATAATTATGTACCAAGTGCCATAAAAATGGTGATACTGTTCGACCCAATAATCTACTCTTGGAAATCTATCCTAAGGAAATAATGTAACAGAAGCAAAAAACCCTATATGTACCAACATGTTCACTATTGTGTTAATTATAAGAGAAAAAGAGTTAGGACACATGGACACACACACACACACACACACACACACACACAGATAGAGACAAAAAGGCAGCCAGTTTAAATACAGTGTTTCATATATTAAGGTAAATCACTAGCTGGATTACTGTCCACCTGTGAAAAGTGATAAACATGAAACCTTTATAAAAACATGAAAAATATTTATGACGTTAACTGAACAAAGCTAAACACACAAAAAACAGTATATATTCTCTTATTTTAATTATGTATAAGCAAGTATGCATACTCACAGGAGTGGCAATGGTACAAGGGACATGAGTATTGGAAAAGGACGTACTGATTTGAAATTTAGGTCTTCCATTTATAAGCTGAGCTTATAAGCTGAGCTTATAAGCTTATAAACTCAGTTTATAAGCTGAGCCTTGTTGGCATCTATAAAATTGTAGAAAACATCAACTTTTTAGTGTTGATGTAACCAGTAGAGAAATAAATAATTGGCAGCTAATACGGTACATAGCATATTATGGTAAGGGCTCAATAGATGGTTATAAGTATTGCTAATATATGGGCCATATTCAGGAGGATGGGGAGCTATGTTAGGGACATGGAGCCATGAGTGCTTTTGTGCCCCTTAAAATGTTTTATATATGCATACATATAAAATGTTATAAATGCATGTTTATATATACATTTTATAAATTATATATATGTAATTACTGCATGAGCATTTTAATTCAATGGAATCACATGGAGTTTCTTTGTCAGTAACGAAGGTCCGTGTTTCTGAAGGTGTCATAATGAAACGATAGGGAGTGGAGAGAAAGCAAGGTGAGAGCCTTGGTCTGTTATACCTCTGTTCTGTTTTTATTGCCCTTGGCTCTCCCAGCTCTTTGTTCTCCAGTGGGCAATTGTGACTGGAACTGGTGCATTCCTGCTAAATGGCATTTTAACCCTGGTATTCCCACAACTCTATGCTATTTCCTTAACTGACATTTGCATGGCAGATGGCGCAAATGGCCTAGCAAATATATACTGGGTCAGTGTTAAAAAACTGCCAGATTGATGGCTCTGTTGGCTGTGTGCCTCTAAGCAGAGACACGACTGGAAATTGCACAGAGACTCAATTTTCCAGACCAACTTGTGGGCTTTCTGTTCCTCTTTTGCTATGGGCAATCAGGAGGACAGGTGAAGATGGGGCTAGTCTGATTGGCTTCACTTTTAAATAGACACTGATGTGGGCAGATGGGTTGGCACACAACGTGCTGAACTGGGAGCTAAATCTTTCTACTTCTAATCCTGCTAAGGAATGGAAGCCAAATCTTAACCTGTTCATTTCCAGAGTGTTCCATAGGATAATACTAAGCTTCTTTCAAGGAGTGTCATGAAGGCTGTGTTAGGAAGATAGAACATCTTATCTAAGTGGTTGAAGAAAGCTGGTTTACTTAATACTTCTTAGTCCTAACTACTTTTGGGGAAGAACAAACCATCGACTTGACTTATACCTTTTCTTTGGTCCTTAGGGTTTTTATCTCTAGCACAACTGTTTTTGTGTTTGTGATCTTCCCAACTAGACTATAAGTTCTTTGGGGACAGAGACTAAATCTCATATATGTTGGTCTTCCTTATAGCATCTAATAGGATCTCTTGCCAATGGTAATTGCTGGTCTGGTTCATAATGCTATAACAACAGGAAATTCTGCTCTTAGAGGGACACCTGCCCTGGATCTCCTGTGCCTATCACCCTACTATTGGGATAAAGAGTCCAAAGTTTGATTATTTTAGTAGATGACTATGAAGATGACATAGCAGTTAGGTAAGATTCTACTTGGGCAGCTCTCTTCTCCCTACCTACTAGACCACATTCTTCACATCTGTGACTCTCTAATTTCTTATCCTAATGGTCCTGAGCCCACTTCCAGAACCTGCATGGTCTTCTTCCAAGGGAAGACTTTCTTCCCTGTTCTCCAAAGGGAAGACTATTCTAGTGTTTGTGTCCTTAGGGCTGGAGAGTGGCCAAGGGGCAACTGTTTGCAGGGAGAGGAGGAAAAACATAGAGCTGTAGCCTAGAAACGTGAACCAAGAGGTGAGTGTAGATGGAGTTGGGGCCTGAAGAGACGGTGGTGAATAGCAGCCCAGTGCTGATATTCTACATGCTGACACATTCAGGTATAGTTCATGGTGATCCAAGAGTTTAAATCTGAAGCTGGCCTACAATTTTTCATACTAAGATAGGACTATATGACAAGGTATATTTTTCAAAGTAGACAGATAGAATGTACTTTATTTCACACATGTTAGCCTGATTTATAACTTTTAAATATATGGACATAGAGTAGTAGGTTTCCATTTGTATTCTCACTCCTGAGCCCTGCAGATTTTAAGGGCAGGCTCATGTCAATGAATTCAACTTGCAAAATAGTATTGGGCTGGAAAGGTGATGTCAATCCTTGCATTTTATCGACGTATTTAACCTTCCTATAGATAGGCACCTTTGAATATAGTAAATAGCAGAAAAAAAGGTAAAAGACCACCACTGTATGCTCGTGGTACTAGGGATATTTTCCTTATATGACCCTGAAACCACAGAGAGTCAATCCTGCTTCTTTCAATATTGGGAAGTTAGGGGAGAGTCTGAATGACAGCACAGCTTGAAAAACAATACAACTTTGTTACATATAATCACCCAAACTGATGACCAACTAAGTATTGCTAAGTTGAAGTCCTATGGGTCTCTTTTAGTAAAAAGATAATTAGCTCATTAATGGCTCTGAATGAAATGAAATGAAATGGTTCTTAATGCACTTGAAAACAGTATTTTCTAAAAGAGACTAAAGATTTCATCTGTATTTTTGTATATGGCTAATTTGCTTAGGTCATTTCATCCCTGACCTTTTGTTTCCTAAGATACAGTGAACTTCCGTCTTGTTCGAGTAAGAATGATGACCAATTCCAAGATGCACAGGGCCCAACTGGCGGTTTTATGGTGCTGATTAATGTTGAGAACAAGACAGGGCAGGTAAGATTCCAGACCCAATGTCAAGCATCGTTTTTTCCTTTGGGATACCTTTGGGAGAGAACAATCATCAGGATAATGATTATTACAATTTATAGAAACATTTTATTGTTCCTTTTCAAATGATTTAAAAAACCCCACTATAAGCAGGAAGAAATTAAATTCAGAGGGAAAACAAGAACTTTATAGGCCATCTGCTCAGACTTTCAAATTTAAATTTTATACATAAGAGCACATTAGCTGTGGGGAAAAAATGTGATCACATTTTGTAGCTGTCTGAGCAATGAGGAAATTTCCCTCGTTGGGCTTTCTGCATGGAAATAAAAGGAACCGTTTTGCTGAAGAAAATGAAATGGCTTCGGTATGGGGGAAATTCGCTATTCACCATTTTATATTTATGGAGTGCTGAACTTACACCATCCTTTGTAAAATACGAGGTAACAGTCCATGCCTCGGGGGTTCACAGGTGACATTAGACAAACAGTATTGGAGAGCACCTCACAGAGAGAAACCTGGGACCCTGACAGCCTGTTAGTGGTGGTGAGTAAGGGGATGGATGGGGGAATTCAGGGCAACAGTGGGCCCACCTGTGGGGAGGGGGAAACAGGTGCATGAGGGAGGGGAAGCTTGTCCTGAACCTTCCCCTGAATCCGGGCCTCCACTTTACAGCCTGGTCCTAGTGGCCTGTGCCTTTAGGAATATACTTTCTCACACTGGCACGGAGAATGGTAGGATACAGCTGACAGCATGAGAGAGTCAAGGATCACACTGAGCCAAGAGCGGTGAGAGCAGCGCTGGCTCACACTGGCTGCTGACCCCTGCGAGCCGCAGCTGGTGGCTTTCCTAGGAATGGTCAGGAGAGCGTTTGATTAGGTCAGGCTGCTCCTGCTGCCTCAAACCTACCTGTCTGATGCTCCGTGACAGGGGGAAGAGAGGTTGTGGCGAACACCAGGACAATTAGTGTGTGCCAGTGCTTTTTGCACCTGCCTGCTTTCCTCCCCAGGCTGTGATCACCAGAGAAACCTCCATCATCGTTTGGTCAAATGAAGCCTGGTAAATAAACTAAGCCTCTTCCCCCCACTTTGTTTTGCTGTGAAAAGATAAAGGAGGCACTGTGAACATCCAAATTGATGGAATGAATGCTGACCCTGGTAGGCAACTCGGTCTTTTACAGCCAACCCTAAGAGCTGATACTTTAAAGCACCTAATTTAGAGAGGTATGTGAAATCGTTAAAAAAAAATACTAATTAAGGAAAACCAGCTACAGGGAAAACTGTGAACCAAGGGTCAGGAAAAACAAATTAAATTCATCTGAGTTGTTGCTATTTTAGAAAAGCCTAGAAAGGCTTAAATTAATCTGATGATAAATGAATGAAAGGAACACAGAACTCAAAAGGAATGGTAAGCACTGAAAATTAAGCTTCGTTCAATCATAAGATCTTAAAAGCAAACAGCATAGTGGTATAGAGTCCAGCCTCAGTTGTCAGACCACCTATATTTGAATTTTAGAAGATGGGAGTATCTTCTAGCCGTGTGATCTTGAATGAGTCAATTGCCATCTGTGGACTTCCAGTTCTCATCTGTAAAATGGGGCTAATAATAGTCCTTAGTTCACATAGTTTTGAGGAATTTTAAATGAGATAATACATAAAAAGTACTTAACAGTGTGCCAGAGATACTGCAAGTGCCCCCTAAATATTAGCAATTTTAATCCAGTGATTTTCAAACTATGTTTCAAAGAGTCCCAAGTTTCTACAAGTCTCATTCTTGAACACCTACAAATTTAAGATAAGGATAAGCAGAGGAAAGTTGGTTTTCATCTGCAACTACCATAGTCGCTCAGCTTTTGTATATCTTGTTTTAATTTCTATTTGCCATTTTATTTGAACAAAATCCTCTAAGTTAAAACAAAACAAAACAAAACACGCCATTATAAGGCATCTGATCCAGTCTGTTTATCCAGTTAGATCAGGAATCCTGTCCCTATCCATGGATCATTCTGCTTCTTCTTGAACCTCTGCAGAAAATGGACTCTCACCGATCTGCAGACCTTTACAAGTTCGGGGTTTTTTGGATAATTAGAAAGTTCTTTCCCATGTTGACTTGTCTGATTTCACCCTCAGGTGCTAGTTTTGCTCTCTAAATATGGCCAAATTCTCTTCTGAAAAGATCCATGTAGATATTGGGAAAAAAACTATTGTATCCTTTGAGATCTTCAGTGGCAAGAAGCAGAAATTGACTCTGGCAAACCTAAAAAGAAGATAAATTTCCTGGGGAGCCATTAGGCTGCTCATAGAATTGAAGAAAAGTTGGAGAACCAGGAGTAGAAGAAATGGCAGGTGCCAGAGTCTTTCTGGAGGTCTTGATGGCATGACCCACTTAGGGCTTCCCCTCCCACATTCTTTCAGCTATCCCACCTAAGATGTGACTTCCGTTTTCACTGCCCATCAGTCCATCAGCATGTCTCCAAGAGTGGGGCACGGAAACACTGAGCGTGCACTGCATGTGCTCTCTTGAGTTCAGTGAATCCTGGGGTTCTTTCATCTAGTTGTCATCCTTCCCGACATACTGCAAAATTGATGTGCTTTCCAAGGCACCCATGTCTGAAGGCGTATACTGAGCTTTCAGTCAATTCAAACCTCAAGAGTAGGGCTTCCAGATTTACTAAAATATACAGAACACCCAGTTAAATTTAAATTTCAGATAAACAATGAATAATTATTTAGTATAAGTATGTCCCACATATTTTGTCTGGCAATCCCACTTCTCAGTTTTTTTGTTTTTTAATAGAATTGGCTGTAGAACCGCTGCTTGTTCATCTTCTGTACTTCCTTTTAGAAGCTAAGCTCAGAAATACCCATTTATCTCAATTAAATTTCACTGCATTAATTTTAGCTTCTCTTTCCTACTTGTCGGAAGTTTTAAATCTTGATGTTATGAAGTCAGTGTATTCACTCTACTTCTCAACCTGGAATCCCTAGTTTGACATTGTGACCAGAGAGGGAAGGAGAGCAGTTGTCCAAGGAGGGAAAGATAAAGAGAACGATGCAGTGTAGAAAGGATGGTGGTAGTAGGAATCCCTGGTTTGACATTGTCATCAGAGAGGGAAGGAGAGCAGAGCTCTGTGGAGGGAAAGATAAAGAGAATGATGCAGTGTAGAAAGGATGGTGGTAGTAGGGAGACAGCCCATCAGAAAGAAGAAATCAGGATAGAAAGAGCTTTAGGGAAATTGGAGAAAGAGAAAGAAACATAAATTGAAAGGAGAGGTACAAGTCAGAGTTCTTAATTTCAGGCAACTGTTCAATTAAAGCAAAAACAAAAATAGCAATTATGTGAAGATATGAGAGGCTTGTACACACAATGGGAGATTTGGATAATGGGCAGGAATCAAGGGCTGGGCATTAGGAACCAAAGCAAGGGGTGTGAAGCAGAAATAGACTGGACTTAAGGCCATTTGGGTTGCTGTCGGGCTGATGAGCGACCTCCACCTGGCTCTACAACCATGGGTCATAGGTGAGCTCTGGCAAAGAGTATCCTACTGGCTGAGCCTAAGTCACAGCCTGTCCTACAGAGATGTTGAGCTGAGAGGAATTTTGGCCATGCCCTTTGGTCTCCATGGTGGAAACCTCAACACAGTCTCAAAAAGTGATCAGGGTGCAATTATGAAGGGACTTTAAAAAATTTTTTTATGTTTTTTATTTTGAGAGAGACAGAGTGAGCAGGGGAGGGGTAGAGAGAGAGGGAGACAGTGAATCCCAAGCAGGCTCCACGTGGTCACTTGTCAGTGGTCAGTGCACAGAGGCCAATGCAGGGCTTGAGCTCATGAATTCATGAGATCATGACCTGAGTGGAAATCAAGAGTCTGATACTTAACCAAGTGAGCTACCCAGGTGGCCAAGGAAGGGGCTATTTTTTTTTAATAGAGTCAAAAATCAATCAAAATCAATCAACCCATTATTCATCAAGCAAGCAAACAAACAAACATAATATTCCCCATGGAGAGCTTAAAAGAATAGAGTCATATGCAGACAACTCACTATATGCTGCCTCCAGCCCAGACTTCTCTTCCTTGCTGCTAGCCAGTATAGTTATTTGCCTACTCAGTAACTCGGATAGTATGTATGAACCAAAGCAATGCCAACAAAGTCTATCCAGAATCAAACTCATGTTCTGCCTCCAGCCTGTGTCTTCTCTCAGTGTCACCTGTCTCTGTGAACACCACACATTCCAAATCTAGTATCATCCTTACTCTTCCCACTCGTTTATCCTTATATGAAATATACCTCGAAGTCCTGCTGAGTTTACTCCTTAATGTCACTTGAATATGTTTACTTCTTTCTATTTCTTCACCTCCACTAATGTAACCCATTCCTACCCTCACCTTTATTACTATAATTACCACATTACTGAGGTCTCTGAATCTACTCTGTGCCCCTGCTCCCTGACTGTTCTTCACCCTGCAGCCAAAGCAATCTTTCTGAAATACAAATTTGAACATGAAGCTACCCCTCACCCCCCCATCTCTCAGCTTGAAACATTTCAATGGCTTTCCATTGTGCTTAGAAAAAGACCAAGATCTTTAATCTAACCTACAAGGTTTTAAATGGTCTGACCCTAGATAGTCCTCTCTAAGCTGTATCTGGGGTTGGGAGTGAGGATGTGGGGTGGTAGTGGTAGTGTATGTGTGGTGGAGTGGTCCTCAGTGGCAGTGTCCAGAACAAGAGTGTCTGCTGGATAAGAATCAATCTCTAGGCTTAGAGTTAATTATAGCCTTCATTGAGCACATACGGTGTGTATAGTCCTGACATATATAGTCCTGTATAGTACGCACGTTTACTTAACTCAGGGCAAGGTTCCTTATCAGATGATGGCCCATATTTCTTTACAGCTCCTTCTGTGATGTTTTAACTGATTACCTGGAAATATTCTGGCCGCTAGAGGGCCTCATTGGTTTTTTTCCCCTTGAAAGGCTCTCAAATAGTAGACAAGAACTACAAACATTCACTGGGCTCCAGCTGCTTCTGGGGTGTGTGACCTCTGCAAACATTTTGACTATTTTGCTAAAAATGTTTTGAAAATATTTTTATTATCATTGGGTAGCTTTACACTGAAAACAGTTAACAATAAAAAATTAAAGTATCTTCTATTTAGCATTTCTAATTTGTAGGTGAAACTAGCCTCTTAGAGCTCAGGGACCCTCAGCAATACATGACTCCTCTTCCAGCCTCCTTCTGCACTTGAAGAAATAATTTTAGGGTTGCAGAAAGCTTTGTGTTCCTAGAACACCCCATTTCAACTGCTAACACTCACATCCTTCCCATCACAATCTGCCTAAGAGATTGGTAGTCACAATCAATCCTATCATAATCTTTATCCAAAAGGGAATATGTCCTGGTTTGCCTGGGATGACCAACCTCTCCCAACCCTCAAAATGTTTCAGTTTAGATGATAATTTGCATGACCACCTTATTTATCCATATTTATATCAGACATAAGAAATTTAAGACTCCCAGATTACTGCCTTCCCCATGGATTCTTTTCTTCACATATTCTATATCTGACCCCATCTTCCATCCTTTCTCAACATCTAAAACCTGTCCTTTGTCCAAAATTTTTTTCCTATATGTTCTCTTCAACTTCCTGTTCTTAAATCTGACTCTCCTCTGAGGATTCTGCTTCTCATTTGGGCTTGGAGGTGGTGGTGGTGGTGATGGACACGGTGGTAATTGTGGTAGACATGGTGGTGGAAGTGGTGGTAGTGGTCATGGTGTCCACCTTGCTCCATGTTGCTACCTCCAGACCACTACCCTTCTCTTCTTAGGGACACCCACTTTTGACTCAACTCATGTCATCTCACTATATCACCTTCTCCTCCCCACTTATTGTTGTGATCAATGGACTTCACAGATCATGCTCATTTTATTACTTGAAGGTTTTAACTCATTACTCATTTTCCTGCTCTATAATGCCCCTCTTGACAAAATTCTTAGAAATTTCAAAATTCACATAAATGATAGTTCCCAAATTCTGGCCTTCTAGCTCTTTGACTTATTTTCTGGTGGTTCTGTCTTTGAACATACCTCAATCACCAGAGTCATGCCCAAATATTTCATTACTAATAATTGCATGTACTACATAACCTTCATTTCTATCTTTCATCTTTGACTGTGGTCCACCATCTCTTTAGCTCTCCCCCTTTAGCATCTCTACTCCAACAATACTTTAATCCCCCCAAGATCCATATTCAGTCAACCTCATCATCTTCTGAGTATCCCTCACCCTCTCATGTGCTAACTTTTCTCTTTACCACAGTTCATCACTCTACTCCTCCCTGAACCCTTTCTTAGATATACAGATATAATTGAGTGGGTAAATTTGATGGGGGAAGCATGTGTTAGGTATCTTCTGAATGCCTCTTTGTTCTCAGTGCAATAGCAAACAAGGCATGAGTGAGAGTGAAGGAAGGGAAGAAGTGATGTAAGAATGAGAGGAGAGAAGATGGCTTGAAAGGGGCTTCTCAAACTTTAATGTGCATGCAGCTCACCCAGGGATCTTGTTAAAATAGAGATTCTGGTTCTGTAAATCTAGAGTGAGGCCTGAAATTCTGCATTTCAAATAACATCTCAAGTAATGAAGATGTCATTGGTCCATGAGTTCAATTGGTCCATTGAGCAGCAAGTCTCTAGGATAAGGTTTCTTAATCTTGGTACTCATGCCAGTTTGGACCAGATAGTTACTTATTGTGGGTGGCTGTCCTGAACATTGTAGGATGTTTAGCAGCATTCCCTTTTATAGTTCAGCTGCTAGCCCATATATTTCCCTGTCACATTCAACTGGAAACGCCCAGTCCTGGCCAAATCCTATTCTCTACCTGCTCCATGCCTGCACCTGTATAGTTAAATATGCCTGGAGAAAACACACAATTGTAATATAAATCCATAAGCATTAAGCAGACCCTTAATGTTGCTTATTGTTCCTACTACATTTTTAAAATCTATTTAGACATTTATTTTCCTACATAGTGGTTCTTAACCAAGGTTGATTTTATTCCCTTAGTGGCTACTTGCAATGTTTGGAGACATTTTTTTAAAATTTAAAATCCAGTATAGTTAACATACAGTGTTATATTAGTTCAGGTGTACAATGTAGTGATTCAACAATTCTATATATTATTCAGTGCTCATCAAGATAAATGTACTCTTAATCTTCATTTATTTCATCCATCCACTCACCAACCTCCGCTTTGGTACCCATCAGTTTGTTCTCTGTAGTTAAGAGTCTATTTCTTGATCTCTCTCTCTTTTTTTTTCCTTTTTAGTTTGTTAAATTCCACATGAGTGAAATATTATGACATTTGTCTTTCTCTGACTGACTTATTTTGCTTAGCATTATACTCTCTAGCTCCAACCATGTTGTTGCAAATGGGAAGATTTCATTCTTTTTGATGGCTGAATAATATTCCACTGTATATACATCACATCTTCTTTATTCATTCATATATCAGTGGACACCTGGGCTGGTTCCATATCTTGGCTACTGTAAATAATGCTGCAAAAAACATAGAGGTGAATGTATCTTTTCAAATTAGTGTTTTTTGTTCTTTGAGTAAATACCCAGTAGTGGGATTTCCGGATTGTAGGGTAGTTCTATTTATAAATACTTTTTGAGGAAACTCCACACTATTTCTACAGTGGCTACACCAGTTTGCATTCCCATCAACAGTGCATGTGGGTTCCATTTTTCCCCATCCTCACCAACACTTGTTTCTTGTGTTTTTGATTTTAGCCATTCTGATAGGTGTGAGGTGAGATAGCTTTGAGTTGCATTTCCTTGATGATGAATGATGCTGAGAATCTTTTCATGTGTCTGTTGGCCATCTATATATCTTCTTTGGAGAAATTTCTGTTCATGTCTTCTGCTGTCTGGAGACATTTTGGATTGTCACAACTGGAGAAGGTTATGCAATTGGTATATCACAGGTGGAGGTCAGGAATACTGCTAATCTACTATTGACCGTCTTGTGTCACTGTAATGATTAACTAAAACAACTGGTAGACCAGATGACTGAAAATGTTAGGAACAAAAGAAAGAAAGAAAAGAAATGGAAATGGAAATGGAAATGAAAAGAAAAGAAAAGAGAAAAGGAAAAGAAAAGAAAAGAAAAGAAATGCTAGGAACATTGTCAGGGGATGCTTGTTTCTTTGTACTGACAATTACATATACTACCTAATTTAATTGCTACCATATCACTCTGAAGTCACATCCTCATTTTATTGGGAACTGAGGCTCAGAAAAATTGAGGGCCTTTCTTAAGCTAGTGAATGCAGAGTTAGAATGCAAATCAATTTCTGGCTGGCTACCTCCATAACTCTGTATTTCCATTGGAAACATTACCTTCTTCCTGATTAACACAGAGTTAGGCCTGCACATGAGGAATCATTAAGAACCAACACTTACATCTTTACCCTGGCATAATCACAAGAGGCAGTGACTCAAATGGAGGGAAAATGTCACACTGACAACAAGAAAGAAACAATGACACTCTAACTTAGTTTGAACCAGGAACCATCTTGCTTAATGATTCAACTGCATATGTATTTCACTAACTTACCCCAGCCTTTTCCTAACTAAGTGGGAGATGGTTGCTTTTAGACTTTCTGTTCCTGTTTCATTTAATCCAACCCAAGTTTGTTGATGCCTTAAGTGACTTATTAGCTAATTGTCACCTTGTTAATAGAATAGTTAATTAGTCCCTACCCAGTTCTAAAGACTGGAGTGAGATAGGTGAAATCTTTTGTAAGTACACTCTGTGGCTAGGTGGGAATGCTCCCACTGACCACCTCAGCAGCAGACAAGGGCTTGCATCATCTTGCCCTCTGTAGGCCAGCTAGCTGAAGTTCCTTGCCAGATTTTGCCATTCAACATTGGTCTTACTTCTTGCTGTGTGGCTGGCCATATCTCACTCTTACCAGCCAAGGTATCTGTTCTGCGCTCTGGTGGTAGTTAGCAGTTAGTTGGTGAGTAACCTTCTCTGAGTCAGTGAAACTAGTGCAAAGACCACACCTTAGGGAGGGTGTGCCCTGGTGTAATCCTAGCTCCATGATTTACCACTGACTGGATGACCTAGGGCAAGAAACTGCAAAGTGGGGATAGTAACACCTGTGCTACAGTATTCTTGTAAAGAGCTCACTGAGCTCCAGCTCAGTGCTTAACAC
The DNA here is from genome assembly GCA_028646485.1 of Cryptoprocta ferox. Taxonomy (NCBI): domain Eukaryota; kingdom Metazoa; phylum Chordata; class Mammalia; order Carnivora; family Eupleridae; genus Cryptoprocta; species Cryptoprocta ferox. The sequence goes on from CM053571.1 coordinate 22,025,780, forward strand.
ATACTCCTCATTGAGGACTTGATGCTGTGCTAAATTCTTCCCACCAGTTACTTCTGATAACTGTTACAATGGCCCTAAGAGGAAAAATAACATTAGAATCCTCATTTTATAGATAGGGAAAGTGGGATGGAGAGAGAGAGAGAGAGAGAGAGAGAGAGAGAGAGAGAGAGGGAGAGGGAGAGGGAGAGGGGGAGGGGGAGAGAGAGAGGGAGAGGGGGAGGGGGGGAGAGAGAGAGAGAGAGAGAGCGTGAGAGCTCAAATCACATGTTTCCCATCACACAGCCAGGAGATACTAGTATCAGGTTTCAAACTTAAGTAGATGAACTGCAGGCCTGTGTTCTTAGTCATTAGCCAATAATGCTCAGAGTGAGTAGTTAGTAAAAGGTGACTGTGTTGTTCTCTTTGATGATAGTATTACTAATTTGACCATTCTTATGTGGTCTCCTTCTCAACTTTCCAACTTCTTTGGGGGTCTATGTCTATTCAAGAGGATATTACTTTGTGGGTTTTTTTCATTCAACATATAGTTCTTGAAAACAGACTCTGTGCTCACCTAGAAAAGTAAACCAGACAGACATGGTTCCTGAATTCCTGGAATAATTCAGTGGGGAAGATACATTGAATAAGAAGTGCCAAATGATGAATTGATTGCAAGTATGATAAAGAGAAAGTCAAGAGATCTAGGAAAATTGATAACAGGGGAACTCTAACCTTTACAGGGATAGAGGGCCAGGTAGGCCTCTTGGGTCTTCTTTCCTGGAAGCCTGCATGGGAGGGATGCTAGTATTTTTAAAGGAGATCCACAACAGGCTATCAGAGTTATTTTCAGGTTAACTTTCTTATTAAAAACAAAAAGAACAAAACAATTTATGGGCTTTAAAAATCATATTTTTGTTTCATTAAATATGAACGTACGATAAAGCTTCTCAGTAGTTTTCTCTACAGGAAGTTTCCTTCTACTTTGGAAACACCTGTCCTCCCTCCATTCATGCGAAATTTCATCCAATCTCCTCTGGCTCTTCTATCCTCATAGGTTTGGGGATTGGTGAAAAGACACTCTGCGTACATCCATTAGAGGACTTTTGCTTCCAGCTGTTCCCAAATCCTAGATTGTTCCTTCAAAACACAGGCTTAATACCTTAGAGGGCTTTCTTCCAACATACAACTATGCCAGTTTATCGTCCTAGATCTGTTTTAAAAATTTAAATTTACTTAAGATGTTAAAATACTTGACCCAGGGGGATCAGTTGTTTCCCCATAAAACGTTGCAGCTATGCATATTATATTTCCACCTAAAATATATATAGAAGGATTTGTAAAATATTTAGGCTAAGAGACATAGCACAAACCTAATTTATAACATGCTATTAATGATAATGAGGCAGTTTTCTAATTAGATGTTGTTTCCCCAAATAAAGACATACCACAGTAGATTATTTCTGTAGTCCTTTTTTTTATTAAAAAAAATCAATTCATCAGCACATCTGAAATCCATATACCAAACTGGCAGAAAATCAAGATATTAATTTTATGTGGGAGAGGAAAACCCCTAGAGATTTCCATTTAAATATCTACATCCTGGAACCATTTCAGGTTCTGATTTAAAATCAGGGGTCCGATATTTTATGGCAGATTATAGGCAGAATCCAGAGAATTAGATGAGACATTTTCTGACTTGTATTATCTACTTGATGAACCAAACGCTCGCTTTCAGATTCATTTTCAGTATGATTTCCCTGTTGGATATGTCCTGGATGCCACGGTGAGAAACCGGCAGGAAAACCCTGGGGAAGAGGTCAGAAACGATGCTATCAGAAAAAGAAATGTCATGGGACAAGGACTACAAATTGGAAACAATGAGAGAAGGAGGGAGGGAGGAAAAGAGAGAAAAAAGAGAGGGCCATATATCTATCTATATCTATATCTATATCTATATCTATATCTATATCATCTATCTATATCATCTATATCTATATCTATATCATCTATATCTCTATGGAGAGAGAATTTGCATGCAAGGGAGAACAACATAAGAAATAATACATGGAGTACTGCCACTAACATGATCATTTTGGTTCCTTTTATTTAAACCCTCTTTAAGCCTTCACTTGTAATTAATAAGAACGGCTATTTAAAAAATTTCAGAAGGACTTCTGTTTAGTGTTGAAACATAAAAGAAAAATATTGCCCTTTCATCATCTCTAAGAGAAAAAAAACCCCACACGATTTATGTATATACTTTGGAATCAAAGTCCCTTTTAAGTCTCTTGGAGCTGATCATAAATAGAAGCCAAGTCTGATCTCCTCAAATAATAAAATAGTGGGAAAAAAGATAATGCACCCTACCATTTAAGCATTTGGACCACATCATTAAGAGTGGTTCAGGTGAGTGCCATTAAATTAGTCTTAAAAATGCAATGCATTGGAATTTGTGTAGTAGGGGCTATTTTTCTGTAAAGAAGCAACTGCTGATTAGTGAATAGTAATGGATAAACTCTTTATGGTTGCTTTCCCAAGAGCGGTGCTGGCATCCACTGAGCTGGCCACTAACCCTCCCCTAACCTAGTTTCCCTTGGGACTCATGCTGTGGGTTATGGTTTTTCCTCTAAAAGGAAATTGACAGCCTTACTTTTGAAGTGGAGTAAACATGAATTATATATATCAGTGCTAGTACTCAGTTAAACAGGTTATTTACTAGAGAGTAGAGTTTTGATGGAGGTGAAAACTTATCCTGGGAAGAAGAAATTAGCTATAAATTTGGTGATGAAGGTGACTGAATTCTTCCCCAGAAAGTCCAATTTAGATGCACAACCTGAAGCATGTAGCCAACATGTGGTGGAGAGCCTGCTGAAACTTAATACGTTTTCCCACTGAAGTACATTTGGGAGGTGGTGGGTGGGGGGAGAGTTCAAATAGAGATAAATAGCAGTCTAAGACCGGGGAATCGTCCTTAGAGACAATCATTTTTTAGACAGAAAATAGAAAGGCTTATGTATACAGCTGGTATTTACATGAATTCCTCCCACTGATGCCTGGGACTTTGGAAGAGAGACTAAGAAATGGGAGGGAAGCAGCTGTCTGTGCAGATGTTGTCAACAAATAGGATTTGGAATTCTGATCTATTATGCAAAAGCCCATAACCAGCGACTCTTACCTGAGAATCTGGGGAAGAAGGGCATTTAACTGACCTCTAAATACTGGTGTATTCAGGGCTTATTCCTGAGCTTCCTTCTTTCCCTGTATTTTCTCTCTAGGTGAACTCACCCAGTCCTAAGTATGTAAATGCAACCTATGCTGATTTAATGTTTGTAAAGTGATAAGAGTCATGCCTAGTTCATAGTAAACACCATAGAAGTGTCAGCTATCTTTATTTATTATAGCTAATTGCCTACTATTTCCCCTTGCATGTTTAATAGGTATTTCCAAATTAAGTCCAAAATGGAATTGCAGGTTTTATTGTTCCTCCAAACCAATCTCCCCTGTGTTGTTTTTCCATCTCTGTAATAGCAGCTTGACCCAGTGACTCAGGCCAAATGCTTAGGAATCGTTGTTGATTCCTTTTTTTCTCTTACTCTTCACATCCAATTCATCAGCAAGTCATTCCCGTTAAACCTCTGAGATGGAAAACAAATCCATCTACCCCTCTCCATCTTTACTGCTGCTATTCTTGAACAAGCCTCCCCCATTTCTTGCCTGGAAGGCTGCAGAAACCTTTTACCTATTCTTTTTTGCTTCCATTCTTCCATTAAGATCCATTCTCTGTACAGTAACCAGAAAGATGTCTTCAAAAGGTGAATCAGGGTCAGGCTCATGACTTGCCAGTACACTCAGCATATAATTCAGTCTCCTTTGGTTTTAGTCCATTTGGGCTGCTGTAACAAAACTATAGACTGGGTGGCTTGAACAACAAACAACGAACAGTTCTGGAGGCTGGAAGTCCAAGATCAAGGTACGGCGGATTTGGTTCTGGCGAGAGCCCATTTCCTGGTTCATAGACAGCTGTCTTCTTAATGTGTCTTTATATGGAAGAAGGGGCGAGGAAGATCTCTAAGGTCTCTTTATAAGGGCATGAATCCCATTCATGAGTGCTCTGATCTAATCACCCCAAAAGCCCCACTTCCTAATACTGTCACACTGGGAATTAAAATGTCAACATATGCATTTTGGGGGAGGGACACAAACATTCAGTCTAAGTCACATTTCCATGAAGTACAAAACCTAAGCCTTCCCCCACTTGACCCCCTCTGCATCATCCTTTCTCTTGCTTGCTACCCTCTATTTAACTGGACTTTTTGTTCTTTCCATTTGTTCCCTGCATTGTTTCTTTCCACATCTTCCATCCCTGTCCCCCACCAATACTTTTTTTTCTCAAAATTCAGGTTACAGCTCATGTGTTGAAGGCTTTTCCTGATCACTTAGCTCATTCTAAACCATATTGGCACACTGGCCCATCCACCTACCATTAGTGTAGGCTCCTGGAGTGCAGGGACTTTTTCTGTCCTGTTTGCCATCTCAGATGGCTTAGGACAATCCTGTAACAATGAAGAGGTTCAATGAATATGAATAAATACAAAATTATCCAGAAAACTGATCAGCTGTAGGGGATAAAAACTTGAAGCTTGTTTAGGGAGAGCAGCAGTATGTATGATGTGTAAGAATAATAAAACAACAAAAGGAGGGACCCTGTGATTTACTTAGAATAGGGACTGGAAGCTCCCTCTAACATCAAACTCCTCATGTGCCCAGTAGATCCATCTCCTTATTTACTCCAGGACAACGTTCCAGAAATTTCTCTTTTTCTCTATAAAATCATACTTTTTTTTGGTGTTCTACTGGATCATTTCCATCATCATGCAAAGATGAGATATTTCCATTTTTTAAAAAATAAAAGACAAAGAAACAAACCAAAAACGCAACTTGACTCCTTATCTCCATTTCTCTGCTCACTGTTAGCACAGACTTTACATAAAAGTATGCATGTTCTTGATGCTCCAATCCCTCTCTTGGAACTCCCTCTAGTCAGGCATTCATAGTCAGCATACTACCAAGATGTGTGTGGACATAGATGACTTCCATGTAGCTAGTCTTTAGTCCTTGCCTGACTTTTCCTATCAGTAACTCTCACTCCGTACTCCATGATTTTTCACTTGACTTCCATGCTAATCACCTAATTCTCTTAGCTACTTTTTCTCCTCCCTGATGGCTTCCTCTTTGTCCTCTTTGCTGGCGTCTCCTCATCTCCCACAACTGTAAGTATTCAAATGTCCCAGGACTCTGAGCTTGGGCACCTTTTTTTTTTTTTAATCTTTACTCACTTGCTTGGTGATTTCGTAGAGCTTCACACTTTCAACTTCCATCTATATGCTTATGACTCCCAGATTTTTTTTAAATTAAAATTTTTAAGTGTTTATTTATTTTTGAGAGAGATGGAGTATGAGTGGGGGAGGGGCAGAGAGCAAGGGAGACACAGAATCTGAAGCAGGCTCTAGGTTCTGAGTTGTCAGCACAGATCCTGACGCAGAGCTCAAACTCATGGACCACAAGATCATGACCTGAGCTGAGGTCAGAGGCTTAACTGACTGAGCCACCCAGGTGCCCCTTGACTCCCAGATTTATATCTCCAGCCTGGACATTTTTCAAGTCTTGCCTATTCATTATCTCCACTTAGATATACAATAAACCTCAAAATTAAAATGCCCAAAACCAAACCCCTGATTTTTTCCCCCTCAAACCTCCTCCTCCACTGTTGTCTCCAGCTTAGAAAAATGGTGACTCTATGATTCTCCAGAGGGGGAGACAAAAACTTAGAACCTTGGATTTATACTGATCAACTACTTCCTTTAATACCCACATCAATACTGTAGACTACTTTTAAAATGAGCCCAGATTCTGACAGTGTCTCTCCATTACTATCCCGGTTGAAGCATCATCTTTTCTCTGAATTATTCCAATATCCTCCTAATTGTTTTTCCTGTTTCCTTTCTGTCCTATTAGAATCTATTTTTAGTGTGGCAGTCTGAAAGATCCTTTTAAAACCTAAGTCATCTAAAGTCACTGCTCTACTCAGAGCAAGTGTTTGCCTTCTTGCTCAGAGTAAAAGCTAACTCCCCAATAGACTGTAAGGTTCCTGAGAGCTGCATATAGTGTCTATAATGGCACCTGGCACATAGTAGGTACTTAATAAATATTTGGTAATTCAATAAATTAAAAAATAGGCTCCTCAGAAAGGGAGACAGAGTAATACTATAAGACAATAATATCTTAAAAGTTTGCTCAGAATCTTCCAGTGAGGGTAAACTTCATGTAGAATTTCTTAGCAACTGATTCTTCTCTCCTGTGTGGTCTTTGGCCCATCACCTTGCTGCCTTATTTCTTACTTCTCTCTCACTCATTCATTCCACTCCAGCAGCACTGCCCTTCCTGCTGTTTCTCAAATATGTTGGGCATGTTCCTGTCTTGGAGATTTAGTACTTGTTGTTTCCTTAACTTGGAACTCTCTACCCCAAATATCTGCATGACTTACTCCTTCACCTCTAGCAATACTTTGCTCAAATGAATCTTTCTTGGAAACTTTTTTTTACTGACCATCTTTTAAAAATTTTAATCTCACACTCCTGATGGTCTCCTCTTCCCTAAAATATTTATATTCATACAACTGGTCACTATCTGTGACTCTATAATATTATATTTTTATTTGATTAAATGTAAAATCCTTGAGGGAGTTTTGTCTGTTTGGTTCTCTGCTGAATCTTCAGCACTTCCATTAATGCCAGGCACAGAGGAAGTTCTCAGTAGATATGTGTTGAATGGATGAATGAGGTAATGAATAAATGAACTCTGATATGAAGGAACTGAAACCTCAGTTGGGCAAAGAATTTGAAATACAGATAAATCAGGTACTGCAAAAAACATTTTTTTTATGTGAACCCAGATTAATTATTTCTCATGGCTGTGGAGAACTTGCCACTCAGGTTAGTGAACTGAGATTGATTATTATTGAGGAATAAAGAAGAAAAAAGATGTGCCAGAAAACTATGGATATTAAAAAATATTCTTATTTTAAAAACAGGGTAAAGCATAGATGCAGTAGACCTAAGACTAGTACACTTGCTCTTGAACAAGATTTTGGAATTGATCATTACATTCTGTGCCTATCCAGTAAAGGAATTTTGCCACCAAGACCAAATAGGAGTATACCAAGAACAAGAAGTCATTTCTTCTTTGCCTTGTTGAAAACTAGAATGCCAGAGAAGTGTGAGGCAGAGTGTATTTGCATTTTAACAAGTCACTAATGAAAAATCTCTCAGTGTGTGTGTGTATAAAATGGGGAAAAATAAGCTAGACCTGACATAATTAGATAGATTAATAATTTGTTTGACAATTAAAGCTATTGCTATCAGCCAGGATAGAAATTCCACTCAAAAAGTTTTAATCAGTTCTCCATATTTTGCTAAGCATTCTCCACACTCTCCTTCTCTCCTTGAAGTAGAGACCTCTGGTTCTCTCCCTAGTCCTAACCAACATATTTATTTATCAGTGCTTTTATCAATATAAATGTTCAGATTTGACTCACTTGGAAATAATGGAAAATATATGAGATGACAGAATCTGGATCCAATTCAGCCTAGACTGGCTTGGAGGACAAGTTGCCCCAAACAAGACTGAGTATGCAGGGTCCTGCCAAGCTTCCACAAGTTGCCTACACCCATGATATATGGAGCAGACATAACTTAGTAGTAGCCCAGGTGAAAAGCATTAGAGGTATGATTAGCTACGGTGGAAGTGAAGTTGCTCCAAACCCAGGGAGGGCAGTTTAGACTGCTGGGCAGCTTGATCCATATGCTGTGGCTCTGTCATCCTGGAGGATCATTGTCTTACTTGTACAGGTGAAATGTCTCCGTCTTATGTCAGTGTCCTAACCTACAGGAAAAATGTCCTGGGAAAGTGATTTCCTTTCTTAAAGTAATTTTTTAATTTACATGTAGTAAAATTCTTTTTTTGGGGTGTATTATCCTATAAGTTTTAACATATATATATATATATATATGTTAAACATATATATGTTATATATATATATATATATATATATATATATATAGAGAGAGAGAGAGAGAGAGAGATTTTTTGTGACCATCCCTCTTGGTTCTCTGAGTGATGAAATCATGGGCTTCTCTTGGTGTTTCCTGTTTATGGTTCCAGCATTGGGCTTCTTCAGAGCCCAATCCATCACATATCAGAGGTACAAACAAACAAACTTACTAGTCTTAGTAAGTGGAGAGATGGTATGGAGTATGTTTACTCCCTCTTAACCGAATTGAAGTTTGCAATTTCTTTTCAAAATACATGAAATGATGGGACACTCTTCTACTCACACTCTATTGGTAAGAACTTAATCCTAGGGCAATGCCCACCTAGCTGCAAGAGAGGCTGGAAAATGCAGCCTCTAGCTTAAGGTAAGGGGACAAGTTAAAAATTTTTTACCAAGAAAGAAAGAAGAAGAGATTTTAGAAAACACTGGCAGTCTGCCACAGGAATAAGAGTGAAGAATATATTCAATGTGACTTGAAAGAATAAGATGGCTAAGAAGATCTCATGCTGCATATCTATGCATTTGAAATATCAGGCTAAAATGAGACTCTTATTGCCTCAGTTTCATATTGGACTCCAAAGTAATAGAAATTTAAGACCAGAGTCAGGGCTAGACAAGTCAATGTATGCAAAATTACAAAGGAAAAAGCTACAAACTGGATCAGATTGTGGAGAGGGATAAATATGGGCAGGAAATTTTTGGCAAAAGCTATAATCTTTACCTCTACCCTGCTGAGGGAAACTTCCCTGCAACCATTTGGAGAGCTTCAGTGTAAGCTCATTACAACTGTTAGTTGGAGAGTGGGAGAAGGTTGGTGCCTGACTCATACCTAAATCATGCCTAAGACTTGCTGATACACCCAGAGTTTGTTGAGATGAGGAATGGACCACAGGTGGGCCATACAGAAAAGGAAACTGATGTGAGGCTGTCTTGAATCCTATTTAATCTGTTTACCTGGAAGAGAGGAAGGACTTCAGCAGCAAGAACATGGAGGAGAATGCTGGGTTCTAGGAAGTGCTTCAAACAATGATCATTGAGACAATAAGCTGAAGTAGAGATATTTGTGGTAGGGTCAAGAGATCTTCAGGATGAAACTGTAACTTTGGAAAGGGCAGAAATTAGCTAGCAGGTGCACAAACAGATAAGAAGCCACCCACCACCCACCACCACCCATAGCATATGAAATCCTTATCCTTTTCTTGCCGCATGTAGGCTTCCAGCCTGAAGCTGATTCAAGCTAAGGAAGTAGAAAAGATATAATGATTAAATTGATGAGTTTGATTAAGCAGATATTTTAATTACTTAACTGAGTCTATGTTTATAACTTAAAGTGATCTTAGAAATGTCTGTTACTTATGGGGTGCCTGAGTGGCTCAGTCGATTGAGTGGCTGACTCTTCACTTTGATTCAGGTCATGATCCCAGGGTTGTAGGATCGAGCCCCATGTCAAGCTCCTCACCAGCTTAAGATTCTTTTTCTCTCTCCCTCTGCCCCTCTCCTCTGCTCTTATGCATGCTCTCTTTCTTTCTCTCTCAAATAAAAAATAAATAAATAAACAGAAATGTCTGTTACTTAAGAGTGAGAAAAATATCATGTTTTTCTTTACCATCCCTAATTAGATTTTAAAGGGAAGGTAGGAGACAAAAAAATGTTGCATTTTGATAATGCTACAAATTGTATCTTGTCAATATACCAACTATAAGTATGAAATATTTCAGATGCAAGAGGAAAAAATCTGGTCTTATTTTCTTGCAGAAGAATGTTGAGCATTTGTAGGCACTATATGTTAAGAGGTGCACAGAAAGAAACCATTTACATCAAGTGACCATGCTAGTAGAAGGATTCAGAAGGATCACATTTTTCCCCAAACTGAATGGCTAGCATGAAAAAGCAAGATTAAACTTGCTCAGGAGTTTAATGGGTCAACTTGGTGGAATCTTTATAGAATCATATATTTAATATGAAGACTTCTTTAGTGTTATGGGGCCCCACAGATACAGTGGGTTGCCTTGAGAGATCAGAGCTTTGCGTCATTGGAGATGCACAAGTTCCACTAGATGATGGTATATGGCAAGGTTGCTTATAGAGTGAATCCAAATACTGGGAGGGTGGTTGGTGTTAATGATCTTTAAGGCCATTTCTGACTTTGAGACTATAGGGTTCTATAATCTCTCTGTCCACTTGTGTTCATACTATTTAGAAACTGTAATATTACTGAGTCAAATTTAAAAGTACATGTATTCTCTCATGTAACAAGCATCTACTCTATCTGATAATTTCTGTCGATTTGAATCTCATAGGAAACCAGCCAAGTGGAAAAAAAACTCCAATAAGTTTTTAAAATCATGAATTCATAACTGAAAAATCCCTTGAATAATGACAGTTTAGCTAAATCCAAATGATAAGAAAATCTGTGATTTGTTTTATAGCTCAAAAAAGAAAAAAAAAGCATTCCAGCTTCCCCTGTCACCCATCCTCTTCCATTGTTGCTCTCTCTGTCAATCACCCTCTCTCAGTTATCCATTAGCTCTTTACAGCTCAATCCACTGAGAGAAAACTCTCTGTTCCAATGTGCCCAGGCCATTGTCTTGGATACATCTCTCTGGAATACAGTGAAGGAAGCACAGCTGCTCCTGTTTAAAGATGCAACATGGGGTCCAATGTACTTGCCTGTTCTCTTCAAGAGTTATTTATGCCAATGACTTACATTTTTCTTGGATTCCACAATAGCAGGAAGCACATGGTGGGTGCTCAAGAAATAGGGAAACAATGATTGCCTTTTCTTTTTATCTCTCACTTTGGGGAGCTACTGAGAGAAACCAGATTGATCTCACAAAGAAAGCCAAATAACTTTGAAGAGTTCTGGGCATTGCTTCCATTCTCCAATATCTACAGACCATGTGGAATATACAGACAAAGCAAACAAGATCCCAGCTATCCATGTGCCAATAATCTAGTTGGGAAGATAAAATATGAGAAAATAGCCTTAATAAAAGAAAAGGTATGAGAGTGATAAATGTTGTGGTTAGAATATTGGGTTCACAGCTTTGGGGAGGACCTTGGAGATTAATGAATTCATACTCTTCTTTTTACAGTTCAGTAAACTGAGGTCTTCCCAAGTCTCTGCTTCTTGACACTCCTATTATTTGAAGCTCTATCCCTCAACATGATGACTTTTATAGCTTGCCTTGTCAGTAGCCACTGTCTTCTCTTTGCAGGCATGATCTTGTTGTTTGAGTAGTACTGTGCCCAGTCTAAGAAATGAATCAGGATTGGTTTCAGTTATGACTATCCTTCGTCTATGCTGATATGTGATATAGGGATGAAAGTGTGACAATGGGATTTAAGGGAAATCAGCTGAAGGTTTCTGAAAAAGCTTCCCTTCTTCATTAAAAAAATAGTCATGTGAGGAAAAGGTTCTTTTTGCTTCTTTCCACTTTGTTTCAAGTGTAGTTGTTGATGTCTAAGGGTATGACACTTGGATATGGGACAGACATATTTGCACCACGAGGGAGGCATTGCTACACATGCTATAATCAACTGAACTCAGGATCAACCTCTGTCTAAACTTCTTGTCAGTTAACAATAAATGTCTATTTAGTTTAATTCTATGTATGTTTTGCTTTTACTTACAACCATAAACACTGCAAAACTTTATCTTCAGTAACTTCTGCTGCTGTCCTTCCTCTTCACTCACTTTATTAGAACCTCTAGAACCTGGATTCCATTGCCTCTCTGCCTAACCACAGCCCTGGCTTTCCTCAGAGGGCACTGAGTCTGTTGCAGCCCTTTCAGAGAACTAGCATTCTCCATTCTCCAAATATGACAGGGATCAGAGGTATGGATGCCATTACCTTAAATGCCCATTGCCTTGGTAGACCATTAATTCTCTGCTCTTTTGAGAAAAACTCTTCTCTTTTGAGGAGGCAAGAAGAAAACAGATTGTGATTATACCTGATTATTCCTGATAATAACTACCATCTGGCTAAGACATCCTCTACTCCTGCATGTTGTTGCCATGTACACTCCCCCCCCCCCAAACAACTCCACCTCCCAAGCCAGGAACTCATTCATATTCCTTTTCTGAAGTCTCTGGCAACAGGTTCACAGGCTTCCTTTTTCTCCCAATACTGTCATCATTATGGTGACAACAGCGTCTATATAGATGTCCTTTCCAATACTTGAGTTCCAGGAATAGGTGTTCAGCCTCTCACTGAAATAGTCCTTTCATTATGCATAACACTGATGCAGTGATTTCAAAACATGCCAGCCAATTCTTTGACACCCCTTCAATCAAGAGGGGGTGTCTATGTTTTCTCTTTGATTTGAGCTGGCCTGAGTGACTGACTACCTATTAACCAATAGAATGAAGTGGAAGGAACATGCTGTGACATAGAAGGCTAGCTTAGAGAAGATCATGCAGCTTTTGCCAGACTCTCATGAGATGTTCATTCTAGGGGAGGCCAGTCTCCATGTGAGAAGTTCCACTACTCAGAGACAGCCATGCTGAAGAGGCTATGAGTAGGTGCTTCAGCCAATAGTCCCAGCGAAATCCCCAGCTGACAGAGTCACTGGGCAGCCTTGTTAGTAAGCCATCCTGGAAATCTAGCTGCCCTTTCAGATGATTCTATCCACCAGCCATAGAGTCATTCCTGCAGTGTTTGAGTCTTTCCAGCTAAGGGCTAAATATACTGGAGTGGAGACAAGCCATGCCTTCTGTGTCCTGTCTAACTCTCTGACACAGAATTTTTTGAGCATATTAAAATGGTTTTTTTCAAGCTGGTAGGTTTTGGAGTACAAGTTTCCCCTGCTACCTGAGCAGAGCATTCCTTTGAAAACTTTGGTAAGCTAAAATGGCAAAAGCCAAGCATATATACCCTCTGTTTTTCAAAAGTTTGTGTTATGCCCTTTCAGGTTTATGAAACACCTACATTAGTACCTGGTTTTTGCCAACTAAAAGAAATCTGGAGGATTTTCACTTAAGAAAAAAACAAAAACAAAACAAAACCTTTACCAAGCTAATGTAGGTCTTTTTAAAAAACAAAGTGGCATAATGCAAATTTTGGGAAAGTGAGGGATACCCACAATTTGTTTTACAGCAATAGTAAACAGAAATCCTGCCATTGGCTTTCACGGGGAGTACAGTTCATTCAATGCTCATCAAATTCTCAAAAGAGGACCTTCTAAAGCAGAGAGGGAGGATAGTACAGTGATTATACCTGATTACACCTAATAATGTCTATTTTGAACGTGTGATTGTGCCAGGCACTGTGCTTTGGCTAAGAAAATGGATTTTGAGGTCAAACAAATATGGATTCCCATCCCTGCCTTGCTACTTACCAATTGTGTGATTTGGGGCCAAAAAAAAACAAAAAGCCTCTCTAAATTTCTGAGCTTCAGTTTCCTTATCTGTAAAATGGGAAAAAATAACACCCATCTCATAGAATGGTTTTGAAGAGTAAATATGATAATACATATAAAGCCATTGATACTCAAAAAATGGTAGCTATTTTTATAATAACACAGAATAATATGATTTCTGTAGGGCAGAAGTAAGAGATAAAGTCATAATGGAAGAGAAGGTGAGACTACAGGATCTTTTTTTTTTTTTAAACTACAACATAGTTTATTATTTTTTTACTAGAGGACCCTTTTTTTGGTGTATTTACTTTTTTATTTTCTAGCTCTTATTTACTAGTTATTAAATTACATTCAAATGTTTAATTTGTTATGTTAATGTTAATGAGTTAATATAAATTTGGTTTCATGCTAGTCATCTTAATCTGATATGAGACATAAGAAAAAATTTACAATCCAATATTTCACAGACTAGAACAATGATGTTGAGCAAAAAAAGTTTGGAATTTGGAGGAACTATGTTGTTCCTTTTATTATTTTAAATAACAGGTTTTAAAAATCAATGTAATCTTTTAATTTTGTGTGAGGGAGTGAATTTAGTTTCTAAAAATAATATTTGAGCTCAATATGCTATTTATCAATGTAATTTAAAAATATTTACTTCAGCATTTCAAGTATAAAGCAAAGTGAAGAAAACCTAACATTTTCACGGAGGACAGCCCTCTCATCCAGATGCTAATATTTAAATACCTTTGTCTTTTAGAAGATGAAGTTGGTAGGATGGTGCAGAATGACAAAAGGTAGAACCTCTGAGTGGGGAGGTTAGTCAAGGTTATTTCAACTCCAGTATTACTGGTAGGTAATGTGGTTATCATTCAAGGATGGGTAGGAGGCTGGATGGGGAGGTGTGGGCCTGAGAGGTCCCATAAAGGAAGATGTGAGAGGCCTTGGTTTTCCAGGAGACCCATAGTCAAATTTCCCTTCTCAGCCTCCAATACCATATACCAAATCAGTTTTTCCTTTTCCTTAGGGAGAAAAAATAAAATTAACAAAGTACAACTACTAAACAGGTTATATTGGGGCGCCTGGGTGGCTCAGTTGGTTAAGTGTCCGGCTTCGGCTCAGGTCATGATCTCACGGTTTGTGGGTTCAAGCCCCGTGTCGGGCTCTGTGCTGACAGCTAGCTCAGAGCCTGGAGCCTGCTTCAGGTTCTGTATCTCCCTCTCTCTCTGACCCTCCCCTGCTCGTGCTATCTCTCTTTGTCTCTCAAAAATAAATAAAAAACATAAAAAAATTTAAACAGGTTATACTAAGATATGTGAGCAATTTTGTCAGAAATATCAATTCTACATATTGCAGCAAAGGAAACATGGAATGTTTGCCAAGTTCTTGTGAGAAATCTCTGTCTAAAAACTGTGCCAGCTTGCTAAATATAGAGTTGTTACAAAGAACAGAGCCAATTGGCCTGTTAAACCCACCTCAAATGAGATGATGGGGTTGGCTGGATCTTACCCCACCTATCACTTCTACCCCAAGGGACGTGGGAATGAGGTCAGGGCACTTTTGTGCCTGGAGCCATATAGTTTCCCAGTTTCTGTAGATGTTCCTCCCCTCAGAAAGTGGCAGGAAGTATCCATATGTCTTCATACACCTGAGAAAAGAAGAAATCTCATATGCAGATGGCTGAAACAAAGCTGTGTATTAAATTTTTTAAAGTAAAAAATCCAAAAAGGACAGTAGAGAAATTCTTTGAATGCTCTCATAGTGTCCTGAGACTTCTGTTCTCTTGCTCTTTAGAGAACAGTTAGGTCTGTCTCTAAGGAGGGAATGAATCACCCCTAATATTACAAAGCACCTAAAAATGTTTGTAATCGACTGAATGTAAAGGAGCCCAATAGCTCAGGGTATGAAAACTATAACAGGAAGAGGAATTGGGTTGGGAGAAAGAGGCATGTAAGTAGCTTTGGATGTCATAAAGGAAAGCGTGCAAATTGCTCTTTGGGAAGATAATTTGTGTCTCTCTGAAAGCACACTGAGAAGGTGCTGGAATACCACTGTAGTGGGTTGGATATTGTCCCCCTAAAAGTCATACCTAAACCCCTGGTATCCATGAATGTGACCTTATTTATAAATAGAGTCTTTGCACATATAATTCAAGATCTTGAGCTGATATCATTGTGGATTTAGGATGGAGTCATCCTAAATCCAACACCAGTGCCCTTGGAAGGGGCGGGGGGTTGAAACAGAAACATAGAGAAGGCAGTGATGTGAAGCAGAAACAGAGACTGGAGAGACGGAGCTAGAAGCCAAGGAACATTCAGGACTACTGCCAGCCACCAGAAGCTAGGAGACAGGCCTGGAACAGATTTTCTCTCAGAGCCTCCAGAAGGAACCAATCCTGACAACTTGATTTTGGACTTCTGGCCTCTGTAACAGTAGGAGAAGACATTTTTTATTGTTTTATGCTGTCCAGTTGTGGTCATTTGTTAACAACAGTCTCAGGAAATAAATAAAATCACCCACAAAAGCACCCACATGAAAAGGAGACCCAGGATTAGAAAAGGGGATGTTGACAGGTCAAGAAGTGTGTTATTCCAATTTAAATTTATTGAAAATTAAATGAAATAAAAAATTCAGTTCCTTAGTTGCATTTGTCACAATTCAATTGCTACATGGAGCTCCCATTTACTCAAAGGGACAGCACAGATACAGCACATTTCCATCGTTGCAGAGAGTTCTATTGGACAGTGTTGCTGTAAGAGCCACAGATCAAAGTTTCATTTCTATGGGCAAATGGCATGCATGGGGACTGTTGGCTTCTAATCTATCTTTTCACTCACACCTGCACCAGAGATAGCAGTTATCACTGGTAGTGTCACTTTTGATTATGAAGGAACAACAGCAGAAAGGTGTAAATATAGTACAACCACCTGTCTCGGGTTTCCTCCCACATACCATCTTCCCAAACAACAAACATAATAAATGATAGTATTGATAGACAACTCTCTTCCAAAACGACATCCCAAATCACTATTGCAGAAACTATCAAACATGTTCTTATCTATGAATGCTATGTGAGTCATACCCAGGAGACCATAATTACTCCATTCTCTTCCTTGTATATTTCTATTTCCTCTGAAAATTTTAAGAGGGATTTTCCCCCTTATAGCAATTTACCCTCTGGTGGGCTCTGTAGTTACTGAGAACAGCAGGAGTTCTTGGATGCACTTAGAAAACTAAGGAAAGATTCTGAACAGGGGGATGATGTGATATACCCTTGATTTTCCCCAGAAGATGAATCTGGCAATGATGTTAGGATGATTGGAAGGGGTAAAGACTGTTGGCTGTGTGGTTTTGATGAAAATGGGAAAGAAATTATGCTCTGAATTGCAAAAGCTGCCGTCACCAAGATCCACCTGTTCAGAGCTATCTTTAGCTGCATTCAGGAACAATTTACCCACATAACTTTTCTTTCCTTTCCTTTTCTTGTCTCCAGGTACAGATATTGAGGAATTTGCAACATTAAAATGGGAAACAGCATTACATGATTGTACATTTGTGTGTGTGTGTGTGTGTGTGTGTGTTTGTATTTGTATGTGTGTGTGTGAGAGAGACAGAGAGACAGAGACAGAGAGAGAGAGAGAGAGAGAGTGATGGGATATGCATATGTGTGTATGTACATGTGTGCTGGTGCATTGTGTTAGTTACAGGTAGTACCAATAGTATGGTGTTCAATAGTTTCTTACAACCTGACTCTAAACACATTACTTTTTCACCCCAAATCCTTCCTCCTTTAGCTCTTAGAACCACATGTGCTGTTCTCTAAATATTCCAGGCACTGCTGTGTCTCCATCTTTTGTCCTTATTTTTCCTTTGCCTGGAATGCTGTTCCATGTCTCCTCCCTCTGATAAATTTGGCCTCATTTTCAAGGCCAGTACATAGGTCATTGTCTGTAGAAAGCTTTCTTGCATATTCTCTTCTCCCTTTGGAAGGTATCTCTTCTTGTGGTTTTCCCTCTTGACTGTCAAACATGTTCATTCACCATGCAGGATTTGAATTCATTGCATTGTTATTATTTCTTTTACTTTTTATTTGCAGAGCTTGTCCCAGCATCGTCCTCAGTGGACACTCGAGGAAAGCATGTTGAATGGATATCTGAGGTAGGTGAGGTTCACTTGGAAGTGGAATGGGAAGTTGGTGCCAGATGTGAATCTCTCAGCCATTTTTTCCTTACTTGACAAATACTGTTATGACCTGTTTTCATTCAGTAAAATTCATTGGCCTATAGCTTAGTGGTAGTATGTCATTTTACATCCAGATAATTTATTCATCAGAAGTAACAGATCTCTTTATTCTCCTCACTCCTCAGCATGCATTTGCTGCATACACCTGTCTGCCCTCTCCCCATTGCAGACTTCCTCACCTTATTAAATTGCACCCCCCCACACACACACATACACTCAATTGTATAAGCCAGAAAGCTGGAAGTCATCCTGGATTGTGTTCCCTTCTTTTTTCTCCTTCTCTCATATCCAATATGTCAGCACAAACTCTTGACTCGATCTTCACGTTATCTCTCTCTCCTTCTTGCCATTTCCACAGCCACCACTGTGACCACCACGGTGTATCTCTTGCTTGAATTACAGCTGTAGCTTCTTAATTGGTCTTCCCATATCTGTTCTCCACAGAGTAGCCAGATAGACATAGCAACATAAATTGGAGAATTTCACCCTTTTGGTGAAGCATTTTAATGACTTCCCACGTCCTCTGAATGAAATTGAAGTTCCCGAGCATGTCCTAAGAGGCCCTGAGAAGTCAGGCTCCCAACTGTCTCTCAGCTCCTGTCAGGCCTCTCTCCCCATCACATGCCAGTCTCCTTCACACAGAGTTTCTTTCTTCACTTCAGAGCTCCACAGACTTCTCTGATTGGAAACGTCTTTCTGCTGCTCTTGGAGGATTGATTCCTTCCCAAATGTAGGGGTCAGTTTTTATGTTACTTCCCCAGAGAAACCTTCCCTGACCCTCATTAAGTAAGATCCCTTCTTGTTCTCTTTTCACAATGTAGTTTGTGTCCTACATAGTGCTCACAGAATTTTTCATGAGTTTGGTTAGTGGTGTGTTTGTTCAATTATTGTCTACTCTCCCAGTGGGCTTTAAGCAACACAAGGGCAGAGATCATCACCAGCATGGTGCCTGATATAGACTATATGGTCCATAAAATACATATTGAATGAATGGATAAGTGGGTGAGTATTCAGACTCCTCTTACCATTCATTGGCTTTCATAACCTTCCTCGAGCTTTAAGACTTATCTAGACAATGCCAGCTCTGCATAAAGCCTTCCCTGATCTCCCTACTCAAAATAAACTCTTACTTTTAGCTCCTATGATGTTTTTTTAAAGCTTTGATGTTGTGAAGCAATATATGAAGTAGTTGAGAGAACAGGTTTTAGACTAAGTAAAAGTCTAATATTTGTCACCTTTGTGATCTACTTGGGTGAGTAACTAAAACTCCCTGACTTTTAATTTCATTATACCAGAGAAACTATTTTCAACCTCATTTGTGGAAGGTGGTTGGCACATAAAGGGAGACTCAATGATGGTTTATAGTATTATATTGGTTCATTATTTTCTATATATTTTTATATAAATGTTTCAAAAGTAAGAAATAGTGATCCCTAAATGACATAATTAAAGACATTTGGTGGCTCTGGACCAGGTCAAAAGCAGCTCTTGATACTAGAGAACATTCCAGGTTTTAATCCCCAGATTTGTGACCTCGTATACATTTCTTATCCTTTTGAAGTTTCAGTTTCCTGATATGATTGGAATGATACTTTCCCTACAGGGGTGTTGTTCATACTATCTCAACAGGGGTATATTAAATACAACTTATGCAAAAACCAAGGAACAATGTATAGCCATGGCTGTATAAAATACCTTTAATACTGATCTATTTTATTCAACCAGGATAGAAACTTGGTCAAACTCAACATGATCAAATGTGACATGACTAACAAGGCTAGTAGATCTCCTGTCAATTTCTTAAAGCAGCCAAACATACCAGAATCTGAAAAATACTTTTCTCAAGTTGATGAATACAATGCAAAGGTCTGGGCATTTCTCCAATGCCTGCCCATTTGTTCTAGGTAGTGGCTTCAACCACTCTTGCAACAGCTGTGGATTCAAGGTGAACTCTGACTGGGACTGGTTTAACACTAAAACATGGTCTGTTACAAAGATTTCTGATCGGCAATAGGCTCCTCTTTTTGAAGAGATATCTGAGAAATCTGGAAGCAGATAAAGCCTTCTTTAAAAGAGAACAATAAGCATCTGACTCTTCTAGGAAGTGGGTATTCAGACATTTCTAATGTTCAATTATTGAAAAAGACATGTGAAAAATATTTTTAAAAATTTAAAAGACCGTTTCCAAAGGAGAGGACATGGGGTTGTGTAGTGGATTGGATAGTATCCCCCTAAAAGCTATGTCTATCGGGAATCTTTAAATGGACCTTATTTGGAAATAGCTCCAAATAATTTAATCAATGTACAATCAACTTAAGATGAGATCATACTGGATTAAGGTAGTTACTATATCTAATAAGGCTGGTGTCTTTATGAGAAGAGGGGAATTTGGACACAGACACACAGACATAAAGGGCAGATGATTATATGAGGATGGAGGCAGAAATTGGAGTGAAGCTTCCACACACCACGGAATGCCAAGGATTACAGCAGTCATTATAAACTACAAGAGAATTCTTCCGTAGAGTCTTCAGAGGAAGTATGACCCTGCTGGCACCTTGATTTCAGACTTCAATCCTTCAGAACTGTGAGAGGATAAATTTGTTGTTTTAAACTACTCTGCGCTGATTTGTTACAGACGCCTTAGTAAACTAACACAGGCTGAAATCTTGAATACAAGACCATGAGCTCTGCCAGATATGAGCTCCATCTATTTCATTGAGCAACCTCTCCAGGCCTCATTTTTCTTATTTGAAAAAGAGTGTGACACCAAAGGTAGAAAAAAACAGTACAAGAAAAGAAAATTACAGACCAATTTCCCTGATGAACATAGATGCAAAACTCCTCAACAAAATACATGGAAATTGAATTCAACAGCATATCAAAAGGATCATACACCATGATCAAGTGGGATTTATCCCCAGGATGCAAGAATGGTTCATTTGTGACAACATGAAAAGATGTTGAAGGTGTTCTAAGTGAAGTAAGTCAGTTACAGAAGGACAAATACTGCATGATTCTAGTTATATGAGGTATCTGTAAGAGTCAAAATGATGGAAGCAGAAAATAAAATGGTGGTTGCCAGAGGATGGAGGTAGGATGGACTGGGGAGTTGTTCAATGGGTATAAAGTTACAATTATACAATGAGTAAGTTGAGAGATCTACTGTGCAACATAGTGTCTATAATTAACAATATGATGTTGTGCACTTAAAAATTATTAAGAGGGTAGACCTTAGGTTAAGTGTTCTTATACAAAGACAGAGCAAAACAAAAGCAAAGGGACACAAGGGAACTTTTGCAGGTGAGGGATATGTCTATTATATTGATTGTGGTGGTGATATCATGGGTGTATGAATACATCCAAACTCATCAAATTGTATACATTAAATATGAGCAGTTTCTTTTTGTGTATTAATTATTCCTCAATAAAGCTGTAAAAAAATGTTGGTGAATTATACAAATATAATAAAAAATCTTTGAAGTATGCAAGAAAATAAGAGGGAGAAAGAAAGAAGGAAGGAAAGAAAGAAAGAAAGAAAGAAAGAAAGAAAGAAAGAATAAATGGTGTGTATGGCATACCTCATATGCCCTGGTTCATATTGCCTACCATCTTACTCTAGGTGGAAATGCCTCAGTTGCCCCATGCATATCTTACATTTTGCTCCAGAGCTTCTCTGCTACAGCCACAGGAGGCTCCTGCAGGACTCACTACTCTTAGGCATTGAAGCCGTGGATGTGTTATGATGCCAACACCCTACCGGGCAGCTCTTGACCAAAAGGGATAGAATCCAGGGGGGACATATTTCTGTCCTCAGGGTCTCAGACAGATCATTCTAGGGTGTTTTCTGCTCAGCTTCTTAGAGCTTCCCTCACCTGTTAGAACCCAAGTTGCCCACAGAGTAACTCATCCAGATAACACAATCCTGGGTTTCACTCCCCTCTAATCTTCGCTCCTTTTCCTGTGTGCTTCCCAATTTAAACTGCCTGCACTCAAGCCCTTAGCATAGGTTCTGCTTTTTGAAGAACCTAGGCTAAGGCATAGTGAGAATCATGGCAATGACCTCACAGGTTTGTTTCAAAGATGCATATTTAAATGTATGTAAAGTGCTTGGTCTAGTGCCTGGCACATGGAAAGCACTCAGTAAATGTTAGCCATTTTCCCCATATGAGATGGAATGTTCTGGAAGATGAATTTGAAATGTGCTATCATCAATCTCTCTTTCTAAGTGTTGAGTGGATGCATAACAGTAAAAGTCGTTTGTGGTTTTCAGCTTCAGCTTCCATCTTCATTAACACAAGTGGGGCTGTAATGGTAGAAAACAAGATATCAAATTTCACTCCCCCTTATGACACCCACTTGAAGCCCTGAGCCCAAGAACTAAAAGCAAAATAAAACTATTTACCAGCCAGAGGGAAAGGAGAATAACAGCATGTGGCTTGTAAACTTAACAAATGTAATCACAGTAATTGAGCAGCCCAGGAAATAATTTGGCCAGCATAATTATATTACAAATTACATATTGCACAATTAAACAATTGCATTTTGGCCACAAATGGAACTCCAAATATACAATTTATGGTGAAGTGGAGAGGTAATTTAAAATGAGAAAAGAAAAGCAGGGCCCAGAAATGCATTTACATTTATATCCATATCGGAAGGAATATACCAGGCAAAGTAATAAGGAAAAAGGCCAGTATTTTCAACAGAAAAAAACTCCCAAAAAACTGAGTTGAATGAATTTTGCCAATGACTATGTAGATGCTTTACCACTATTTATTTGACTTTCTAACATATGTAAAACCCAAAAGCCCAATGCTTTCTTACCAAGAAGAAATCCCTGTGTTAGAAGGTCTTAATTTGGGCTATTAAACTGGATTATTAAAGTCCTTAATTCAGTCAGAAATTCCAATACTCAACCACCAAAAGCATGTTGGAAGAGTTATATCTTATTTTTCCTTGTCAAATACATCCCTGAAATGTGCTGATTAGAATATCCACAAAAAATTAAATTGTCTTTCTCACTCTGCTGTTCTTGGGGAATTTGGTTATTTGGTCTGACCCGCATCAAACATTGACTCTGGGCTTTCTACCTTACAGGTTCTATTCTAGGGGTACAGTGGGAACTTAGTAGACATAATTCTCTCTTGAAGTGTGTTAGATGAGAACAAACAAACCTTAAACAAATTATTACAAATAATTCGTTAAATAATTACAAATGTGTAAAATATTGAGAGGTAAGGGTGCAGGGTACCACACATGTACATAGTAGGGGGTTCTAACAAAGCCTGGTGGGGAAATGGAGTAGATCAGGGAGAGGGAGCCTGAGGATCTATATTTACATTAAGACCTGAGGATGCCCAAGAAATATAGGACTCATTACTTATTTTATAATTAGTAATGGGTAAGGAAGCCCTTCTGGAATTTTTTGACCGGGGGTCCAGAATTCCAGCCCCTGCTGTTGGTGGAAGCGATCTAAAGGCAAAAGAGATTGAAGAAAATATTCCTCTGTCAAAAAAGAATCTTTAAAACAACCTCAGTAATTTGGGCGTGAGTTCTGTAATAATTCTTGGTTTGTATCCTGCAGACTGGTGATTTAATATGTCCATTGGATTTTTGATAAATGCTAAAACATCCAGACTCTCTTTGCTTAGTACTTGGAGTTTAGGGGCTGGACATCACCAGGGGTTTTTGAAAATCAACAAAACAATACTCATGTGGTCACCACTTACTGAGTGCTTTACTGTGATCCAGAGTCTCTGTTGAGAGTTTTGTCCTACTCATTCTTCACAGCAGGTGAAGACTATGGTGGGGGCTGCTCTTCTTACCTTATTGTGCACGTGGGATGATTGGGATACGTATGATAAATAAATGGTTTCAGGACCTCAGATACTGAGTGGCAAACTTGGGATTGAAGCCATTGTCTCTCTGACCCAACTGTCCACTCTCTAGCATTTGCTATTAAGCCTTTCACCTTAAAAAAAAAAAGGAAAGAGAAAAAGAGCAAGTACCTCATCAGGCACTTGCATCTGCCTCCCCCCACCCCACCCCAACCAGGCCAAGGTTGTTCACTATTGTCTATGTCTGGTCCTCATTGTCTATATCACCTGGAAATCTGATAGAAGTGGATGAGCTACTAAATCTGAAACTCTTGGCGTAGGACCCAGCAATCCAGGTTTTATAAGCCCAGAGGGAATGTAATCCCAGTTAACACCTGAGAACTGCTGGTATAGGCAAATGCGGAAGGCTCTGAAATGTCCTTACGCTTGTTTGGGGTCTGACAATCTCAGATGACAAGGTGTATCTGATTCTTTTCTTTATGCCAGGACAGCTAAAATCAGATGACCTCATTAAAAAAACTTCCCTGACCCACTCAAAGTCTTGGTTTTGTTTGTATTTGAGTGTATATATCCTAATTGGAAAATGTGAAAGACTGAAGTTAGAATGTGAAAATCTGATTGTATCCTGGGAAATGTAGATTTTCCAGGTGAACTTAATGAAGAAACTTTTTCCCCAACATAGGGGGAGAGTGACACCACAGGGAGGAAGTAACTAATAAAAACAAAGGAAATAAAAAAACCCAGGGAAAAGGAAAATATTAGGTGGAATTAGGTCTTCCTCATTAAAAGGAAAATGACATTGGGGTGCTTGGGTGGCTCAACTGGTTAAGCATCTGACTTCGGCTCAGGTCATGATCTCTCGTTTCATGGGTTCAAGCCCCGCAACGGGCTTTGTGTTGACGGATCAGAGCCTGGAACCTGCTTTGGGGTCTGTGTCTCCCTCTGTCTCTGACCCTCCCCTGCTTGTGCTCTGTCTCTCTTTCTCTCTCAAAAATAAATAAACATTAAAAAAATTTTTTAAAGGAAAATAACATTGGTGTGAGATGGGAAGATACTGGTCAAGTGACATGACCTGAGTTATGTTTTTTAGGTTAGTTTTTTTCTCTTCAGGTACAAACTGCCCTGATACTCAGCTTTAAATGATTTACAGGTCATATTAAAGAGGAAGAATGGCCTAAGGATAGGTTCTGTGGGTCACCTATCCTGACACAGAGAAGGTAGTAATCAAGTAAATTTGATTGCATACCCTCTCTCCATATTGGGGGTTTTGGTGTACATTAAACATTCTCTCAGCACATAACTTCTGCTTCAATAAGTGTTTCTCAATATTATTTGATCTTAGAACAATTTATAACAATATTAACATGCTGAGAACCCACTGATCTAAAGTCTTCAAGTACCAAATGGTCCATTGAGACAGTGGGGCTGAATTTGTGACAATCTTTGGTATTCAACTCACAAATTGCCCCTTGTGATTGGTGCTGTTCTGGCTTACTATGTCTAGAATAGACAGTGGGTCTTCAGATGTGGTAAATGAAATATGAATTGGGTTTCCCAGGCAAAAGCACTGAGATGGATATTGAGGAAACGCTGCAATTAAAAGTTTTTCTTAACACTTTCATGCTGGGTTGAAAGTCCATCTGCTAGACATACTTGCTGGATGAAATTCTCATAGATGGTTTGCTGGTCCATGTTGGAAAATATTTCATGATAGATCCCTTTTTCTGGATTTTCTCCTTTGCAATGTCTAATTTGGAGATGAAGGTAATAAGATCCAGCCTTGGCTAAGGAGCTTTGGGGAAAACAATGTTCCTGGAGGCAGAAAACAGGACTAGGAGAATAGTGAAGTTGCTCCCAGCCTCTTCGTTCTTGGCAATGAGGTCTTTAACCATAACCTCAATCCTGCTCATTTGCTGAGTCAGCTTTGCTGAAGGGCTTCTTAATCTGGTGTGAGATACTCCATGGCCATGTCCCTGCTAACCTGTTACTTCTCACAACTCACCATCTCCCATGACACCTAACTTCATCAATTCCTTATATATACCATGTTCTCTTTCTCTCTTCCCTGGCCTATTCCTTCAGCTGCAAACCCTCTCCCTCCCTAGCTAACCCCCAGTCCTCTTTCTTTCCCATTTTTATTGAGATTGTCATTGAAATTCAGCACAATACTTTGACTTACATATACTGTGAAGTGATTACCACAATAAGGTTAGTTAACCTCCATCATCTTGTAAGATACAATTTAAAAAAAAGAAAAAAGTGTTTTCTCCTTCTAGATGAGAATTCCTGGGGTTTTCTGTTTTAACAATTTCATATATATCATACAGCAGCCTCATCTTCTTTCACATCTCAGTTTAGATATCACTTCCCCTAGGAAGCCTTTTATATATTTTTTTTCTTTTTTGGTTGCAAGTGGTAGAAACCAAATCTGTCTTTGAGCAGAAAAGGCTATTACGTGGCTCATAAAATTTTGGAGCATTGGCTTGACTTTGGAACCTGAATTGACTGGAAGTGTACCTGCTGCCAGCATTGATGCTAAATATGATTCAAGAACCTGACTTTCCAACCAGTGTACCTGCTAAGGCTTGGGTGCCTTGAAGGCCAAATGGTTCCTTGGGGGGCCGTTGTATTCATCTTTCTCAGATCTAAATCAAAATCTCTCAGAGATGAGTCTGATCAGTGTAGCCCAGGGAACACACCTGTGCCCCAGTTACAAAAGAGGCTGGAGTGGCAAGTTTTCTGGGTCCTGTCTTAGGGAAAAGGGATGCATATGGCTGAAAATTTCCCAAGGATTCAAAAAGGGATCAAAGATGCTGGGATAACAGCCAACATGACAATGTTCACCACTTATTTATTGATTTTGTAACCCTGGGTTAGGTGCCCTTCAAAGCACTACACTTGTCCATCTTGGCATCTTACCCCTTCCTCCATATTGTAATAAGCTCTTCATTGTTTTATAACTTTCCCCAGACTGTCTGTGAGAGACAGGACTGCTTGTTGTCAACTTCTTTTTATTCACAGTTGAATTCCCAGTCCCTATATTATATTGCTTTGTACATAGTAAGTGCTCAAGAAAGATCTGTTGAGAGAATACGTTTGGCTCAGTTAGTCTGGACTTCCTAAAGCTGGCATCCAAAGAACTTTCATCTTATAGCTGCTGTATTTTTTCCATTTATGATTTAAGCCCGACCTTCCTTCTCATTTTTCCCAGCTTTATTGAGACATAATTGATAGGTAACATTGTGTAAGGTTAAAGTGTACAGCATGATGATTTGGTACATGTATGAATTGTGAAATGATAACCACAATGAGGTTAGTTAACAAATTCATTACCTCATATAGTTACCTTTTTTTTCCCCAGCGGTGAGAACATTTAAAATCTACTCTCTTAGCAAATTTCAAATGTACAACACAATATTGCTAACTATAGTCTAATGCTATACATTAGAACCCCAGAACTTCTTTACCCTACAACTGGAAGTTTGTACTCTTTGATCAACATCTCATTTTCCCTAACTCCAAGCCCCTGGTAACCACCATTCTACTCTCTGTTTCTATAAGTTAGATTTCTTAGATTCCACATATAAGTGAGACCATGCAGTATTTTTCTTATTCTGTCTGACTTATTTCACTTAGCACAGTGCCCTCAAAAGTCATCCATGTTGTTGCAAATGTCAGTATTTCCTTCCTTTGAATGACTGAATTTTATTCCGTTGTATATGTATATATACCATGTATACATTCATCTATCACCAGACACTTAGGTTATTTCCATGTCTTGGCTACTGTGAAGAGTGCTGTAATGGGAGTAAAGCTATTTCTTTGAGATAGTGTTTTTATTTTCTTCACATATATACCCAGAAGTGGAATTGCTGAACCAGCCTTACTTTTTAGCTTGAACCCAATTCTATCATTAGATCAAGGAAAATTACCCTGAGCTCCAACGTTTTTGCTGGACTGGAAATCTATAAGCTTTTGCCAGCTTTTTATTACTTCAAACTCTTCTCTTGTACCCTCAACCTTTGAATGGAATTGCATTCCCAACCAGGAGGATGACTCAGGAGCAAGACATTCCCACCTGCCTAACTCCCACACTGTTCTAGACTGCTTCTCTTGTGTATGTCATTCCAGTGCTGTTTTGCCTTTCACATTTGGATAGGCCAGAAAGTTGAATTTACTGCATTAGTTCTAGGACTCCCAGTTCCAATTTTCTACTAGCCCCGCACAGAGGGCCTGGTGTTCCTTAGAGTCAAGCCCAAATGAGGGTAGATGGGTGGAAGAAAACAACATTCCATTTGGCCTATTTGTATTTGAATTAGGGTGGAATAGCCCAGTGAAAATGCCAAGTGAGCAGTAGTAGGAAATATTGATCTTGAGCTCATGGATGAAGTCATAGCCAGAGCTGAGAATTTCAGATTTATCAGAAAAGGAGAGTGGCTAGAGTAATACCAAAGAGCTAATGTAGAATGGGAAGAGAGGCAAAGACCAAATTCTCAGTCTGTTTGCAAGACAGGGGGAAGAGCCAGTATAGATGAAGAAATCAAGAGTGTGAAATATGGAGGAAATAAATGTTTCAGTAAGTTTGTGGGAAGATAGGAGAGAATAGGTAAAGAATACAATTGAAAGGATTTTCTTAGAAAGGAGGGTGGAAATATCCCTAAAACAAAAGGAAAATAAGCAAGAAGGAGTGAAGATCCAGATATATAATGAAGTGAGGGAGGGAGAGGTCCTAAAGGAGTACCATTGCTGATAGCTTTTATTCTTTCAGATCTGCTGAGAGTTATGTGACTGAGAAGTCCTTAAGGCCTTGAAAAGAATGGAGACAATTTGAAAGAGCTGCTATAAGGAATGGGAAGGGATTACTTAGGGATGCAGCAAAGTATCAGGATCTTACAGAAGTGGAATGATGTGAGTTTTCAGTGGCTGCCATCACTACTTTTCTTTGAGGTATTATTCAAATTTATTTATTTATTTATTTATTTTGAGAGACAGAGAGAGACAGCGCGAGCAGGGAAGGGTCAGAGAGAGAGGGAGACACAGAATCTGAAGCAGACTCCAGGCTCTGAGCTGTCAGCACAGAGCCTGATGCGGGGCTCGAACCCACGAACTGTGAGATCATGACCTGAGCCAAAGCTGGATGCTTAACCAACTGAGCCACCCAGGCACCCCAAATTATTCAAATTTAAAATCCTCCTGAAATTAATAATATTTTAAGTTGTGGTTACAGTTTAAAAATAGCAAACAAAAAAATGAAATCTACTTAATAAGATCTCAATTTCCAGTGACTCACATTCCAAGTCTTCTTGGGAAAGGTTAAGTGTGATATATCTCAAAACAATAAGGCTGGAAATAGAACTAGTATTTATTGAATATCTCTGACATACCAAACCCTGGGGTAGGTGCTTCATGTATGTTGTCTTATTGATTTTTCATAGCATCCCTGAGAGGAAGCAACTAATACCTCCATTATGAGGTGCAGAAAATGAAATATAAAAAAGCATTCTAGTCTAGGCCACTCATCTAGCAAGTGGAAGAGAGAGGATTTGAACCTAAGTCTTGAAATGCCAAAGCTTGGACTCTTTTCACTTCTTCATGTTGTTAAGATGATTCTTAGGTCTCACTGAAGAATAACTTTTCTTTCATTATATCAACATTGCCATCTAGGTAATTCCTGATTTTGTGAAAGAGAAGTTTGATAGAAGATATAGTTTAATCTGCTATTCTTCAGAGTCCAAACACAATAGACAGTAGAGGAAAAGATAGATGAAGGAGAATTTTAGAATAATTTCCACAGATGCCATTGGTAAATTCTTACTTTCTTCTTTAATATGCCAGAAGATTTCAAGCCTTTAAGTGGATTCTAAATGAGAAATGAGAAAGATAAGGCTAGAAAAAGAGGCCTCAATTAGAATAATATTTTGTCTATTTGATATCTCTGGATCCTGTGTTGGTCTCATCTAGGTTGCTTTCTCACATTACTTAATTTCTCCCCAGCAAACCAAAAGTAAAACCTGGAGTAGAAATGAACTCTTCATGAACTAATGTCAAATTAATAGAACTACTAAAGTTAAAAGCAAATGTAATCAGAAAATCCAAAGGAATGTAGCAAAATTACTGCAAATCAAAATATCTACTACATAAAATCAATTGCTATAAACAATCAATTACATTTTATAGTAGAGCAATAAAAACATTAAAATAATCTAAAAATTATCATTTACATTAAATGTTAAAAGTACCAAATACTTAAGAATACATTTACCAAAAGAGATGTAAAACTTCTACATTGAAAACTTGAATATTACCACATAGCTGAGAAACATTAAAGACTTCTTAAATAAATGGAGAGGTATACCATGTTTACAGATAACAATATTTTTATGATGTAACTGTCCTCAAGTTGATCTATAGATTCAATGAAATTCCAATTAAAATCCAGTAGGTTAGTTATTTTTGGGCTAGAAATTGACAAATGGATCCTAAACTTTATATGGAAATGTGAAGAATCTAGGATAGCTGAGAACAAAGTTAGGGTATTTATATTACTATATATCATTCGTATATTAATATAGCATCATAAAACTGATATATCCCCCATAAGTTGATGATATAGCTTTTTGAGATTCCAGTTTAATAGGGAAAAGACTGCCTATTAGATTTTTCTTCTTGGGCAGGCCTAGGTTGTTTTTTTTTTTTTAACTTTTCCATGTACCATATCAACCATGAAAATTGTACTTTACAGTTATTCTATTAGGCAAAGTACCTGAACATTAAATTAAGTTTCAGTGCTCTGTTAATTTTTCAGAAATCCTGCTTTCTCTTAGTCCTTGAACTTTATTATCTGATTATTGATATTGTTTTTAAGAAAATTTTAAATTCAGGAATTTTAGTTATTTTTCAGCAAAAGAATTTATCAAGGTGCCCAGATAACCTTATTGCTAGAAATGAAAGTCCTCTGCACATGTTAAGTTTGAGACACATTTGAGAAACCCAAGAGGAGATACTGAAGAGAAAATTTGTTTTGTGAGTCTGAAGTCAAGGAAGAAGTCTATACTGGAGATGTAAATTTGGAAGTTGTGGTGTAAAGATAGTATTCAAAGTCATAAGTTTGATGAGATCCCCAAAAGAGAGTATAGGTGGAAAAATGATCTAAGGACTCCTG
The DNA here is from genome assembly GCA_028646485.1 of Cryptoprocta ferox. Lineage (NCBI taxonomy): Eukaryota > Metazoa > Chordata > Mammalia > Carnivora > Eupleridae > Cryptoprocta > Cryptoprocta ferox. Next base: position 22,056,474 of record CM053571.1, read on the forward strand.
GACATATAAAAGTTTAGAGATTGGGTAGATGAGGAACCCATAAAGACTAAGAAAGACACATTAATGAAATAGGAGGAAACTGGGAAGGTGTGGACAGCTGGAAAATAAGAGAAGAAAAAGTTTTAAGGAGGACAGAATGGTCAATTGTCCCAAATGCTGCTGAAAGATCAATTAAGATGAGGAACTAAGGTGAATAATAGTCATTGGGTTCTTTGGCTTCAGCAATCTGGAAGCCAATGATCTGGACAGGTGGCAAAGCCTGATTTGAATGGTTTGAAGGCAGAATAGAAAGAGAGGAAATTGGAGCCAGCAACTACCAATAAGTTTTGATACAAATCAATATAGACAGAGAAATGGAGAAGTAGTTTTAGGACAGGTGGAGTTTAAGAGGTTTTTTTGAAGCCAAGAAAAATTATAACATTCTTGTACATTTGCAAAAATGACCCAATAAAGAGAAAAAGTTGATGATATAGCAGAGACAAAAACAAATTTCTGGAGTGATGCTTTCGAGTAGGCAAGGTAGATGGGATTTCACGCACAAGTGGATAGGCTGTCCTTAGGGAAGAACATGGGCAGAGCATACTCAGGAGATAAAAGAAACTTTCTGAGCACATATGTGAGTGGGTGTATAGTTGTAGTGGTGTGAGCTTGTAGGAATCATACCTTCTGAGTTTTTTTTTCGGTAAAAGAGGAAGCGTGTTTATGAACTGAGAATGACAGATATTAGAATTTGGAGGGAAGAGAAGGAGGCTTCTAATAGTAATGGAGGAGAGTGAATGAATGTGGGGCTGCCAGGTAGCCCTAAGGCCACTTGGGGGGGTGGGGGGGAATTTGAATTTAAAGTGAAATCAGCCAGTATGATTGTGTTTTTCTTTAGGTCTGTTCAGCTGTGCATGTTTGCAGTATGGAGCAGGCAGAAAATTGTACTGAAGCAGGGCTGGGGTTATGACAGGTGTGGTTATGAAGTCAGAACATGACAACAGAGTTAGAGCTGTGTGGAAGATAGTTTGGTCTCTGATTCCTTGAGATTTTAAGCCAGATTAGAAAAACATAAAGACGCTGAAATACAGTGAAAAGAAGGTAAGGACCTTCAGACTGTCAGAGCAGATGGGTTGAAGAATTGTTGTAGTTGGAGGACTAGAGGGAATGTGCTGGAAAGATAGGAAGGGGTATAACAGAGGGGGTACTAAAATGGAATAAAAGGGAGTGGTTGCAACTTTCGGTGATGAAAAGGCATTACCATGAGAATGCATGTCAAAGGTAGGGTGAGGACAAGATCATCAGAAGAAAAGAGGTCCAGAGATTGAGAGACCAATGTATTGGAAGGATAATGTACATCAAGGGTCAACAAACCATAGCCCAATCTGGCCTGCTGCATGGTTTCATATGGCCCCTGGCACAGCTGGATCTGGATAGCACTGTGAGCCACAGAGATGAACTGGTGCATCCTTTCATTGTGCTTACCTCCCCTCCCAGCACCAACCCATCCAGCCTGGTGGCCACACTTCATTGCTGCTCAAGAGTCATGCTTGGCAACTGCAGGGCACCAATTGTGGAATCACCTCACCTCTGGCCTGCTGCCCAAACTGAAATGGCTGGGCTTTCCAGGGGGAAGGAGTGTTCTGAGATCTGGGTCACTGAAGCAGAGGGTGAAACTGATTATGATGGCAGCCCCAGACGAATGGGGTGTGTGGAACAGGACAGGAGTTTTCTGCTCTGTAATATAAGTACCTACATAATATTCTCGTTTTTGTTTCTTGGCCAATAAAGCCTAAAATATTTGCTACCTGCCCAGGCTCTGATCTGCAGAACTGAGCAAGAATTATGATAAATTAGTACTGGAGAGAGTGACAGTGAGATAGAGTGAAAATCCTCAAAAAAAAATTAGGGAAATGGACTAAGGGATATTAGTTGACCGTACTGAGGAGGGTAGTAGATGGAAGACTCTGATGACATGAGATTAAAACTGGGGTCCTGACTTCCCCACTTTTTAATGTTTTTAGAAAGCCTGGAGTGAGAATGACCAAGGAATGGCAAAGGTTATTACTAGGAATAAAAATACAGTTTGAAATGAGCTTTAAAAAGTCATCATCTTACCATTATCATTATGGAACTATAAATGGTTATTGTACTGAAGTAGAATTTAATAGACACTTGAAAACTTATAAAAAGGTTAAGTATATAATCAATAGTGAACCATCACTGTAGAATTTTGAGCAAGTTTTAATGCAGTTCTGAAACACAGCTTTCCTATGAAACTATTCTAAGTGTCCTTGGTTTCAACTCTAATGTCTTCCTCAGAAGTAAATTTTCCATGCAAATTATTTATTGCCTGAAGAAACAGGGTCCACAGGAAGCTAAAATTAGAACTACCAACCAAGGAATTGTTATTGAATATTTCAAAGAACTGATGCTCTCCTCCATCACAGTCATAGCAAGGTACATAGAGGGACAATGGAATCATTTTTAATGGATGGATACTTTTATAGGCTCCTTTTTTTTTTTTTTGAAAATATCTTCAATGGCTGAATTACACCAGTGATAGGTAGCATAAAATAATGAAAAGCACCAAATTTAAGTCTGAATTCCCAATCCACCATTTGCCAGTGGTGTGGTATTGCACAAAGGACTAACCCTCTTTGGACCAAAGTTTCCAAGACTGTAAAATGGGAATAATATTATTAAACCACATTGAATTATTGTGAAGAATAAATAAAATGTGTGTGAAAGTTCTTAACTCTATTTGGCATATGAAGTAAGCCTAAATCTGAACTAACAGGATGTTTCATTGATCCTCAGACAACATTGTTCCAGGGTCTTGACTTTTTAAAATGAGTTTATAGATTTGTGGAAAAGAGGCATTTTCTTAGAATATTTAAATGACTATTATGTGCTGTTTAAGCCATAGGGTAGGGTAGCAAAATTAATGAGCTTCTCTAAGAGGGAATACAAAATGTTATGTATACAAACTTGGGTCTTCATATTCATTTGTCCTATGTAATAGGCCAGAGAGTCAAAACTCCAAAAAAGAGTACTTGTAGCTAAGGCCTACTGGAGAATCCATGTTCTATTTAAGAGCATCCAAATGCTTATAACGATATGCTTCTTCCTCCCCTAAATCATCAGATTTAGCTAGTGGGCCATAATTTTGTGACTATGCATAGCCTCTGAGATCTGTGCATAGACTCTTGGTGTTAATGAATGAAATATCCAGATCTTTATGAATATTCTCCTAATTTTGTTGAGATGCACCAACTTCTATTGCTGATAGCAATAGACTATCAGCATAACTACCTGCATTTTTAACTTTCACTAAAATTTGATCTTTCACTGTATGGCCATTTGTCATAAAGAAACAAAGATTCTGTCACCTCCTGGGAATTTTGCATACCTCAATAATGAGCGCAGAATAAATAGTAAAGGCCTATTGAGATATAATCCAACTGAGATTAGGCCGACTTCCTAGCTAACTAGTTTGTTTTCATAAGCTAACTTCAAAATCACCCGAGGCTCAAATTTCTGCTTCAGCAAAATAAAGATTGACTGCAGTATGGCTGAAATTTTGGGATCCCTGGATGTAGTCATAGGACCTATTTCAGATCCTGGTTTGGTTGAATTGCTTAACTTCTCCAAACTTTGCTTTTTTTCTGGGAGTTTTAGGTTGGCTAGGCCAGTGAAGAGGAGTAGTAGACAGAGGGGGTGAGAGGTCATGGTGAATGGTAAGCCTTATCTAGGAGAAATTAAGTTCAAACCAAGAAAAACAATATTGTCAATGCAAAAAGAAAGAATGGAGTTCAGAATTGAAAAGCCACAGAGGTCAAGAGCCAGGTAGATGCAGAAATGGAGCAGGGAGAGTGTAAGAGTAAGGCAAAGCAAAGCAAGAGGTGCCAGGCATTTCCCAGGAAGCAGGGGCTATTCTGTAATGCTTGGTTTTATCATATGCAAAATGCTTTCTGATTTGAATCTCAGTTGCCCTGGTTTAAAGCAGAAATTCTATTCAAGATAGTTCTACTCCAAATGGCTGAAGGACCTGAACGTGAGACAGGAAACCATCAAAACCCTAGAGGAGAAAGCAGGAAACAACCTCTATGACCTCAACCGCAGCAATTTCCTACACGACACATCCCCAAAGGCAAGGAAATCAAGAACCAAAATAAACTATTGGGACCTCATCAAGATAAAAAGCTTCTGCACTGCAAAGGAAACAATCAAAAAAACTAATAGGCAA
>CM053571.1:22067850-22107400 GCA_028646485.1 Cryptoprocta ferox
ATCTGCAGAGGCCAGAAAACTGGGGGGGGGGGGGCGGAGGTGGGGGGGAGGGCACACAAGGATGGGCAAATTTCCACCCTGTGCCTTGGTGAGATTGGGGAGACTGGGGCATTTGCCCTCTAGTACTTTTCACCTCTGCTGGTAATAATACCTCAGAGTTATTGTGAGAGGGTCAGTCTACATAAAGCGTTTAGTAAAAACCCTCTAAGAATAGGGCCTGCTATAGCAAAAACTTACTAAATTACTAAATTAGGGGTAATATCATAGCTTTATAAAAGAAAGTCCATTCCATTATAGGCATGTGCATGTCCATTATTACAGATTTGGAAAATATCTTTATAACAGTGCTTATTATGTGTTTCACAATTATAAACTTGTTTCTTAGTAAGGAAGTATTTTCATGCTTTAATTTACAGAGAGGTTATAAAACTTGTCTAAAGTCACACAGTTGGTGTCAGAGCTAAGATTCAATGCCAAGAAAAGCCATGTTATCTCTCAAATAAAAGGATGAGCCAAAAACATCCATAATCCCAATACCCAGAAATTTTAATTTTGTTTCTACATTTGTTTACTTTTTTCTCTCCCTATGGCAGTTTTTTAAAAGAGAGATTATTTAATACTTTTATTTGATTGTTATACATTGTCAGGATCACATTCTATGATTTCAAGGTATAGGAACATTATGTATTGGTGACATACGTACATCCTAGATGCAATGCTAAGTGATCTGTATATATTTTCCAACTTGCCCTTCATAACAATCCTGCCAGGTAGGTCTTATTTTTACATATATTGATGACAAGAAATTATGTTTAAAAGTCCTGTTCTTATAAGCTTCTCATTGAAAAATAACTATGCAGTGGAAATCAACAGAGCAATTTAGAAGCAATAAAGTGCCTTAAGATAGGCCTGGCCTGATTTTACAGATGAGAAACAAGCACAGAGAGAATATGACTTTTTCACTGTCAAGCATTAGGTTAGGGACATAGGGAAGACTAGAACCCAAGATCTCTTAATTTGAGCTGAATGCTCACCCCACATCTCTCTTCCCTACCCTCACCCACATAGTGTTTTAAATTCTCAATCCTTTCTTTTGCAATTCATTTCCTCCGAGCAGTATAAGTGACAGTCAATGTTCCGAGCTGATTTGTCCCTTAGCATCTTGCCTCGTGATGCATACGGTTGTCTATTTGTCTGCAAGAGCTTCCACAGCTCTGTTGATTCTCATGACTGCTTCCATTTGCATGAATCACTCAAGATATCAACATCCTTCTCTTGTGGGACTTACATTATATGCAAAGGGAAGTTAACTTTGGGCTGAACAAATTGGGCTTGGGAGGACATCTGTGATTCATTTCAACTTAATAGAGATTTAAACAAAATAAAAAAAATACAGTGTGACTGAGCAGAGATAATATGGGGGGTTATGTTTAGGATTTTGTCAGATACAGAAGATCAGACTGTGGATATCTGACTGGTTGGGTTAAGAGTATATAAAATGCACTTTTAAAATAATGCATATATTCACTTGTATGTGGAATTTAGGAAACACAACAGATGAACATATGGGAAGGGAAAAAAGTGAGAGGGAAGCAAACCATAAGAGACCCTTTTAATGATAGAGAACAAACTGAGGGTTGATGGAAGGAGGTGGGTGGGGGATGAGTTAAATGGGTGAGGGGCATTGAGGAGGGCACTTGCTGGGATGAGCACTGGGTGTTGTATGTAAGCCAATCTGACAATAAGTTATATTTAAAAATAAACAAACAAACAAACAAATAAATAAAATTTGGAAAAAGAATTAAAAAATAAAATAATGTGTATAAGGTCACTGAAAATAGGGGTGAATAGAAATGTGATAATGATAATAATAATAATATCCCTTTTATATAAAGTGCTTATTATGTGCTAGACCCTAAGGTGCTGAAACACTTTATTTATATTATCTCTTTATCTTCAAAGCCACCCTGCTATAATCACTCCCCTGGTGAGGAAGATGAGAGTTTATGTAACTGCCAGCTTAAGAAATTTATAAACACTTACAGCTTGTAGGTGACAGAGCTAGAAGCCATGCTTTTTTTAATGGACATATTTATTTCCCTCTAGAATATAAACTCCATGAGAGTAAGGAGGTTTTTTTCCCTGTTTTGATCACCTAGAACAGTGCCCGGCATGGATTTACAGTTAAGCACTTAGTGTCTGGTTTCTGTCACTTGACAGATCTTAACAGGGCCAGCGATGTTATTTTGTTTGCTCTTTAGAGACAAGAATGATGTAGTTGTCAGTTTTTTCCAGTTGAAACTATTAAGGACTCCTATTGGTAGCAATAACATGAGGGAAGAGATACAACTCTTAACTAGGATGGTTTATCTGGACAGACCCAAACAACCAGAGAGGCTGTTAGTGTATCTTCCCAAGGCCATGTAAATGGAGAGATGGAATGTGGGAGAAGGATGTCAGTATGAGAGAAGGTCAGAGTGATAGCAGTGGCCAGTGCATTTGCAATGCACAGTATTATGAAATAACGCAGCACAAATTGCTTCTATGTAAATAATAAGGATAATGGGAAAAGCATCTGTTCCACTTCCTCCGTTTCCAGAATTTAAGATAATAATGATTGCATGCAAAACATTTTGAAGAGCTACTTATTGCCATTCTGCCAAATGGGATTCCTCAACTCTCTGACTGCTATGGCTCATCCTAATGGGCACAGATCATGGCCTGCGGTGTAAACTGTTATGAAGATTTCACAAATCAGCCCAGGCTCTTGGGCCTTGCCCTGGTATGGGTAACTCTGGAATTTTTTGAAGCTGTAGTTAGTATAAGAGGGGAAGGGATTGGCATAATATTTAGTAAGATTTTGAGTCTACAGAAAGAGAAAGCATACACTATGGATGGGACAGACTAAGTGTGATCTCTGGCCAATGATGGGAAAATAGAATTTGGCTCTGACTGCTTGAGATGGCAAGACCTTTTTCTTGCCTGTAGAATTCTATGACTCCTTTAGTGAAATAAATGCAAAATTATATATAAATGACTTATTTTTTTCCATTAGCATACAATTATAGTAGCAACAAAGAAGAGCATTGACATTTGAAACTTTCTTTTCATTCAAGAGAAAGTTGTGTGCTGTAGTGATAAGGACATGGGTTTTGGAAACAGATAGACCTGGGTTCGAATACAGCTCTGCAACTGACTTACTGAGTAGACTTCAACAGCTAACTACAATTAGTTCAGTTTCCTCAACAGCAATTTGAAAGCTGAAGTACTAGTACTAGGTACATACTCATGGTTTAGAAAAAAATAGAAAAATAGAAACATATACATAGTTTTCTAAAAAATAGAAAAAAATGTATTTATTCTTTGAGGTGTGTTTGAAGGATTAAAGAAAAATATATGTAAAGTACCAGACCCATTATGTAGACATTCTATAAATAGTAAATTTTACTACGCACGTGTACACACACATATATAAAGGAAACATTAAGGGTAAAAATGTATCATTTCTATAAACAATAGTGCCAAATGCAAAAGAGTCAAGAAAATTCTTGCAAAATTATACAATTAAATTAAGCTTTGGACAAAGAATATTAACAAGGAAGTCATAAAAGAAAATATATAAATGAACAACATTCTTACAAGAAATCCCTCAACCTCACATATTGCCTGAGAGATACAAAACAAACCAAAAATACTGTTTTTTGCCAAATATATGGAAACAATATAGTAGCTTGATAAAAATCTTAAAATAAAGAGAATATGGGAAAATGTCAGTATAAATTGTTATTTTTATAGAAACTAATTAGGTAATATCAATTATAGATAAAAACAAGATACACTTTGACATAGCAATTGCACTTTAGGATTAATTCTGTTTAAAATAAAAAAAAGCAAAATCCTATTCTGGACCCTAAAACAACTTTTTAATAAATTTAAAAGGATTAAAATTATACAACGTAGTCTTTTTCATGTTTATCTATTTTTGAGAGAAAGAGAGAGAGAGAGAGAGAGGAGTGTGGCAGAAAGAGAGGGAGACACAGAACCTGAAGCAGCCTTCAGGTTCTAAGCTGTCAGCACAGAGCCTGATGCCTGGCTTGAACTCACAAACTGTGAGATCATGACCTGAGCTGAAGTCAGACTCTTAACTAACTGAGCCACCCAAGTGCCCCTAGAATATAGTCTTTGACAAAAATTCATTAAATTAGAAATCAATAGAAAAACAGCATGACTACACTAAGTATTTGGAAATTAAATGACACACTTCTAAGTGACTGGTAAAAAATAAAATCACAAGACAAGGTAGAATATATTTTGAATCAAATGGAAATGAAAACACAAAATATGAAAATTCAGGGGCACAGTTATCAAAATTTGTGTGAAATTTATAAGATGGAATATTTACACTAGAAAAGATTGTTAGGGGTGCCTGGGTGGTTCAGCCAGTTAAGCGTTCAACTTTGGCTCAGGTCATAATCTCGCCATTTGTGAGTTTGAGCCCCACGTCAGGCTCTGTACTGACAGCTCAGAGCCTGGAGCCTCGTTCAGATTCTGTGTCTCCTTCATTCTCTGCCCCGCCCCTTAAAAATTTTTAAAAAATTAAAAAAAAAGAAGATTGTTGAAGGTCTCAAGAAATGATCTCAGGTTTTACCATAAGAAACTTGAAAAGCACATATATATACACAAAATAACCCAAAATAAGCAAAAGAAAGAAACCAATAAAAAATGCAGAAATAATGAAGTGGAAATCAGATAAATAATAGAGAAAATAAGTAAAACCAATAGCTAATTCTTTTAAAAAAATCAATATAATTGATATAACTAGCCTAATCCAGACAATAACGGAGAAGGCACAAATTACCTCAAGATTAAAATGTAGTTATGACTACAGATTGTATGAATATTAAAGAATAACAAACAAAAATTATAAAGAACTTCATGCCCATCAATTTGATATCATACACAAAATGGACAAATTCCTTGAAAAACACAAATTACGAAGCTCTCCTAAGGAGAAAAATAGATAACCTTGGAAAACCTGAATATCTGTTAAAGAAATGACATTCATATTTAAAACCTTCCCACAAAGTAAACTCCAGGTCTAGAAACTTCATTGGTAAATTTTCTTCAGCATTTAGGGAAAAAATAATACCAATTTTGCATACTCTTGCAGAAAGTAGAAGAGAGGGAAACATTTCTTAATTCACTTAATGAGACCAGTGTAACCCTGATATCAAAACTAGATAAAGACATTACAAGAGAAGAAAGCTACCAATATAATCAAATCCAGCACTATATAACATTATATATCACAATTAACTGAGATTTATTCCAAAATTTTTAAGGTCAATTTAACATTTGAAAAATAATCAATATAATAATTCACTCTATTAACAGATTAAAGAAGAAAATGTTTTAAAATTTTAATCTAGTAGGAAAAACATTTAACAAAATTCAACACCCATTCATCATGTTTTAAAAGTTGTAAGAAACAAGAAATTGTACAGAACTTTTTCAACCTAATAAAAGTTATCTATGAAAAAAATCACGGACCACATCATGCTTAATGGTGAAATATTGAATGCTTTCACCCTCTGACTAGATACAAGGCAAGGATTGTTCACACTCACTATTTCTTTTTTTTTATATATAGTTTATTGTCAAGTTGGTTTCCATATAACACCTAGTGCTCATCCCAACAAGTGCCCTCCTCCATGCCCATCACCTCCCTTCCCTTCTCCCCCACCCCCATCAGCCCTCAGTTTGATCTCAGTATTTAAGACTGTCTCGTGGTTTGCCTCCCTCCCACTCCCCAACTATTTTTTCCCCTTCCCCTCCCCCATGGTCCTCTGTTAAGTTTCTCCTGTTCCACTTATGAGTGAAATAATATGGTATCTGTCCTTCCCTACCTGACTTATTTCACTTAATATAACACCCTTGAGTTCCATCCACGTTGCTACAAATGGCCAGATTTCATTCTTTCTCATTGCCATGTAATATTCCATTGAACATATATACCACATCTTCTTGATCCATTCCTCAGTTGATGGACATTTAGGCTCTTTTCATGATTTGCCTATTGTTGAAAGTGCTGCTATGAACATTGGGGTACGTGTATCCCTATGCCTCAGCACTCCTGCATCCGTTGGGAAAATTCTTAGCAGTGCTATTGTTGGGTCATATGAGAGTTCTATTGTTAATTTTTTGAGAAACCTCCACACTGTTTTCCAGAGGGGCTGCATCAGTTTACATTCCCACCAATAGTGTAGGAGGATGCCTGTTTCTCCACATCCTCGCCAGCATCTATATCTCCTGATTTGTTCATTTTAGCCACTCTGACTGGCATGAGGTGGTATCTCAGTGTGGTTTTGATTTGTATTTCCCTGATGATGAGTGATGCTGAGCATCATTTCATGTGTCTGTGGGCCATCTCGATGTCCTCTTTGGAGAAGTGTCTGTTCATGTCTTCTGCCCATTTCATCACTGGATTGTTTGTTTTTCAGGTGTGGACTTTGGTAAGTTCCTTATAGATTTTGGATACTAGCCCTTTATCCAATATGTCATTTGCAATTATCTTTTCTCATTCCGTCAGTTGCCTATTAGTTTTCTTGATTGTTTCCTTTGCCGTGCAGAAGCTTTTTATCTTGATGAGGTCCCAATAATTCATTTTTGCTCTTGATTCCTTTGCCTTTGGGGATGTGTCAAATAAGAAATTGCTGTGGTTGAGGTCAAGTAGGTTGTTTTCTGTTTTCTCCTCTAGGGTTTTGATAGTTTCCTGTCTCACATTCAGGTCCTTCATCCATTTTGAGTTTATTTTTGTGTATGGTGTAAGAAAGTTATCTAGCTCCATTCTTTTGCATGTTGCTGTCCAGTTCTCCCAGCACCATCTATTTCTATTCAACATTGTACTAGAAGTTCTAGTCAGTAATAAGGCAAGAGAAAAAATGCATACAGATTGGAATGGAAAGAACAATACTGTTTTTTTCATATAATCATGGATTTATATATAAAAAATCCTAAGGAATCTTAAAAAAAAGCTAATTGAGCTTAGTATGTTTGCAGGATACAAGGTCAATATTCAAAACTCGAGTGTATTTTTATACAAACAACAAGCAATTGGAAATTGAAATTTAAACATATTTACAATAGTGTAAACAACATACAAAAATTACAGATAAATGTAACAAAATATGCACAAGACTTGTATACTGAAAACTATAAAATCTTGCTAAAGAAAAGAATTTAAAGAAGATCTAAATAAATGGAGAGGCATCCTATGGACTGGAAGACCCAATACTACTAGGTGTCAGTTCTCTTCAAATTGATCTATAGATTCAATGTGATCCTCATCAAATCCCAGTGGATTTTTTTTATAAAGTTGGAGAAATTCTTTCCAAAATATATGAAAGTGCAAAGGGCTTAGAATAGTAAAGATAACCTTGTAGAAGAGCAAAGTTGGACATTTTATATCACCTGAATTCAAGACAAAGCTACAATAATTGAAACTGTATAGCATGGACATAAGTAGAGTCCAGAAATTGACACATACCTACATATTCAATTGATTTTTGCCAAAAGTGCCTTAGCAATTCAGTGAAGAAAAGATAGTCTCCTCAATAAATTGCTTTGTAATAAATGGATATCACATAATTGAAAAAATAAAATTCAACTCTTACCTTATACCGCACATAAAAACTAACTTGAAATATAGATCTAAATATATGAGCTAAAATTAAGTTTTCAAAACAAAACATGTTTGTGACTTTGTTTTAGACAAAGATCTATTGGATAAGACTGAAGAACACCATAAAAGAAAAATCAGTAAATCGTATTTCTTCAAAATTATAAACCTCTGTTCTTTAAAAGACCCTAAGACTATGAAAAGGCAAGCCAACAGATTAGGAGGGCATTTTTGAAAAACATCTGGTTTAGATTTCTAAAAGCTAAGTGTAAGAAGCCATACACAAAATCCTACACCTGTATGCTTTTACTTGTTTGAATTTTAGAAATGGCACCAACTATAGCCATAATAGCAGATGAGTGGATGTGAAGGGAGTGCTGAATAAAAAGGCATATAGGAACTTTTTGAGGATGCTGGATACGTTCTATATTTCATTTGTTGTGGTATTTACATGAACAGTATATGTTTTATATGCATGACTGTTAAAACATATCAAACTGTGTACTTAAAATGGCAAAATTTCATTGAATATAAACTATACTTCAATAAAGCTAAGATTAGAACAAATAAACAAACAACAAAATAAACAAACAGCACTTGAAGCTAAAGACAGATACATGGGGATGTTTTAAAGACAAAAACAAAACAGAAAACAAAAGCAAAAAAGGCTCTGATCTGATTACCTACTTATAATTTATCCTTGAATACATTATGGTATATTCAATATATGCAACGTTATGTATTTCAAGCATTATATTTATGTTATCGATCTGGAGGTGTACACATAATATTTCGTGGGATTCCAAAGTGATATGTATATTATACCCCCCTTTGATTATTAGGAAAAAATAAATTTAATGTATTGAAGAATATATAATTCTTATTTTTAAAAATACTTCCAGGATGCTGAGATGAAAGATAGGGAACAGGGGAGGGGCTTCTGGGTGGCTCAGTCAGTTGGTTAAGTGTCCTACTTCAGTTCAGGTCATGATCTCACCGTTCACTGGTTCAAGCCCTGCATCCGGCTCTGTGCTGACAGCTCAGAGCCTGGAGCCTGCTTAGGATTTTGTGTCTCCCTCTCTCTCTGCCCCATCTCGCTTATGTTCTCTCTCTCTCTCTCTCTCTCTCTCAAAAATAAATAAACATTAAAAAAAAGATAGGGAACACAGGAGATTATCATGTTTTTTTATAAATACATCTGTGTATAGTTTGTTCTTTTTACAAAATCATATATTACTTTTATTTAATGTTTATTTATTTTGAGAGAATGTGTGCTTGCGGGGGAAGGGCAGAGATAGAGAGAGAGACAGAGAGAGAGAGAGAGAGAGAGAGAGAGAGATCGAGAATCCCAAGCAGGCTCTGTGCTATCAGCACAGAAGCCCATATGAGGCTCATTCCCATGAATTGTGAAATAATGACCTGAGCCAAAATCAAGAGTCAGACACTTAACTGACTGAGCCCCCCAGGCGCCCCCTTATATTACTTTTAAGATATAAAAAATCTAATGAAGTTTAAGAAAGAAAAATAACAATTGAAGTTGTCTTTTCTGAAGGGCTTTTCTTTTCACTATTACTAACGCAAGTAGTCATCTATAGCATTCATGTGTACATTGTTCTCAAAATCTATCACGTTGTACTTTAGTTGTTTGCAGGACTGATTTTTACTAGATCATAAACCATGGGAGGAAAGGGAAGAATCAAATTCATCATTGAATCCATGGGACCTTTCACTGTCAGCTATTTACTGAGTACCTACTAAGCGGTATTCACTGCCTGTGCAGTGGACATATTTTCCAGTCTGTAATAGAACTTCAATGCTTCTTCTTAACTTTTCAGTTGAATTCAGGTATGATATTTCATGAGGGCAGAAGGAAGGCTTTCCCCTCTAACAAATGTAAAAAAAAAAAATGTAGTATCTGTCCACTTGTCATCTGGTTTAGAGCAGATTTTGGCTCTGAAATTTGAGTGTGAAAAAGGGATTTGAGAAATGAAAAATTACATAAAATTCTAATTTAAATTGTTTTAAAAAGGAGCCATATGTTCAATATTTGATGCTCCCACTCCCTCCCATATCCATAAGACTATAATTTAAGAACATAAATCACAAACCTAGTAAAAATTAGGACCACCTATTTCATTAGAATTTATGTTTTTGAAAAATTTAAATATATAAACCTATCAGCATCCTGCTAGAAGAGGCTTAATCCTTATAAACCAGTGTGCAAGAATTAAGTTTAATTCTTAAGGTGGAACATTAACGGTTTTAAATTCCATAAGCCAAGTGGCCCCAAAGAGGCTTAAATCACATGCAGTCAATATCTGTACCTCTATCACCACTTTCATGAATGGCATGTGGTCACAAAGTAGAAAACCAGCACTTCCCACACCCCACAAATAAAGACTAGCATAGCAGTTAAACTATGGATTCCAGAGCCTGCCTGAGTTTATAATCCAAGGTCCATCTTTTCCTGTCTTTCTGCCCTAGGGTAAATTGCTTAATTTTTTGTGTCTCAATTTCTGCATCTGTAAATTGAGAATAATAAAAGCATCCACCTCATAGGGTTGTTATGAGGGTTAATGAACTATATTAATTAATTGTGAATTACCTGAACCATCCCTGGCCAATAAGAAGTACTTGATAAATAAAGGAAAATGCTCCGCCTGGTACATCAGTTGTCCTCACTTTACATCTGTGTTAGTGACCATCGCTGATAGAGAAAGGGAAGTAGAAAGGGCTTGAGAGGATCATCTCAGACTCAATTTGATTTTTGTCCCACTTTGCCTTGATATTTGATATTTTTACTTCCCCATTTGTAATCAGGGGTGTCTAAAACAGAAACACCAACTTAAAAAAATTTTTTTTTAATGTTTATTTATTTTTGAGAGAGAGGGAGAGACAGAGTGGGAGCTGGGGAGGGGAAGAGAGAGAGGGAGACACAGAATCAGAAGCAGGCTCCAGGCTCTGGGCTGTCTGCACAGAGCCCTATGTGGGGCTCAAACCCGTGAACCAGGAGATTACGACCTGAGCTGAAATCGGACACTCAACTGACTGAGCCACCCAGGCGCCCCAAGAAACACCAACTTCTAAATGAAAATATTCAGAGGAAGAAAATGTAAACAAGTCTACCTCATGCCAGATTTCTTCATTCTAGGATTCTGGGGCTGGGACTTTGTCACAAATTTGAGCAATGGTGTTATAAAACAGACTGACAAGGCTGTGAATTGCAACACTACATCAAGCTGGAATTCTAAACTGTTATACTTTTTTTTTTTTTTTGCTTTGAGGTTTTACTCCATATGCTTACCATTTCTGCAGACATACTTTCATGCATTGGAATTTTTATTTCTCAGGGAAAAAAATACTGGGGATTAAATCAGTCAGGATTTTACGAAGTCTTAGGGCAAAAGAGTTATGACATTTGGGAGTTCGTAGGAAGAGAGCTGTGGGAAGAAAATCTAGGTCTCCCTATGCTCCGTTCCCTTTCTGGAATCTGCCTGTACTGGCATTATTTAAGCCTCTTTCATTTCCTTATTGCATCATGAGTCTTCTGAAGTAAGAACTATGCCTTGTTTACCTTTGAATGATAAATGGCAATCATCATAATGGATAATAGGCAATGTTTACTACATGGCAGGTGCTGGGTGGAGTGCTTTACATGAGTTCGCTTATTTAATGTCCACAGTCTTCCTAGCTATTGCTTTTATTCTAGCTTAACAAATGGGGAAGCTGAGCCATAGAAAGGCAAATTAATAACCTCAAGGTTAGATGGCTAAATGGCACAATCAGGTTTGGGATCAAAGTTTGTTCAGTTTCAGAGTGAATTCCTTAAACAATAATACTCTGTGATTCTCACGTGGGGAACAGTTCAATGCTGGCACCTATGAGGAGCTCAAAAATTAAATGTTCCCTCCTTGTAGGGGAGCTGGATAGAACCAGCAAGTCGAAAGAAGCACATGGTAAGAGGTCAACAGAATACTTTGTATTTTCTGTCCTTTCAAAAATATACATGTGCATTCTTTTATATAATTTCAGTTTTTAAAATTTACTAGATTTTAGGTTTAAAAGAACATCTCAGAATAATTGGACAAGAGGACGCTTATTGTACTGTAACTGCAGAGATTGTGGAAGAGTTCTCTAATGGATAACTGACATCCTGGGGGGGGGGGGGGAGGGCGGTGTTGCTGAATCCGTGGTGCAGAGGGCTTGGGCTGGGTCCTGAATCTACCACTTAAACTTTGGGCCTCAGGCAAGGGTCAACCTGTGTAATGTTAGTCTCTTCACCTTATAAAAGTGCAGATCATCCAAATTGGTGTTTATGAAAGCATCAAAAGTCAGAAGGCACTTTATCCATGTAAACTATAATCAAGTTCTCAAGCTGCTAAGTCTTTAGGAACGCTGAGGATTCTTGTCCTTGATAAACCAGAGAGAGTAGATCAGAGATATACAAGACAGGTGGTAGAGATGTACAAGGATAAGAAGAGGCATACCTCCTTAAAATGATGCAAAATGCAGGACATTACCCCTCTGATCATGCACACTACCCTTTTCTGACGTCTAGGGTGACAACTAGCAGTTTGATGGGTAAGACAGGAAGGGAAGAGAGCTAGAGTCTTCTGCATGGATGCACAAGTGGCTAAGAGGGGCCAGTGGAGATGCAGCTTTGGGGATGGAGGACGTGGATTTCTGAAGGATTCTTGGATCTGGGAGTACAAAAGGAAGATGTGCATAGACACAGCTTTTACTGAGCATGACACATGGTTTAGTTAAACTCTAGTTTGACTGTCTGATACGGACTGAATATCTGTGTTTCCCTCTCCACCCAATTTGTAGATTGGAAGTCCTAATCCTCAATGTAATGGAATTTTGAGATGGGGGCCTTTGGCAGGTAATTAGGGTTGGAGAAGTTCACAAGGGTGGACCCCTCATGATAAGATTAGTGCCCTTATAAGAAAAAACATGAGAGTTTGCCCTTCCCCCGCCCCCCATATACTCACTGAGAAAAGGCCAGGTGAGCACACCTTCAGAAGGCAGCTGTCTGCAGGCCAGGAAGAGGGTTAAGAGGGATCTCACCAGAATCCAAGCATACTGATGCCCTGATCTGGGATTTCCTGCCTCCAAAATGTTAAGAAAATTTCTCTGTCTTGCTTAAACCACCTGGTTTATGGCATTTTGTTACTGAAGCCTGAATAGATTAAGACACTGTCACCAAAATCAGGTGAATTTTAGAGAACAAAATGAAGTAGACCACTGGATTTATTCTTAAACGTGGCAGCCATTCATTCAGTGGAAGACAACTACTTGAATCAAAAAGATGAATATGAATTTACCTCTTTTGTACTTAGGATTTTCTTTCAAATGGAATCTCCCTCATAGTTCAATCGCTTTTCTGTACTCCCCTCCACTGCAAATGTAACTCACTCAACATCGTTCAGATTTGCTACTTTGGGAGTTTTAGTAAGAAAGAACATTGTTCAACACAAGGCCCATTAAGTCTAAAAGCTTATCCCTCATCCCTCCCCCCACCCACATATGAAGGAAGCTTTGCTACTCACCTAAAACTCACCAGCCTACCTATAAAGGAGTAGGTTTTGAAAAGACTTTCATTTTAAAATCAAAATGATGATAAAAACTGAACTAAGTATAGGGCATTTCATTTTTGGAATTCATAATGAAAGAATGTTATCTTACCTTGAAAATAGAGGCGCCTGGGTGGCTCAACTGGTTGAGCGTCCGACTTCGGCTCAGGTCATGATCTCATGGTTTGTGGGTTCGAGCCCCATGTTGGGCTCTGTGCTGACAGCTCAGAGCCTGGAGCCTGCTTCAGATTCTGTGTCTCCCTCTCTCTCTCTGTCCCTCCCCCATTCGTTCTCTGTCTCTCTCTCTCTCAAAAATAAAAAAGCATTAAAAAAATAAAAATAAATATAGCAATAAGCAATGAAAGAACCCTTATAAGATGCATCAAAAAGAGTATAAATAAATAAATAAGTACAATGAGAAGCATCCAGAAATGCAACTACTTCCCCGGGCTTGTTTGATTATGACAAATTTCAACTAACTTTGACAGGTATAAGCAGGACAGACAACTTTTGTCCATGGTGGACATAAAAATTAAGAGAAATTAATCTCTAACGAATCCTTCCCTAAGCACTGTTAAAATATAAACTGAGGCATATTAAAATTTTTAAGAGTTTATATGAGCAAAAATTTATTGGAATTGGGCAACACCAAACTGGAGGTGGTTAGAGGCGCCCCATAGATAGGAGCTAGGGAGCAAGACTTAAACAAAAAAGGCACAGAAGAAAAGCAAGGAAATCATATAATTGGCTATGACTTAGAGCCTAGTTGGTTGTTTATGATTTGTTGTCCTTAGGTTTCGATTTCATAACCTTGAGGCATTTACAGGCTTGGGTTTGGGGTTGCGTACATCAGCCATCCTAGCATGAGAGCCACCTCAGTGTAATGGCCTCCTTTTTAATTAATTGAAAACCAGATAGCAGAAATCACATTTTGGGAGAAATATAACATACCATGCCAACACAGCAAATTGAGCTAGAAGAATCTGAAGATGGTAGGGATGGATTTGAAGGCAATAACACCTGGGCTACTTTAGGCAATCTGAAAAAAACACTCTGTCATATTTCAAAAGATCTCACAAAAGGCAAACTCTTTCATCTGTGTTTAAAAACTCTTGCCAACAGTGAATGGTGACTTCTACCCAACTGAAGACCTCTCTATGGTAATTTTTATAGATACTTTATGTTAAAAATTTTTTTAAGTAAATGAAGACACAGAAAAATACATCTCCATTCTCTTAGTCAAAACTCTTTCTAAAATGGAAGATTTTAAATTTAATTTTTCCATGATTTTTCTCTCCTTTAGGCTGAAAACCCCAAACCCATTTAGTTTTCTGCTCTAGGATCTTTTGCTTTGTATATTAGAACAAGTACATCTGGAAGCAAAATTTAGATTTAAATGCCTTAGGTTGAAGTACTTTCACTAAAATGTTTTCCATTTCAGAAGACACTTTTGGCTTTTATTTACATTTGAACATGCTTGTAAATTAGGCATTTTTTCCCTAAAATGGCTTAAAACTTTTGCATTAATAAATGCATATCATTTGATTAGATACTCAATCTGATATAATAAAAATGAGTTTCTGACAAAGGGAGCTTTAAAGAAGCTTCCTAGACTATGACTATAAAAAAGTCCATTTGCCTATTTTGTCTGCCATTGCTGAATGAGGAAAAGATATAAATGTCATTGAAAGACAGATTATTTATTGTATTTTCCCATCTGCTTACTACATTGGTTATTTGAGTCTTTTCTAGGTGTAAAATGCTTCATATTAATAAATTCAAATGATGGCTGTTGTCTTATACAAACACAGATGTCATTTTTGCAGCTTGAACTTGTTTAGGTCCATAAAATAAAATAATAAAAAATAAAAGCATGAATTTTGAGTTGACAGAGAGAAAAACTATAGTAAGAGCGAAAAGCCCATGTTCAGCTTTTATACATTTGTCTCTTACTCAGCAACACCATATTACACCCAATCACTAAACTCCAATCACTAAACTCCACTATGTAAGCACTTAATGTTTTTTTTTTTTTGGTTTGATGGTATCAAATATTATATTGTTTACATTTTCTATCAGTCCTTATAATAACAGTGACTTCATCCATAGAGGACTGGATTCATAACAACAGAGAAATTTGTTTTTTTCCCCATTGGTGTTTATTAAAATTGAAATCAAACTAGGGAATTGGTACATAAGCCAATTGGTCATCTATCTATTCTAAGTCTTTTGTCTCACAATGATCAAAACCATGATTCCACTAGAAAATGAGAAGCTTGGTTGGACCAATCAGCATAGCCTAAAAGATACTTTGAGGACACAGGTCTCAGCTTCTGTTTTCAAAGCAATATATAGTAATAATACTTCAATATGACTGCAGGGAAACTTTAATATCAGACATTGGCCTGGCTTGGGAAACTAGCTTGAGGCAGTGCTCTACCTATTTCTGTGAGATTCATATTTGACACATTCCAGCTCACTTTCCAATCCCATGTCTAGCTGCCAGAAATGGGAAGCATATTGTAAGACTGCACATCTTTTCTCTGAGTGTGATTTTTGTACACTTCAGAACCATGATGTTATCACTTTTGCCTCCTGGAAGATAAAATTGATGATGATGATGATGATGCCCATTTATTGAGCACTCACCATATGCCAGGCATTGGACTAAGAACTTTTTATTATTAATTTATATGACAACCCTATGAGATAGATATTATTCTTATGATCTCCATTTGGCAGAGGAGGAGAAACAGAAGCTCAAAAGCCTTAGCCTTCACTAAGATCCTACTCCTATCAAAAGAGGATCAGAACTGCAAACCAGATTTGGCTGAGTCCAGAATGTGCTCCTAACCACTATGCTATACTGGTTTTATAATTATTAAAGGAATACCAACTCATTGGATACAAGGTTCAAGGTCATTTTTGTGTTTGTTTCATTTGAAACTCCTCTATCAGTTCTTGATACCACGGACAAAAGCACTGGATAAAGTCAAAACCGTTATGGTGGCTGAGCTCTTTGGAGTTAGGAGTTTTGAAATTAAAGAAAAGATAAATCCTAGTTGTCTCTTGGGTTTACTATAGAACTTGATAGTCATCAACCTTTCTGCCAGGATATTTATCATCTTGGCAACTCTAGAGGAGGCAATGATTTTGTCTTCTACAAATAAGATTTTCCTCAAAGGTACATATGAGGTAAACACAGAATGTCTCCAGTATCATTGAGATCTATTTCAGCACAGCTGGGCTTATGTAAGGAAGTACAAAGAGTTCAGACATTATCTCTTACACTGGCTGAGGCTCTGAACAAAATGGGAAGCCAGTCTCGCCTGCCCCCCACCCCCCACCCGGTTTCCAGGAATCCAAAATCCACACTCTATACCCACATGTTCACAACTCCCCTCTATGGCAGCCCCTTTAGATACAACACTCTCTACTGAGGCCTCCGTCAACCTTGTCACCTTGGAAATATAATTTGTATTATATCCTCATAGAGCTCTGCTTAACATTAAGCTACTGAATTCCAAGTTTCAGACATGAGTAGAATCATAAATACAATCTCTCCAATACCTTCTTGATGCAGATAAAAGATAGATCCAAAGCTTAGACACATGCCCCAGGTCATCCAACTGGTGAATGGCAAGAGCGGGGAAAATTCTATACCCTGCCTGTGACTCTCAGTCCCATGTTCTTTGCACTAGACCATGTCACCACCTTCTACACCATTCTATTAGTCAGTTAACCACCCCACCACCACCAAATTAATCTGCCACACAAATTCCTGTGAACAGCACTCTCTTTCTTACCTTATGCATTTCAGCAGGAGATGGTTTTAAAGAAAAGAGTAATGAATAACTTTAGTGATTTA
This sequence comes from Cryptoprocta ferox, assembly GCA_028646485.1. Lineage (NCBI taxonomy): Eukaryota > Metazoa > Chordata > Mammalia > Carnivora > Eupleridae > Cryptoprocta > Cryptoprocta ferox. The sequence continues at coordinate 22,084,973 of CM053571.1, forward strand.
AGGATCTCCAGGCCTATGCAGCCCAGTTAGATAGAGAGCCTTCTGGCAAACAACACTTAATATTCATTGTTGAGACACATTCATCACACTTTTCTTTGGGTAGGCCCAATCAAAACTTTAGAAAGATGTTGGAAAGCTACAGCTAATCACAGGATGAATTATGAGATAGAAAACAGGGCCTGCAAGAAGAAAGCATACAAAATTTAGGATTGTTGATCCTGAAAAAAAAAAAAAAAACAATAAAACTACTTTCAGAATTTCCTTCTGGTCAAGGGGGTTGGTTTATAATACAGAAAAAAAGTGAATTGTTTTTCATGGTTAGGACACACAAAAATTGGACTTAAAGTGCAGTTAGATAAATGAGTGGCCCCACTGAATGTCAGTGTGGTGGATTAGGTGACCTTTGGAAGCCTTCTGTGGCCCTACCACAAGGGAGGATCTTGAACTTCGCTCTGCAGGAAGCAATCTTATCAGAGGCATTGGAAGAGAGGTATATGCCTGTAATGGTCAAGCCAGGCTCTCTGTTGAAGGCAGAGGCATACACAGCGCAAGGTCCTTGAGTTTCCTCACAATCAGATTACTGAGGTTTGATTTTGTTTGCTTTATAACTGCTGAGAAATTTTGAGGAATCACCTACCACACACAAGCTTCTATCATGCGGGCAATGAACCCTCTATTGTCATTGACAAAGGGATCAAATTTCATCTAGTCTCAAAGAGAGCATCCAATTTTGGACCGTAATATGGTTAAAACTGCTCTCGGCAAACAGGTTTCTAAATCAGTTTTTTTACTAGCATAATGAGATAAGATCTGCAATTCTCCTTTTTGAATTACTCTGTCTGTGGTTTGAGAAGCACAAAGTCAATCTTCATTGCTACCAAAATCTGAAGGTTAAGTTTCCAGGCAAGAAAGGAGGTGGTTCTGGCACCATGATCAATCAGTGATGTCAACCTGCCAGAAGTAACTTATCACAGCACAAGGATTGGACATTTTAGTTTGAAGTCTTCTTTTTTCTCATTCCTGAGAATCTGACATTCAGTCACTTTTTTCTTAATTCATTGCAAGAAAGATGCAGTGGAAGAGAATTTATGATCTCCAGACAATAAGATGCCTTTTTCATACCACCATTGATGATTTCTTGTACACCAGCCCTACCAGCATTTTCTCATGTCCTTTTGAAAACTCACAATTGTTCCAAGGTAAATAGTGAGGGTTGTTGGAACACATGTAAATCACGTATATGTATATATACATATCTACATATATGTATGTATATGTATAATTGAGTGATGAACTCTAATTTCTTTTTTCTTTTTATTTATTTTATTTTATTTTTATTTTTAAAAAAATTTTTAATACTTATTTATTGTTTTTGAGAGAGAGAGACAGAATGTGAGGGGGGGAGGAGCAGAGAGAGAGGGAGACACAGAATCAAAAGCAGGCTCCAGGCTCTTAGCTGTCAGCACAGGGCCTGACACGGGGCTAGAACCCACGAGCCGTGAGATCATGACCGGAGCCAAAGTCGGATGCCTAACCAACTGAGCCACCCAGATGCCACAATTTTCTTTTTTTAAATGTTTATTTATTTTTGAGAGAGAGAGAGAGAGAGAGAGCGAGAGCGAGCGAGCACGAGTGGGGGAGGGGCAGAAAAAGAGGGAAACACAGAATCTGAAGCAGGCTCCAGGCTCTGAGCTGTCAGCACAGAGCCTGACTCGGGGCTCAAACTCATGAGCCATGAGAATCATGACCTGAGCTGAAGTCATATGCTTAACCCACTGAGCCACCCAGGTGCCCCTGTATTTATTTATTTATTTTCCAAGTCCACAAAATTCAAAAGGTTATTTAATTCAAAATAGGAACTAGCATAAGTTCATATAGGCTTCCTTTTTATGAAGGCCACATGCAGCAGTGTACAATTCAGGTCCCCAGATTTTATCTTCTCTAATACCAGCTGCTCTCAGAATACTTTTGGACATCTGAGAGAATAATTCTTGCTCTTGTGTACAGATGTTATGAATCTTTCCTTTGGGAATACTCTTTTTCTAGTGGAAATGGGAAAAGGAAGCAAAATAGATGGTAGAGAAGGAACTGAGTTTTTTTCACCAGAAAGTTACGAGTAGATAAAATTGACCTTCAGAACTACTACCCAGGGCAAGGATAAAAATGGGGGAAAGTGACAGAGTGGATTCAGGGTTAGCCAGAACCATACCTAAAGTCATAAATTGAGTGGTCACTGAAAAGAAACAAAAGGTCTTTTTTATGCATATGACCTGTAACCAGGCCAAAATTTGCAAGCATACTTTAAAGGAGTTGATGACGGTTGATGATGACTTTGGAGTTTGAGCTAAGAGTTTGCCAGTTACTTGGCAAATCATTTAATCTCTCTGTGCTGAATTGCTTTGTGGGTAAAACGAAGATCATAATAGTATCTATCCCTGGGGTTGTTGGGACTATTAATTGCCACAGTGTACATTCGTATGGTGCCCACAGCATAGTAAGGGCTTAATAGATATTAGCCATTATTACACTGAGAAGTATTTAGTAAAGAAGAAATTGTAAATACAAACTAAAAGCAGAGTGACTATAATTATACACCCAATATGTTTAAAATCTCAGGATAGTGTCTTCAAAGGGTGCTTCCTTTATATTTTCATTTCAGTGAAGGTAAAAATATTTATAAGGTTTTCATAAGATCTTTTTGACATTTTTCCCCCTTAGCACGATACTTATAGAAATATATACCTTCATAATGTGTATATGTGTAGAAATATAAATGCTAAGTTGCTCAACTTTCATGTCACTTACCACTTAGAATTTCAGAATCCTAACCCTGACAGTTGGGGTGAACCTGCATATTTGAAGGATTTAGCAGCTTCTTTATCTCAATATGATCTTCTAAAAAGGACCTCTAGTGCCCCATGAGAAGTAAGGCAAGAAATTTATGATCTCCTATCTACTCTAAAGGATGTTTTCTTTTCTTCCTTTTTTTTTTTTTTTTTTGTCTCTTTGATTGGAGGGTTAGAAAATCTAGAGTAGGATGGGGTAATGTGGAAGGAATTTGGAGAAAGCGTGTTAACTAGGATACCATTATTCTATCACAGCAAGTCTTTTGATGAAATCTAATTGGAAACTCTTCTACACACTTAATTAACTGATAGAAGATTTCATTTTGAGTTTGGCTTCAACATCAACTAAAAATACATTGAATTGTAAGTCACTTCCAAATTCCAATCAAGCTTCCTTAAGAGTCTGAATCATTTCCTAATTTCTATGACAACCAACTTATGCTTCTTTCTGTCTCATGTGAAGCTTAGAATGACAGTGACCCAAATCAATGCCATCATTAATGACAATAGTGTAAGATGTTTAGATTTCCTTATGTTGTTTGAGTGCTAAAGAAATGTTATCTGTGCATTGAAAATTAAAAAAAAAGTTTATAAACTGATCATGAAGACCAAATTATCAGTGGACAGATATTCAAATTCCATTTTTATGTAATGATTTTCTTTTATGCTAATTGATTATTTTTCTTAACTTTCTGCATACTCCCACTTACTTCAACACACATCTTCCCTGTAAGCTGTGATAGCTGAATTGATTACATTTGCTAATATTTATTGAGTATCAGTTTTGTCCCAGACAATATGGAAGTTTTGGAGATGTCTAGGTGAAAAGACAGCAAGGGTTCCTATCTCATAGACCACAGGTGAAGGCAGGAAGGTGAAAACTCATAATGGGGGAATTGCAGTGTTGCAGAGTAGGGACTGGGGTGGGGGAAATGCAGCGCTATGGCAGTGCATTCAAGTCCCACTTCCTTGATGAGGTGGCATCAGATGCCCGTGTTGGAAAGTCCCTCCCCTTCCCTTCCTATTTACAACCACAGCATGAAGACACAAGCAGCTCTAGGACTCATTTTTCTTCTTATTAGTTGGCTTCCAGACCTTGGGCAAGGTGATGGTCTTCTATAAGTGTGCCGTGGGAGGAAGATAGAGAGAATTATCTGCCACAGGAAGCCATCTTGCTTTCTAAAATAATAATGGTCTCACATGTCAAATGGCTTGCCAAAAATGTGCCAACCATTTGTTTTTTAAACTCTTGCTTGTCAGCACTTCTTCAGACTCAACATCTGAAGAGGAGAAAACTGAGTCTGGCTCAGCCTTACACATCACGAACAAAATTGTCAAAATTATACAACACTTAAATCTTATAAGGGGAGCTGGGGAAAAGAAAAAGATGACTTTTTTGAACTTTAATTCATTTTTGGCAATATATAAGGCAATCTAATACATGAACTTGGAAATTTACCTCTGATTCCACTTGAAAAGGTTACATTTGAATGCACATATGCAATATTCAGTAAGTAAATAATACAGCAAATAAGTTAGTGGATTAACAGAAAGACATCTAGAACTAGCTAGACTCCAACAATCATGACTGAGTATCTTAAAAGTCTTTTTGCCAAAAACATATCGGTTCACAAATTCAGCATTCCTTGGCTTCTCATTTTTCCTGAGCTGTCTTCACCTCTTACCCTTTAACTCTGTCTGAAGGATATGGATTTTCTGACCACATATATATTCATCTGTCCCTCCCTGTCTGTCTCTGTCTATGGAAAATCAACAATAACCCAACAGTATGACAAAAATTTCATGGCAATGGCATTACTGGGAGAGCACAAAATCAAAAATTTGGGCCCTCATTTTGACACTTAATGGATTTTGTGTCCTAGAATAAGTTATTTCATTTCCTTGAGCATCACTTTGCTCATGAATGCACAGTAAAGTCTCATGACATATGTGTATACTTATTTTTCTTTCTCCAGATAGGGCTTTTGGGCACCAAAACTTCTAAGCCACATATCTCCATCCTGTCTTGCAGGTAGATTGTTGCATACTGTAATTATAGTTTTATTTTAGTGAAGATAAATATATTTATAAGGTTTACATAAGTAAAACTTAGTAGGTGACCTCTATGCTAGAGGGTGTGGATTATCCCACAATATCTATACTTCCTTCTTCCCAATTTTTAGTGAGGCATGTGATTGCTTGCATAGACATTTTCCAGCTTTCCTTCCAGATCTTGCCATGTGTGTACGTCCTGACCAATAAAATTCATTCATTCATTCAACAAATAGTTATTGAGCACCTACTGGATTCTGGGATCTAGGGATATAGTGGTAAATAAAATAAACAAATTTCCCTGCCTTCCACCCCTAAACTGAGCTTACGATCTACCAGGAGGAAATAGAGAAGTTAAAAATATATTATGTCAGGTGATAAGTGCTATGTAGAAGAATGAAGCAAAACAGGAGGATACAACATCAAAGAAGAGATGGGGATTGCCTCACTGTTCATAAGTTGAGTGGGAATTAGACTTCTGGGGGTGAAGCCTAGCCTGAGAGTCAGGGGTTCTTGTGGTGACTGATGTAAACAGGGCAACACGCACACCCAGATAATGACAGGGCAGACAGTGCTGGTGAGGCTCTGCATGCAGAGGAAAGGGCAGAGTGAGGTTTAGCTAAGAACACAGAGTTCTGGGGCCTTGTCTCTACTACTGCCAATAGCAAGTTTGGTGGTGTGTGGAGGGAAGGATCAGGGTCATCTGGAGCACACAAAGCTTCCTCCTGACTTCTGCTACTACAGGCAAGAGAGGTAGGGGAAGGTGGGCATTCTTGCCCATTATAGACACAGAAGTGTCATGAATTAGCTTTCAAAAACTTGCCTTAAATATCAACTGGTTGGTGACTTTTTTCCATTGTTGTTTATCCTTTCATTCATCCTTATGCTTGAAACAGAGATCTGATGGAAGGATTTCTAGCAGCCACCTTATATTGTGAGGACAGAACCATACTCCAAAGAGTGGGAAGAGCTTGGTTCCAGAGGACTTTAGACAGTACAGTCCCCATGCTAGCCCTGCACAACTAACCTCATTTACTTGAGAGAGAAATAACCACTTTTTGTTTAAGTCACTATTATTTGAAGTGTTTACTATTTTGCTGCTTTCAAATATAGCATGCAGGTACAAAACCTACCATTTATCCTTGGAATGTTTTATTTGGGATTAACAATGTGCTATTTGGAACAAATAAGTGCTTTTGGAGGCAGAACATCTGGAGTTGTGTCTTGATTCCATGTCCATTCATTTTTCTTATAAAGTGAGAATCTCTTACTACCCAAAGCAATCTACATAGTCAATGCAATCCCTAGCAAAATAACACCAGTTTTCTTCACAGAGCTAGAACAAACAATCCTAAAATGTGTATGGAACCATAAAAGACCCTGAATAGCCAAAGCAATCCTGAAAAAGAAAACCAAAGCTGGAGGAATCACAATTCTGGACTTCAGGATGTATTACAAAACTTTAATCATCAATACAGTATTGTATTGGCACAAAAAATGACACGTAGATCAATGGAAGAGAATAGAGAACCCAGAAATAGACCCACAAACATATGGCCAACTAATCTTTGACAAAGCAGGGAAGAATATCCAATAGAATAAAGACAGTCTCTTCAGCAAATGGTATGGGGAAACTGGAGGGCGACATATAGAAAAATGAACCTGGACCGCTTTCTTACACCATACACAAAAATAAACTCAAAATGAATTAAACCCTAAACATAGGACAGGAAGCCATCAAAATCCTAGAGGAGAAAGCAGACAAAAACTTCTTTGACCTCAGCCACAGTAACTTTTTACTCAACACGTCTCTGGAGGCAAGGGAAACAAAAGCGAAAATGAACTATTGGGACTTCATTGAGATAAAAAGCTTCTGCACAGTGAAGGAAACAATCAGCAAAACTAAAGGGCAAACAACAGAATTGGAGAAGATATTTGCAAATGACATGTCAGATAAAGGGTTAGTATCTAAAATCTATAAAGAGCTTACCAAATTCAACACCCAGAAAATAATCCAGTGAAGAAATGGGCAAAAGACGTGAATAGATAGTTTTCCAAAAAAGACATCCAGATGGCTAACAGAACATGAAAAAGTGCTCAACATCACTCATCATCAGGGAAATACAAATCAAAACCACAATGAGATACCACTTCACAGCTGTGAGAATGGCAAAAATTAACAACTCAGGCAACAACAGATGTTGGCGAGGATGAGGAGAAAGAGGAACCCTTTAGCACTGTTGGTGGGAATGCAAACTGGTGCAGCCACTCTGGAAAACAGTATGGAGGTTCATTAAAAAATTAAAAATAAAACTACCCTATGACCCAGCAATTGCACTACTAGATATTTATCCAAAGGATACAGGTATGCTGTTTTGAAGGGACACATTCACCCCATGTTTATAGCAGCACTAGTGACAATAGCCAAAGTATGGAAAGAGCCCAAATGTCTATTAACAGATGAATGGGTAAAGACACACACACACACACACACACACACACACAATGGAGTATTACTTGGCATTCAAAAAGAATGAAATCTTGCCGTTTGCAACTATGTGGATAGAACTAAAGAGTATTATGCTAAGCGAAATTAGTCAGTCAGAGAAAGACAAACATCATATACTTCACTCATATGTGAAATTTAAGAAACAAAACAGATGAACGTAAGGGAAGGGGAGCAAAAATAATATAAAAACAAGGAGAGGGCAAAACATAATAGACTCTTAAATATAGAGAAGGAACTGAGGGTTGCTGGAGGGGTTTTGGGGGGAATGAGCTAAATGGGCAAGGGGCATTAAGAAGGACACTTGTTGGGATGAGCACTGGGTGTTATATGCAGAGGATGAATCACTGGATTCTACTCCTGAAATCATTATCACACTATATGCTAACTAACTGGATATAAATTTAAAAAATAAAAAATAAATAACATGAGAATCTCCTTTATAAATTGAGAATAATAATATTCAACATTGCTGCTAGAGAAAAATCGAGTAGCAAGACCCAGAGGTGATAGTGAGTGGTCTAGCCTGAAGAGTTGGAAGTTCAGTACAACTAGAGTATAGCCATTCCAACATGAAACCAAAATTTGATAAGCTGGCAAGCCCCCAGGGTGCCAGGGCATACAACTAAGAGTTTCTGATCAGCAGCTCAGGCTCCATGGTGTGGCTTACGACTCCTCCACATTTGGGCCACTGCTTCAGTTTCCAGCCTTTTCTTTTGCTTCTCTTCTCTATTTATATTACCCTCCAGATGCACTGACCTGCTTACTGTTGTTTTATACTCATCCGTTATGTCTTTATACTTTTGCTCCTGCTATCCCTTCTGTCTAGAATGACAGCCTACTGCCCCAACTTAGCCTATATAACTCCTACATCTTCTGTATAACATTTCAAATGCAACTTGAGTGTTACCTCCTCCAGGTAGGTCTTCCAAATAATATCCTCATTATTCATGTATGCTACTTGTAGTGGGCTAAATGGTAGGCCCCTTCCTGGAAACTGTCCACATCCTGGAACTTGGGAATGTGGCCTTATATGGATAAAAGAGTCTTTGCTGATGTCATTCAGTTAAGAATCTTGCAACGAGATCATCCTGGTTTATCTGAGTAGGCACTAAACCCAATGACAAGTGTCCCTATATAAGACACACAGAAGAGAAACAGACCCATTTGAAGAGGGAGGCAGAGATTGGACTTAGGTAGCCACCAGCCAAGGAACACCTAGAATCTCCGGACCCTGGAAGAGGCAAGCAAGCATTGTCCCCTAGAGCCTTTGGAAAAAGCGGGTCCCTGCTGACACCTTGATTTCAGACTTCTAACCTCCAGAACTGTGAGAAAATGAATTTCTGTTGTTTTAAGACAGCAAGTTTGTGGTAATTTGTTACAGCCGCCCTAGGAAACTAAGCTTTTAGAATTACATATAAAAAATTGTCTTACAATCCTATTATTTGTTTGTGGCTATCTCTCCCATGTAATAGAGTGAAGCTCCTTGAGAAGAGGAAACGTGTCTTAGTTACCTATCATCCTGTACCCAGCCCTGTGCATGCAAGACACATGGTTTGTATTTGTTAAATAAATGGAAGAATGGGTAAATAAATAAGAACTAAACATTTCAATGTCCTGACTGCATAGTGTTAAAAAACAAAACTTGTTTTGTTTTCTGAAAGATGTATATTTATAAATGTTGGATTCTCTTCCACCTCCCCACCCCTGCTGTCAGTGTGGTCCTGAGCACTCTGGTTCTTGCTGGGTTTTATTTAGCATCATACCGAATCAAAGGAAATTAGATGTTCATCCCTTTCCTTGCTTCCTGGGGTTTAACCTTCCTTTTGTAGAAGTCCTTCCTGGCTCTCGCAGCGAGGCAGTGCCTATACGCACCCTGAAAGTGTTGTATTCAGCACTGTGTGGGACCAAGGTCTAGACAGCTATTCTGTTCCTCTTTACTTTTCTTCTTTTTCTTTTTTCTTTTTAAAGCTGAATGCAAATGTTCAGCTTTGGCACTAATTCAGTGTGGAGATGGATATATACTTGCTCTAATGTGTTTTTCCAATTGTGTGACATTTTCAGTGCACAACAAAAGGGACATTGAACCACACCCCGAGTACCCTGCCATGGGGCTTCACAATTAGGTTCCTCACCTGTCAACTCTAATTGGCTCATACTGACTCACTCACTGTGATATTTGCTTTGGTCTGATGTTCTCTGGAACCTCATTTTCATCCATTTGAAAAGCCAGACTTAAAGATTAGGGGACAACGGAATACATCTCATCTGTAAAAGAAATCTGTTCATCATTTGTCAGTGGGAAAGCTACTTCTGGCAAGAGGGTGGTGAACAGAGGCCAGCATTCCCATCCAGCCTTGCCTGTGGTCTGCCATTCCACTGCGGGCTGGTACCGCCTCTTGGTTTCTCTAGATCATCTATGCAACTCATTCAGTTGGTTATTTATTGCACACTTTCTGTATGACCAGGCATTAGGCTAATGTGTTGAGAACACAGCCATGAATGAAACAGAGAAGTAATTCCTACTGTCATTGGGTTTACATTCTAGTGGGAGGCAGTGGCAAAGGAATGAATTGAACATCACAGTAGATGTGCAGTTTGACACACATTCTTCCAGTGAGGCTGAGGGGCTCAGATAAGCTAATGTGTGTGAATGCACTTTGTAAGCTGTAAAACTGTAAAACTAACCAGAATTAATGACTTTCCATCCCCTATTCAGGTATAGATTACCCACTAAGATTTCCTTATTGATATTACTGAAATTGATTCATCAGTGATTTATAAAGGACCACAAAAGACAGAAGGAGAGAAGCCCAGGTTAAATGTCTATTTTGCTCCTTAGCAATTTCCCCCAGGGCTTTCTAGACATGCTGCTTTTAAGCAGGGTGTGTTGGGCATCTGTGGTTTCCATGGTTGAGTCCATGTAATACGAACTACTGTCATTGGCTCCTGTTTTGTACCTATTTCTTTTGGTCAGAGCATAATACTATTTGAAAGACAGGATTGGAAGTTACCGGGAGGGTTTTGTTCATTTTGTTTTGTTTTATTTTGTTTTCCACTGCCTACCTGTGCTAAACTTAGCTAAAAATTAGTAAGTATTAATTTCGGGGCTGTTCCTTTTTGTATGAAAATGGGGATAAAAGGCATAAGTTAAATTCTCCATATGCTACATTAAAGGGGAATAATTTTGACTGAAGATTAATTTGGGGATTAATATTTGAGGGGGCACTGGCTGCACATAGAAATGACCAGCAAGGTTAAGTAAAAACATAGCAGTAGATCTAATTCATAAGTCAAAAACAAAACAGAACAAACAACCCTAACACTGAACTGGAAAGAATTCATGCAAATTTGTGGTAATTTGTGTCACAAATATCTCGAAATGAGAGGCAGCACGATAAAGTGGAAATAGTTTGCTTGTGGAATCAGACCAAGGTAACATTGTAGTTCTGCTAGATGAAAAATAATAGTAGTTAACATGTACTAGACATCACCTTTAGCATTTCACACTCATTCTCTTGGTTCAGATTCACATCCTCTCTGGGAGGTAGGTACAATTACAATGCATAAAATTAAACTTATGATTAATGAAAAAAGATACAAAAAGCTACTATGAAAGCACATCACAAGTTTTGTTAAAATATTACTGTGGGGCACCTGGGACATTTAACCAAAGTCAGTAAAATGTCCACCTTTGGCTCAGGTCATGATCTGGTGATTCCATTAGTTCAAGCTTCACATTGGGCTCTCTGCTGTCAGTGCAGAGCCTGCCCCTCCCCTGCTTGCATACTTTCTCTCAAAATAAATAAATAAACTGTTTTTAAGACCTAATTCTGCTTAAATCTAGGCCTGCTACTTCCCACATATGTGATTTTAGGGGGTCACATGCTTAATCTTTGAAAGCCCCTGCTACATCCCCATCAAAGGGTTGTCACTATTATCAAACAATATAACACATGTAAAGAACCCAGAATAATTTCTGGAACATGGAAAGTGATTAACAGAAGTACCTTCCCCCAACAGCAATCTGAAAACATGGTGGTCTATTCATGCTGGTTAGAGTGGCTAAAATGAACAAATCAGGAGATATAGATGCTGGCGAGGATGTGGAGAAATGGGCACACTGTTACACTGTTGGTGGGAATGTAAATTGGTGCAGCTGCTCTGGAAAACAGTGTGGAGGTTCCCCAAAAAATTAACAATAGAACTCCCCTATGACCCAACAATAGCACTGCTAGGAATTTACCCAAGGGATACAGAAGTGCTGATGCATAGGGGCACATGTACCCCAATGTTCATAGCGGCACTTTCAACAATAGGCAAATCATGGAAAGAGCCTAAATGTCCATCAACTAATGAGTGGATGAAGAAGATGTGGTTTATCTATACAATGGAATACTACATGGCCATGAGAAAGAATGAAATCTGGCCATTCGTAGCAAAGTGGATGGACCTCGAGGGTATTGTGCTGAGTGAAATAAGTCAGGCAGAGAAAGACAGATACCATATGTTTTCACTCATATGTGGAACAGGAGAAACTTAACAGAGGACCATAGGGGAAGGGAAGGGGAAAAAAATAATTAAGGAGAGGGAGAGAGACAAACCACAAGAGAGTCTTAAATACTGAGATCAAACTGAGGGCTGATGAGGGGTGGGGGAGAGAGGAAATGGATGATGGTCATGGAGGAAGGCACAGGCACTTGTTGGGATGAGCACTGGGTGTTATATGGACACCAACTTGACAATAAGCTATATTAAAAAAATTTTTTTAAATGAAAACATGGTGTTCTAGACAGCATTTCTAGATGCTCCCAAGGTTGATCTAGAGCAGTGATGACTGATATAATGTGAGACACAAATAGAATTTAAAATATTTAGTGGCCACATTAAAAAATTCAAAAGAAACAGGGGTGCCTGGGTGGCTCAGTCGGTTAAGCGTCTGACCTCAGCTCAGGTCATGATTTTGCAGTCTGTGAGTTGAAGCCCACTCAGCTCAGAGCCTGGAGCCTGCTTCAGATTCTGTGTCTCCCTCTCTCGCTGCCCCTCCCCCACTTGTGCTCTGTTTCTCTCTCCCTCAAAAATAAATAAATATTAAAAAAATTAAAAAATAAACAGGTTTAGTTAATATAAATAAGATATTTCATTTAACCCAATTTATCCAAAATATTATTGCAATATGAAATCAGTAGAAAATTATTAATGAGCCATTCTATATTTTTTGTTACTAAGTGCTTGAAACCTGGGCTATATTCTATACTTGCAGCACACCTCAATTTGGACACTAAATTTTCACTGGAAATACTTCATCTGTATTTAGATTTCATAAAATTAACAGTTGACAATATGAAGTCCCAAGACCAAATCGTTTCTTACAAGTTTTCCAATAACCAAATTGAGTTTCAGTTTTTAAATTTAACTTATAAAAATAAAAATTTGAGTTCCCCAGGGACACTAACCATATTTTAAGTGCTTGATAACCATGTGTGACTAGCAGCCACCCCATGAGCAGGGTGGATTTTATCCCTCTGTTTAAGGAGTGGGAGTATAATAGGAACTTCTGCTCTGTTCTCTCTAACCCCAAGGAGCCTGTGCATTAGCCTTCTTAGTTTGGGTCAAGACGTGGAGATGTCACTGGGACTCTAACATGAAACATGAAAATAATGCCTATTTTTTTGTGAGGTTCTTGAGATTAGAGCTGATACTGAAAACAGTCCTGGATCCTGCTGGGTCAGTAACGGTAGGAAAGCTCAAGGCTGGATCAAGCCTGACCAAAAATCAAGAGACTCTGTCGGAGCCAGATAGACTCAGTAATTCAGCCTATTGTACTTCTGCATTGATGCCTGATGTCCATTCACTAGGCTGATTCCCAAAAGTTAAATTGGTAAGAATAAGGGAATGGCCATAGTCCCAAAATAAAAAATAAGAGGGGGGAAGAAATTGAGGGTTTTTTATTGAAGTCTAATTCTCAGATAGACAAAATAAAACCGTGAGAGCTTTGGAGACATATAAGGAGGCAGCTAATGTGGAGGGCAGCAGGATTTGTTCCCTGGGACAGTGGTGAGATGTTACTTGAAATACTCAACTGCCTTTAGCCCTTCTTACTCTAACTGGTGAGTGGAATTCAAAGAGAAAGATAGGTAAGAGAAAGAGTTTCCAGCTGGGATAAATGAAAAGACCTGCAACTTGAAATAAAGGAACCTAGGGAGGTCATAGTAATCCTGGGCAAACATGTCACTGGTGTAATCATAGGAGCATTGATGTAAGTGTTCAACATCAGAGAGGCACTGCGAATTAGAGTAATAACATTCAGTACTTTTGTTTCACCCCCAAAAAGGGTGTAATAGTAATAAACCTTTACAGTAAATAATGAGACTTAATAGACAAAAAGAAGATGGCCGCTCTGTGTGTCAGAGTACAGAATACAGCCCACTGTGCATAGACACCATCAGGGGGTTCAAATCAGAATTCTCCCCCTAGACATTTTTATGACAACTTTAGAAAACACGTGGTTAACGTGTGTAAGTAATTCGTTCCTAAATTGAATATTCAAGTTTATAGGAGCTTCCATAGACTGTTGCCATTTTTGGTAGACCGTTTATTAAGTGCAAAAGTCTCCCTTGTTTCAATGCTCGACTGAGATGCAAAGGTTCAGTGATTTGTCCAAGACCAAACATGTATTTAATGGAGGAACTGAGACTAGAACTCGGATCTTCTGTGTGTCTCTTTTATCCCATGCTTTCCCAGTAAAGAAAACTTGTGCTTTTTGCAATTAAATGTGTATACACTTAAAAATAGGGGAAAATCCAAAATTACTACCAGAATAGATTTGAAATTTTCCTATGAATGTACTCCCCTGAGCTATTCTGAATATGCATTCTAGAAGCATGATTATAATTTAAAAGCTCTCATATATTACCATTAATACAAAATAACTTTATAATCTGTCTTCATTAGGGCAGCATAGTATAGCGAAAGAGGTTGAACTCTACCACTTATTAATTGGGCAATCTCTCTGAAGCTCTCTCACACTTCAAGGTGAGCAATCTTACTTTTCCAAAATGGTCCTTTAAATTTTTTTCTATAGTACTTATCAATTTCTAGTGTACTATATAATTTGATTATCTCTTATGTTTGTTTTTTATTATCCACATGCCTCACTAAAATCTTTTTATTCAAGTATAATTAACATACAGTGTTATGTTAGTCTCAGGTATATAATACAATGATTCAAAAATTCTTTACATTTCTAAGTGCTTATTGTGATAAGTTTAGTCTTAATCCCCTTCACCTATTTCACCCATCCACCCCCAGACTTCCTCTCTGCTAACCAGCAGTTTATTCTCTATAGTTAAGAGACTGTTTCTTGTTATGTCTCTATTTTTTTTTCCTTTGGTCATTTATTTTGTTTCTTAAATTTCACATATAAGTGAAATCACATGGTATTTGTCTTTCTCTGACTGACTTATTTCACTTAGCATTATACCCTCTAGGTCCATCATGTTGTTGCAAATGGCAAGATTTCATTCTTTTTAATGGCTGAATAATATTCCACATATTATATATGGAACTACCTTGACCTCCATAGACTCCTTTATTTCAAGTTGCAGGTCTTTTCATTTATCCCAGCTGGAAACTCTTTCTCTTAACTATCTTTCTCTTTGAATTCCACCCACCAACTTGTGTAAGAAGGGCTAAAGCCAGTTGAGTATTTCAAGTAACATCTCACCACTGTCCCAGAGAACAAATCCTGCTGCCCTCCCAATTAGAATATTTGATCTGTATTCAGACTTCTAAAACTTAACCACTGAAAAAGTAGATTCACACACACAAGTTGTTCCAAATATACTGATTTCATGTTGAATTTAAGGAAAGAATCAGGTTTTTTCTTAGCAAAGTATTAGAGTTGGAGAGCAATTTCACCCTTTGGGAGTTCGCCGGTGCCTTGTGGAGGACCTGACCAGGTAGGGTGGTATTGGTGGTGTAGAAATCTTCCTCTTCTGCCTTTCCTCCAGACTCTCTGGCTACACACAGGAAAGCAGAGGGTCCAGCATCCTCATTTGTCTGGGAGATAAAAGGTCTTGAGGAAGACGTGGGGAGGACATCATCACCAGAGGTCAGGGGCCATGAGCGAAGACACAGGTGTAGGAGAAGAGTTGGGAGTCAGGCATCTAGAACAGGAGAAGCTCCAAGTTGCCATAATGTGGGAGAGATTTAAGAGAGAAAAGAAAATGGAAAAGGAGGTACTTGAAATACTGGAGCTCTAGATTACAAATCAAATCCTCTTCATCTTTGAAGGAAAAAACATTGGAATTCCCATTTAGTTACTTTGGGTGGGTTTTTTTACACCTGTAAACTGGAGATAATATCTGCAATAATGTGGTATGAGGACCAACTTACTTTTCTCTTCCCTTTTCTACCATTCTCCTTCATCAAGGCCCTGCCCCCTAACTGTTGTTACAAAAGTGTCCTCTACTGGCTGTTGTCCATGTATTGATAGTACTAGAAAACAGTGACTTCTTTGCAGTTGTGATTGTGGGCTCCCTGTGGCCAGGGCTGTGTCTTTTTTGTTGTCATGTCTTCAGTCCATGCATAGGATCTGATATATTCTGTGTGCACAATACATGTTTAGTAAGTGAAGGAATGAATAAATGCATGAATGTGAATGACAAGTACTGATGTAATAAATGAGCATTTGCATTCCTTGTTCAATTAAAGCCAAATCCTAAAATACTAAAGCTTCTCCAATAATTTCTTAAAACTCTAGTTGACTTAGTTAAATAAATAAATTACAATTAATTCATGCACACCATCAATAGCCCTTATTTCCTAAACCCATACTCTGCCCTGTTTCTGTGGTGGTAACAGCCACTGTGGTAGGCCCCCCCAGTGATGTCCCCATTCTGGTCCCCAGAACCTGTGAATGTGTTACCTCACATGGTAAAGGAGACTTTGAAGGTGTGATTAATTAAGGATTCTGTGAAAGAGACATTGTTCTGGATTATCTAGGTGAGCCTGGTATAATCACATGGATCCATATGAGGAAGAGACTGGAGGTCAGAAAAGAGAGAAGATGCTACATGCTTGCCTTGAAGATGAAAGAGAGGGACCACAAGTCACAGGATGCAAACAGCCTCCAGAAACTAGAAAAAGCAAGGAAAGATATTCTTCCTAAGAGCCTCCAGTAGGAATGTAGGACCTATTTTTAGACCTCTGGCCTTTAGAATTGTAAGTTAATAAATTTGTGCTGTTTGAAGCCACTAAGTTTATGATGATTTGTTACAGCAGCTGTAAGAAACTAATACAGCCATAGAAGTAAATTTCTGAAATCTACAGATTTAACTTCAGCATACACATTTTAAATATAATGGCCTCCTCTCTTGCTGAAAAATAAGGCAGGTTTAGACATGGTTCTAGGGACAATATAGGGCAAATATACATACTGAATGGTTAAATATAAATATGTTATATAACACTGCCCTCAAACATAGAGCAGGCCTTGTGATTCACTAAGAGATTTGCAAGTTTTATTTTTTCTGATATTCTAAATTTAAATGAAATTCCAGTTCTCTGCTAGAACATGATAAAACCCAGCAGACTTCTGTATTTTTATACTCGGACCCTCTAAGAATAGTGAGATATTTTTGAAGTCAAAAATAAAATCAGCCTGATGAGTTAAGTAGGGCTCCCATGTTTAAAATTATGTATAAGACCCCCAAAGTTCAGAGAAAGCTGACTGATTTGATCTGTTCTTATTACTGGTAACTATAGAGGTATTTCTACTGTGAGAACATCCTTTTATGAAGCAGAAACAAGATTGTCTTGTTGCCTCTTTTAATCTCAGAGCTTAGATTGTCTCATAGCATTTTCTTGTTTTGAGGGTCACTTTTCAACACAGGAGCACAGCTGTATGAGAGGCCTCCTTCTTTGGAAATACAAAAAAGGGCATAGCGTCCTATTTTATCTCAGTTTCATTATAGGATAATTTTAGGCTGACCCAGGCTGTGTGATTCACTAATGTCCAATCATCATGTGCAGTGGAGGTAGCAGAACTAAGAACCAGCCTTTCTTTCATCTGGAAAATTTGCAGACAAATGTTTATTTTATGAGGATGCTTCCTCTTCCCTATTGATCTTATAGCATATAACTAATGCTGGCTGAATTGCAGCCCTAAAGGCAATATCCAGAAACCAGTTTTGTTATTTACTGTGGGTTCATTCATCGCATTATTTACTTGCACCAACATTTCATAGATAATTGCCCCATTGTAAATTCCTAAGCCACCAAATGGCTATACATTTAAATTATGTGTTCCTCTCTCCCACAAAAAATTATATGGGAGTATTCACCTTTAGAGCCAGTAGACTCAAGAACAGCCTGGAAAATATCGCTGACAAGTGTCTCCGATCCAAATGAGAAACCGCTACACCACCATTGTTGTTCCTATAACACACAGGATCCATTCTGCTACTGGGTCTCTACATGTTTACTACTTGGCTTTGCAGTTTTTGTTTAGAACTCATTCTCCTTCAGGGTACCAGGGTGGCTCAGTCAGTTAAGTGTTTGACTTTGGCTCAGGTCATGATCTCATGGTTCATCAGTTTGAGCTCTGCATCAGGCTCTGTGCTGACAGCTCAGAACCTGAAGCCTGCTTGGGATTCGTGTCTCCCTCTCTCTCCCTCCACTTCTATAAGCTTCTGTTTCATCTTCTGTAAAATGGGTTTGATAATATTCACCTCACAATATTGTGGAGAGTTCAACAAAGAAATAATATGTGTATGGATCTTGACACATAGTAAGCATTCAAAACATGGAAATCATAATTACTATGTATTGGTGATAATGCCAGTCATTACTCCCTCTCCCCACCACTTTCAAAAATAAATAAATAAACACAAAAAATACTCATTATCCTTCTAACTCATAATCTTGCAGTTTAGGGATTGTGTCTGAAGATTTTCCCCCCACCTCCAAATAGTAATGACTGACATTTACTAAACTTCTTAAAGTGGATACTTCTGGACCTTTCTTTCCTCTAGCGAGTGATCAAGCTGGACAGGTAGCAGGGCTGGCCTCATGGGCAAGTGACCAGTGCAGTTCTATAGAATCCTACACTCAGATGGGGGGCCCACTCTTGGTGTTTAATGGTATTTAATGGTGTTTGTTTACCATCTTGAAATTCTTATATTTTTAATGTTTATTTACTTTTGAGAGAGAGAGAGAGAGAGAGAGAGAGAAAGAGAGAGAGAGAATGAGCAGGAGAGGGACACAGAATCTGAAGCAGGCTCCAGGCTCTGAGCTATCAGCACAGAGACCAATGTGGGGCTTGAACTCACGAAACAGAAGATCATGACCTGAGCCAAAGTTGTGTGCTTAACCAACTGAGCCACCCAGGCACCCCCACCGTCTTGAAATTCTTGATAATTTTATCTTTGCATTTATGTTTTACAAGTGAAGCCTGATGACAGTGGAGCAAAAGCTGGGGTCTTGGCTCACAAACAGGCTCATCTGTCCCAGGCTGGATTTTAACTGCTGACCTTTCTACCCTGGGGGTAGAGTTGGAAGGCTTCTGTACAGACACAAGGAGAGTCAGAGTCTAGAGTAGGCCCCATGTACTGAATTGTGAGTAGACCCTAGGTGCCTAGGAAGGTGTGCCCTTGCCTTGTGAGTATCCCCATGACCAAGAAGGAGAGATTAAATAACAAATTTAAAAATATACTATGATAGCTTGAGAGAGACTACAGAAAGAAGGCAATATCTTTTTACCTGGTTTTTGTTCAAGGAGCTCACATTTTCACTTTATATTATGCCCAACATATTATATAGCTATCATTGCAGGATGATTCAGATCTTTTGGAGGGAAAATATGCTGCCAAAGCTTACTAAATGGCTTGTTCTTTTCACCTTATGGGTCTTTTTAGTTTTTGTATTTGGTAGAGATTTTCTAGGTGCCAAACACTTTTCATTTTTTACTGTGCACTTTTATAGGAAGTTACTGTATTTCTCATCCTTTTTCATAGTTAGTTCTGGCCAGTGAGATGTGGGTTCAAGTGTGGCCTGCCTGTGAAAAGTCTGACATGATCCTCCTCATTCTTTCTTTTCACTCAAAGACTGGTTGGATGCAAAGGATCCAGCAAGGAACTCGAACTAACCTTGGAAGATGGGATTACCATAAGATGGAATAAGATAGGATTCCCTAAATCACTACTGGAAAGTTGCCTACCAAACTGTAAAGAAATACACATTTGTTGTATTACATCATTAAGAACTTGGGATTGTTAGCTATGGAAATAATGTTAATCAACCCAATTCATAATATTTTCAACAAAAGACATTATTTTATGCATTTGCAAGCTACCGCCCTCAAGCCAAATTGGGCCACCACCTGTTTTTGTAAATAAAGATTTATTAGGAACACAGCCATGTCCATTTGTTTATAAATTGTCCATGGCTGCTTTTATGCTACAGTGGCAGAGTTGAATAGTGTGACAGAGACAGTATGTCGCACAAATCCTAAGGTATTTACTGTCTGGCCCATTATAAAAATGTTTGCCAACTGCTGGTCTTACGAATAAGTAAAGGGATGGTTGTACTGACTTTCATCAAATGTCTCTATGCTCACTTGCATGAGGTTTTTTAACATAAATAATGATATATTCTGGACAACACAATTTTGATTCTTACTTTCCCATTTCTACCACCAGAGCAAGTTGTTGTGAGATTAAATCAAAGACCATTTTGTTACTGTGCTGTTGATCATAATAATGATACTACTACTACTAATAATAATTAAAATAAGAACTGCTAGAACATTCAATAAGCTATATATATAGGCAATGTGTAAAATATTGTATGTGCACTATCTGATTTAATTCTTACAACACCCTATGAGATAGAAATTATCATTCAGTTTCATTGAGAAAGAAACTGAAGCTCAGAAAAGTTAATGACTCAGGTGCCTGGGTGGTTCAGTTGGTTGAGTGTCTGACTTCAGCTCAGGTCATGATCTCACAGTTCGTGGGTTCGAGTCCTGTGTTGGGCTCTGTGCTGACAGTTCAGAGCCTGGAACCTGCTTCGGATGCTCTGTCTCCCTTTCTCTCTGCCCCTCCCCCTGCTCATGCTCATTCTCACTCTGCCTCTCAAAAATAAATAAAAATGTTAAAAAAAAAAAAAAGGAGAAAGGTTAATGACTTGTCCAATATCACCTGGGTAAGTGGAAAGACTGGATTGATAGAACTCCTGTGAGACCTGGAGGGCCAGTGCAGTCATCTCAGGGGCGGGAGAGGACATAATTCCTACATAATTACCATGTAATTCCTAACATAATTCCTACATAATTACCATGAGCATCTCTTCTTGAGCCATTAAAGACTGATTTTCAGATCTGTAAATGAATAAAAAGGATTTTAAATCCCTAAAGATGTAGAGAACAGGCAGTACTATCTGAGAATGTAAGCAATCCTGCAAAACAAAGCAAAGGACTGGTATGGACAGATTTAGTAGCATAGGGAAAACAGAAACCTTCTAATAACTCTCAAAGGAGACAGTCAGAGAAGAAACTTATTGTTACCAATTCTCAGGAATTCTCAGGAATTGAAGACACTAGGTACCTCTAAAAGTAGGGGTTAAAGATGGGACTGAAAAATATGAGGAGTGGTTGTAAAAGGATCAGTTAGAACTCCCAGATTTACTCTCTCACTCAAAGTACCAGGTAACTACCCATTTTTTTTTTTTTACCCGGACAGGAAACTTTTAACTATAAAAGTTCAGTTCTCAGTGATGTAGACACAATGGAGCTGGTGAAGGCAGGAGCTGGGAACAGAGATCCAGTGAGTATATATTCAATGGTAAGAACAGCAACACCTTCCAAAGCTCTGCTTACAGAATTTTGGTTATAAGGATTATAGCCTCCAGGAAAGATAATGAAGGAGTCCTCTTTACAGAAACAGAATCTCCCCAAAATAAAGACCTATAGATGTTGACATTACAGGCTCACCTAATACCACCCCAGAAACCTTACAGTGAAATCCACTAACCGTCAAACTGAACTGTGGATGTATAGCTTTTTAGTGCTTTACTTTTAAATATGAACAGATAGTCAATGATTAGCAGATTTTGAGGAAAGTCTCTAATTATAGAAAGAGATCAAAACAGAGAAGCAGGCGAAAAGGGGATTTAAAAGAATTAAGAAAATGTAGGTAAACAAAATATAGAGTAAAACAAAAAACTTAAATGATTTTCTCAAATAAATGAAAGAAGAGGAGAATGCTATTAAAAATACAAAAGCCAGAAAGAGCTCTTGGACACTGAAAACAAATTAGTACAATATTAAAAAAAATCAACAGAGAAGTTGAAGATAAAGTTAAGAAAATCTCCCAAGAAGAAGAGCAAACACAAATGAAAGTTGTAGATAAAATTCAGCAAATTCCAAAGAATTAAAAAAAAATACAAACTAATATGCTCAACTTCTTGTCAATAGGAGTTCTAAAATGAGAGAATAGAAATCAAGGGAGGGGTGCCTGGGTGGCTCAATCGGTTAGGCATCTAACTCTTGATTTTGGCTCAGGTTATGATCTCACAGTTTGTGAGTTCCAGTTCCAGCCCAGCGTTGGGCTCTGTGCTGGTAAGTGCAGAGCTTGCTTGGGATTCTGTCTCCCTCTCTCTCTCTGCCCACCCCTCCCCCCCACCATGCACATGCTCGCTCTCTCTCTCTCTCTCTCTCTCTCTCAAAAATATATAAATAAACTAAAAGGAAATGAAGGAAAAGAAATTAGAAATAACGATGAACATTTTCAGGAATTGAAGGATGTGTATACACTTGCTGAAGGAACAGACTGAGTGTCCATGCAGAGAATGGGACACAGGGTACACGAAGGCATGCTATCATAGAGTTTCACAACCCTGAGAGGATCAGGGATGAGAATGGAATTGGACTTCACACTGGCAACATAGGAGGCTAGAAAAAATGGAGGAACACTTTCATAATTCAAAGAAGAAAATGACTTTCAACCTGCAATTTCTCAAAAA
>CM053571.1:22107900-22492200 GCA_028646485.1 Cryptoprocta ferox
GTTCATATCAATCTTTTTGCAGGAAGCTACTAGAGATGTATCCTTAAAAATAAGCGATTAAATCAAGAATGAGGAAGCTATGTGGGGCGCTTGGGTGGTTCAGTGGTTAAGCCTCCAACTTCGGCTCAGGTCATGATCTCATGGTTTGTGGTTTTGAACCCCAGGTGGGGCTCTGTGCTTGACAGCTCCAGGAGCCTGGAGCCTGCTTCGGATTCTGTGTCTCCCTCTCTCTCTGCCCCTCCTCCACTTACACTCTGTCTCTGTCTCAAAAATAAATAAACATTAAAAAAGATTTTTAGGTGGTGTGTGGGTGTGACTAATAGAAAGATCAAGGGAGATTTCTGATGGGGGGGGGGTGCTGGTAATGTTCTTTTTTTGGCCTGGATGGTGGCTACATAGGAGTGTTCACTTTGTAAAAATATATTGACTTTGATTTGTATACTTTTCTTTGTATATGTAATCTTTACAATGAAAAGGTCTGCTTTGAAAAATGAAGAATAAAAAAGCTTGTTTACAGTATGATCCCAATTTTGCTGAAAAATTATAGACATTAAAATTTTTTAATATAATGTAAAGATAATATGGAAAAATGTTGATAACGTTTACCTCAATATAAGATTATTGAATGAATTTTATTTTTTGTGAACTTACATGCTTTTCTTAATTTGCTATAATGCATAAATATTAATTTGTTAATTGGAAAAAATTGAAACAAAAATAGCAACACTGAGATACCAGTTTTCCTTTGCTTATCGTATAGTTGAAGATTTAAAAAGAAAAGAACATGAGGAATTGTTACCCCCATACCCTCTTGGTAAAAGTTATAAACTGAGATATATATGATTTATTAAATGTGTCCTCCACATATTTAATGGACACATTGGTTGTCATCACTGAACACACTGATTGTGTTCAATCAATTCTACCCCTAAGAATTTTTCCCAAGACAATCAGTGGACAAATAGGTAAAGATCTTTATGCAAGGATGTTAATTTTAGCTGTTTATAAGAGTTAAAATGGAAACTATTGAAATGTCCATTAAAAGGATATTGGTTCAATACATTATGATATATATTCAGAATGGAACACTATACAGTCATTGAAAATGAACACTCTGATCTATATTTATTATGTTTTTGGGCTATAGAACATGTATAGTTTGATCACATTTTAATGATTATAATAAATATACATATATATACTGATGTATATTTGTAATGTGGTTATATCTGGATGGTGAAACTGTATGATTTTTACTTTTTCTGCATTCTTTTCAGTATGTTGTCTTCTCTTTTATAACTGTATTAACCTACCCGGACTGCTAAAACAAAATACCATGAACTAGGTGACTTAATAGCAGACATTTATTTCTCGCAGTTCTGGAGGCTGAGAAGTCCAAGATCAAGGTAATAGGTTAAAAAAAAGAAACCAATAATAATTGACTCGTGGTGAGGGCTCTCGCTCTTCCTGGCCTGTAGACAGCGTTTTCACTGTCTTCACATGGAGAAGAGAGCAGGAGGGAGGGAGCAAGCACTAGAGAGCAAGTTCTGGTGTCTCTTCCTCTTATGAAGACATTAATTGCATCAATGGGGCCTCATCCACCTGACCTTATCTAAACGTAGTTACCTGTCAGGGTGTCTGGGTGGCTCAGTCAGTTAAGCGGGCAACTCTTGATTTGGCTCAGGTCATGATCTCATGGTTCGTGGGATCAAATGTCACATCAGACTCTGCTGACAGTTTGGAGCCTGCTTGGGATTCTCTCTTTCCTCTCTCTTTGCCCCTTCCCCCACTCACGCTCTTTCTCTTTCAAAATAAATAAGTAAACCTAACTACCTGTCAAAGGCCCTATCACCAAACACCATCATAGTGTGGGTTAGAGTTTTAACATATGTTATCGGTGGGACACAAACATTCAGTCCATAACAAACAGCATGCATAATTTCTGTAATGAAAAGGAATGACAAAACTGTTTTCATTTTGGGGGGGGAACACAATTTGCTAAGAGAAAGTGAACCATTCAGTGTGCCAAAGAATAGCCATATTTTATTCTGATTTTCTTTTACACTTGAATTCCTATCAATATTTGTTGTGATTTTTAAGATAGATTTGTCCTTTATCAGTCATGTAGGAAAAAAGAACTGTCTTGAAGAAAACCTTATATTCCTTTCCTATTTTTATTGATAATCTAATACATTGGCCTTGGAGTGGGAACACCATAGGTGTCTGGCCCCTCATCAGCTGTGTCACATAGCTTTTTGCTCCTGATTCCTTCTGTGGATAAAATTTGGATATTAGTACCTTTTCTAATCCTATTCCTAAGTAGCTGAGAAAACGTAAGCTATGTGCAGTTAGGCCTTGCCAGTATTATTCACTGCCGAATCCACCTCCCACCCTCCCAATCTAAAACAGTCTTTGGCACAGAGCACAAGCTCAATAGATATTTGTTGGATCAATGAATGACTGACCAAATGCAATTGTTTTGTGAACTCTGAAGTGCAAAAAACTTAGGTGTCATTAAAAATGATAACTTAGATCTATAATTATTAACATGAAACCACTTTGGGTTATAGAATAGTTTTGGTATTATATGATTACTAACATATCTTTTTTAGTTTGTACAAATTATTACAGTATTAAAAATTATACCTGAAAGGTTCCTGGGAGGCTCAATCAGTTAAATGTCCGACTTCGGCTCATTCCTGATCAGGCGGTTCATGAGTTCGAGTCTCATATCAAAGGACAGCTGTGCTGACATCATGGAACAGCAGTGCTGACAGCTCAGAGCCTGGAGCCTGCTTCAGATTCTGTGTCCCCCTCTCTTTCTCTGTCCCTCCCCTGCTCACACTCTGAATTTTTTTCTTTCTCTTTCTCAAAAATAAATAAATCTTTAAAAATTTTCTAAAAAACATACACTTGAAATGCAGAGGGGGAAAGTCCAGGGGTTCATGGGATGTTTGTTAGCAAAGCTATGATCTTACAAATATCGAAGTTTTGTACACATTTAAAATCAAGTTTTCTGCTGGATTTTGTTCCTATATAAATGGAAAAACAATATTTTCTTCCAAACATGACTCATCCACAGAAATAGTGGTATGATGGGGTATAAAATAATTTTATGGATAGCAGTAAATCTTTGTGGAATAAGATCCCAATCTTTTTATGAAAACATGGGACATGCTTCTAGATGCTGATTAGCTCCATGCAAAAACTACAGAGAATGGTAAGTATTCTAGTCATCTATTCTAATTAAAATTTAAATTGAAATCTGGGTTCTAATGAAGAGAAGCTTAGTGCTAGTCCTGTGGGAACCCTTCAGAGGGGAAGAGAGAAAATGCACAAAGGCAAAAAGAGATTTCACACAGACATTTTCTTCCCATGTGTTTTATTTGAACATAAAATTTATACTTTATATAGGAACATGTCTTGCCTTGATGGAAGCCAAACACTGTCCTTTTGGCATGAACATTCTTAAAATTGTGTCATATCCCAATAGTGTGGACCCACCTATGTCATTGTGACACATTGGCATTATCCATCTGACACCATGTCTCAGGGAAATTAGGTGACAGCTCTGCTCTACCTGAGAATTGGATTCATTACTACCAATTTTGGGCATGTGATCGGGCTCAGACAGAGCTCAATGTCAAAGGTTGCTGCTGTGTTGAAAAAAAAAATGCTGTGTTGCTAAATGGATAATAAAGGAAGAATAAAACTTAAAACTTTATACAACTTTTTGGGGGCAACTTTAAAAATGAACTTTGGATGTCAAATTAATTTACAATGTCCCTTTAAAAAGTATTTGTTAAACACCACGCACATGTGCCCACCCAGAGAATGGATTCAAGAAGATAATTTTTCAAAACATCAACAAGAAATAAAATGTATGAAATAAAGACATTTCAAAGGAAAAGTGTTAAAATGGTGATTTCTTACTAAATGAGTTATTGTCATCAACATTACATAAATATAAAGAAATGAAAAAAATTGAAAAATCCATCCTAGTATCTTAAAAGACTTATATTCACACCACTTGAAAAATATGTGATTTCAACAAGACCTTTGACTCAAACTCAACTATATTTTTAAACTTTGAACTGCATTTGTTGCTAAAACATGACACTGAGTGTGTCATCCCTCTGTCTTCTAGAATACTTCCTGCTATATTTCTTCACATTTATTCTCTTGGGTTAATTGGGGAAGTGAAATTAATTCTCTATTCAGGATTCTGTCTCAGTTGAGAACAAAGGCATTTCACCTACTGGAAAATATCTGAAAGTAACAGTGGTTCTGGAAAGGTAATAAACACTGCATTAGGGCATCTTTCCCTGGCTGTGAGCGTTCTGCAGATGAAAGTTAGCAACTGTCTGTCAGACACCGCAAGTGGCAGGTTGCATGCCAGAGAGAGAGCTCACAGCTAATCTATCATGAACGATATGCAACATCCGTCCTGAAACTTCCTTGGTTACTGTGCATAGAGGCGGCTGGGAGAGGATCATCTTCCCAGCAACATTTAAAGGAGGAGCATACTGGAAAAAAAAAAAATAAACAGCACATAAAATTACAAGGGCAGATCTGATGCAGACTACCAGTGGAGTTTGATTAAAACGTACCAAAATTGTAATTTTTCCTTCCCCATTTAACTGTAAGACACAGTTAGTGTTGCTTAATGTCAGTGCTGTTAATGAAGTTGTCAGGCTTGTCACTTTCATTGAATACCTACTTTACTAAGAAACTGGTACTACAATTACCTCCAGCTCTATACGATTAAATTCATCAAAGCATGCCCAGGCTTTAGACTATACAGATTTTTAAAGAATTTCCCAATGGTTTTGGAGTCTGCCCAAATAACATCAGAACAACTCAACATGTCCAGAAAAAGAAGACACTTAAAATAATCATCAGCAAACAAATTTAGGTAGGAGTTTCTTTTCTGAAGTGGGCCAGCTGGGAATTGAATTCCACTCTCCATGTAAAGGACCAGCCTCACTCACAGGTTTTGTGACATTTTTTGAGGCACTCCAGGACTCCATCTCCCTAATATCTGTCTTCCCCATTGCTGTCATAGAGGAAATAAAATTCTGCCATTTTCTTTTGTTCATTCTTCCATTTAAAAAAATTAGTGTTAGAATAAAGTATTTCTGTAATATAAAGAAGTAATTAGTAATTTCTGTAATATAAAGAAGAAATTAGTATTAGAATATAGTATTTCTGTGATATAAAGGAGTTAATTAATTAAAGTTAAGAAAAAGTTATGTTATATTTATGCTGTATATTATATTTTTATTATAATTTATATATTATATGATATTATATTTATTGATATTTAAAATTTTCTATATTAATATTGGACCAAGCATTGTAGGTGATTAAAAAAAGAGCAGATCTTCAAGAATTGGAAATTCTAGTAGGGTAGAAAGACATGTGCATAAATAGCTAGCTAGCATCCAAGGTAGAAAGTGGTAAGCACTGCAAGGAAGATAAAGTATTATGGGCAAAATTCAGGTGGGAAGATAAGAGAAGGTTTGAGGCTGAGGTTGCATCTGAACTAGGCTTTCAAGAGCAGATAATATTTGAATATTGGGGGGGGGGGTACTTGCTGAGCTCTCTCCCTCGAACTCTCTGATCTTCACATGCCTGGCTCCTTCTTGATATTCAGTTTGAGATCAAACCTCACCCACTCAGAAATAGCTTTCCCTGAACACCCAATGAAATGACATCTCCGCACACACACTTTCAGCCACATCACTCTGTTTTATTATCCTCAGAGCACTTACCACTCTCTGAAATTCTTGTGTTTATCTGTTTACTGTTTTCATTTATTAGAATAAAAGCTTCATGACAGTAGAGACCTTGTCCCACTTGATGAATGCCATGTTCCCAGGGCTTAGAATAGTGGCTGGCCTACAGCAAGTGCTCAAATAATGAAGTGAATTAACTGAATGAAAGAGAGGAAGGAAAGAAGATTTCAGGTATAACGAAGAATATACAAAATGGTGAAAAGGTGAGAGCACACTGGTGCACACAGGAAACAGTAAAACGGATAATAAGGTCATGATGGAAGATACATTCGAACAGGTGGGTTGAGCCAGATGTTGAGAGTGCCAAATGCTGGTTTAAGAAGTCCACAGATTTTGGGATAAAAAAGCCACTCAAAAGCAGCATTGGTAGGGCACCTGGGTGGCTCAGTCGATTAAGCATCTGACTCTCAGTTTTGGCTCAGATCATGATCTCCTGGTTTGTGGTTTGAGCCCCATGTGGGGCTCTGCAGCTGGCAGTATGGAGACTGCTTGAGATTCTTTCTCTCTCCCTCCCTTTCTGTCCCTCTCCCACTTGGGCTGTCTCTGTCTCTCTCTAAATAAATAAATAAACTTAAAAAAAAGAAGAAGAAGCATTGGTAAAGCTTAGCTTTCCAGCTGTATTCAAAGTAAAGGGACAGAGACTGAAATCTGAAAGGATAAAGAACTATTTAATAGTTTAAGTAGGAAGAAATTAGATTCATTCCTTTAGGGAAACCATGGAATGATAATGAATCCTCAACACCTGTGTGAATTAGTGTCTCCAATCCCTCTCTCAGGAATTAAGTAGCCACTATTAAAGTATTCACAAAGCTATGTGATGAGGATAAGGATAAAGAGATAAAGGAAGGATGATTCTGGAACATTTGTGTCCAAGGATGCCAGAACTGGTTGCTTGGGTTGAGAAACATCAAAGCCCTGGGAACTGTAGAGAGAGTAAGGTCTTGAGAACACCACACACTGTTTCTACATCTGGCCCCGTGTTCAAGCTGACGAAACCCAACTTGGGTTCCAGTATACCTTTCCATGCCTTATTCAGTCTTTAGGACAAAGAAAATACCCTTCCATAGCAGAGTAGCCACTCTATGTGCACTGTATGCGCACACCACATATTCTTAAAGTCTGGCTCTCACGTTCCAGGGGCTCATTAAGAAGATCTGAATATGTAGCCGACAGACTGTGAGATCTGGAGCCAGGCAAACAAGGTTCAAATCCTTGCTGCACTGTCTGTCCTCGGACAACTTATTTCAAAGTTCCGTGCCTCAGTTTCCTCATTTGTAAAATTGTGAGGACAATAGTAGTGCCAAGTGGCACAGAACTGTTATGGGATGAATGAGCTAAAACATGTAAAATACTCAGTGGAGTGCCTGGCCCAAATAACTGCTCAGAATAATTAACATTATTCTTTTTTTTAAATGTTTATTTATATATTTTGAGTGAGAGCACATGCACAAGGAAGGGAGAGGGAGAGAGGGAGAGGGAGAGAGAGAATCTCAAGCAGGCTCCACCTTGTCAGTGCAGAGCTCAGTGAGGGGCTGGATCCTAGGAACTGTGAGATCATGACCTGAGGTGAAATCAAGAGTCAGATGCATAACTGACTGAGTAACCCAAATGTCCCTATTAACATTATTCTTATTATTGCTCCTTATCACTGCATTCATAGCATGGAGCCTAGTACTCAGTGCATGCTTACCATTGCTCTTTAATATTAATGAAAAAAGTATGGCTTGTGTTTATGTTCTCAGGTTATAAAGAAATATCCTAGTAAGCCATGCAGTTTTCAATCTCCATAGCATCAGGAGTTCTTTTAGATAGGGGGATATCTTCAACAGTTTTCCTGCAAGATTACCAGGACACTTTCTTTCCCTTGAGTGACACAGTTCACTAGCCCACATGCACATCATCATTATCGTCACCACCATACTAGTTATCATGTGTTGAATGCTCACTGGGTACCAGACCATTTCTGTTTGATCCAAATAATGAATAAGCACATAATGTGTGCTAGACACTATTTTAGGGCCTGTGAGTGTAACAGTGAGCAAAACTGATACCTTACCCACAAGGACTTAGTACTTTATAAATAAGTTTCATTTAATCTTCCCCAACTTGCAAATGCATTACTTCTTCCCTTTTATTGATGAGAATTTTGAGGCTCAGTATAGCTATTATTTTGTGAAAAATCATACAGCCATTAGGCAGTGGCTGTAGGATATTATTCTAAGATTCACTTCAAAGTGTGTGTTCTTTCCAATACGCTACACTGCTTCCTCAATATCTTGAATCTAAAAGTAACAAATATTCTTTTGTAAATGCCTATAGCTCACATTGAATGAAATCACCTTTATTTGAAGTTCTGTCAAATTGACATTTCTGAGAAAGGTGGATATAAAACTCAGCTAACGGTTGATTTAATTAGAATTCCAATAAAACATTTCTAGGTATCTCTTAGCAAATATTTTTATCAATATATAAGCATTTAGATATTATTGAATATGAAAGTGGGGTCATGTTTTTCATTGTGATAGAAATCCAATATCAAGAAGCTGAAGCAAAAGGCAAGGGACCGTGTTGGTTCTCATAACACAACCATTGGAGGAGTTAATGGATTCAGGTGTGCCAGCATGTAGACGCTCAAAGAGTACCATCAGGCCTGTCTTGTCCTCTTTATTTCTCTGCTTTTCTGTCTCCTTATTGGCCTCAGTTTCAGGCAGGAAACTTTTCTTGTGGTTGACTTGTCCTATCAAGATATAATCCCATAGAAATGACAACCTCTTTTCTTGTAAGGAAGTCCTGAGAAAGACTCTGTTTGAACCAGCTTGGGTCATGTGACCACTAGGTCTAAGGGGGATGGAGCACTCTAATTCTAGATCATATGCATACCTGAACTTTATGGGCTAAGCTGAGTTTTTAAAGAATGCTAGAAATCTGAACATCCCCCAAAGAAAGGGATACTGGAATAGCATGGACCCAGTATAGTTGGGAAAGTTCAAAGGTATGCAAGACAGAAAGCAAGCAAAGAGTCATAAATAGACCAGTGTAGTTCACCAAAAGAAAGCCACAGTTAATCACTGGAATAAAAGATTAATGTGGTCACTCTGGTAATTTCACTATTTTGCCACAAGGTTTAAATTACTCATCTAAAACTTAAAACTGGAAAATTTATGTAGGATTAATATTTCACTGGAGTGATAAATACTAGAAATAAACCTTCAAATGTAAACATATGCTCCATCTGGGTTAGGACATAAAACAGTTAGCTGTACTGAGAATGCTTTTCTTTGCAGGTTGCTGGAAACTTGCACCCCTGCAAATTTTCAATTTTCATGTATAAATTTATAATCAAATTGAAGAAAGCATCTAGGTGATAAATTTTATTCACCCTCTAGACTCAATGCTTTTTTGTTTCTTTTTCCTATTTTTCCACCTCTCCTTCTCTGTGTTTTCCTCTTTTCCATTCTTCTCTCCTATCTTATGCCAATGCATTTGTCAATAACACTTGACCTGCTTAATTTTGCACAAGCCCCTGCTGTCGTCATGCAGGTAGATGGCACAGAACTAAATAGTTGTCACAGAATGACTTCTAATAAAAGGCTGTATCAAGGTATGATTTTGCTAGATAACTGATACTTTTCCTGATGACAAAGTTTGCTCACATGTGGAGGAGAGAAGAATGAAAAATAACTAACAATTTCTGAGTACTTCTTGGGTACTGAACACTCTGTCAAGTAGATTTGTCTATATTCTCTTACTGAAGTCATCCATTTTCCAGGTTTCATGAGCCAGCTATAACCATCACTTTGTCAACAAGCAAACTGGTCTAGAAAGGGCTAAATAGTTTGGCTCATGTCACCTAGAGAGTAAAAGCCAAAACTTGACCCAAGTCTGTCTGATTCCAGAAATTTTCTTTGTGTTTTCCAAGTCCAGTTACTGACTGTGATTTTTGTCCTGACACCATATTCTCTCTGTTCTTTCTCCTACATAGTTTTTAAATTTCCACTTAAATTTCCAATTAAGAGGCAACAGCCTCATAACTAATCTCATAACTAATCTTATCTCTCTTGCTCTCTTCCATTCCATTCTCCACTTTGCCTCTTTTTTTTTAATTTTTAATGTTTTTTATTTATTTTTGAGAGACAGAGAGAGACAGCGTGAGCAGGGGAGGGTCAGACAGAGAAGGAGACACAGAATCTGAAGACAGGCTCCAGGCTCTGAGCTAGCTGTCAGCACAGAGCCCGACGCAGGGCTCGAACCCACGAACCGTGAGATCATGACCTGAGCCGAAGCCGGACGCTTAATCGACTGAGCCACACACAGGTGCCCCTCCACTTTGCCTCTTGAACATTCTAAACATAGACCTGTTCATGTCAGCCACTTTCTTTAAAGACCTTAAAAATCTCCTAGCATGCTTAGGATTAAGCCCAAAGTCTTTAACATGATCTGACCCTTACCTACCTCCATAGCTCCATCTTTCATTCCTCTCATGTTATATTCCAGCCTTATTGAATCTTTTCTAGATCCTCAATTATAACATGCTCATTTTGCCCACCACTCTTTATGCTGCTGTTTCCTCTGCCACCAGCCATTTTCTCATTACTTTGTTGACTCCTATTATCCTTCAGGAAATATTCTAAATGCCACTGTCTCTGGGAAGCTTTTCCTGACCTCCTAGATTATGTTAGATTGTTTTGCACCATGCATTTCCTTAGCATCTCCGTATGGAGCATGATCCACATGTGCCCAGGGAGTGTAGGTATCATGGAAGGCTTGCCCACCAGTGACTCACTAACACTCAGTGCAGTGTCTGGCACTCTGCAGTAGGCACTTTTTGTATTTGTCGAATTGTCAACATGAATTCACGTTATGTTCCTTGTCTGTGAGTCTCCCTGAGTCTCTAAGTATATGTGCCTATATAATTATGAAAACAATTATACAAGAAAGTATCACAAATATACACTGTGATACAGTCACAAAATACTAAATAAGTAACAAATAGTACCTATCATAGTTAAATAGTTTATAAAACTACTTATTTAGGGGTGCCTGGGTGGCTCAGTTGGTTAAGCATCTGAGCTTCGGCTCAGGTCATGATCTCACAGTTTGTGAATTTGAGCCTTGCGTTGGGCTCTGTGCTGACAGCTCAGAGCCTTGAGCCTGCTTTGGTTTCTGTGTCTCCCTCTCTCTCTGCCCCTCCCCTGCTCATGCTCCCTCTCCATCTCTCTCTCTCTCTCTCTCTCAAAAATAAATAAATTTTTAAAAAATTTAAAAAATACTTATTTACTCTTCTGGTAAAGTGTATTTATTTAGATTATATGACATATGTAATGCTGAGCATATGAAGAAATCATTTTTCCAAGATCCAACAATCTACTTAGGGATACAGGACACACACAACAGTTAAGCAAAATGGGAAACATTATAGTAACTGCCTTAGACTGTGAGAGCAGAGGAAGCTCAATATTGGCTTGCAGGCTGAGGAGTCCGGATGAAAGAGATGGACCAGAATGGATAGTTATGATTGGAGAATCAAAAGAGAGTGGGGAAGGAATTCTGGGTAAGGACAGAGCATGATCAATGACTGAGTTAGAGATGGGAGTGAAGGGTTCGTATGGAGACGTTAGAAAAAGGTTTAGAGAGAATAGAGGGGAGTTGATTTTATAGGGTCATGAAGACATAATGAGAAGATTTCACCTTATGCTATAGAATGTGGTTAGGAATTTTCTTGATATGGATGTGACATAAAAATATTGTTATGTTAGAAAGATTAAATCTTTCCTGAGTCTTTTAGAATGGAGTAGGTGTTTCTTGTTCTATGTTCCTACTGACCCTAATGATCATTTTGTAATTGTTGGGTTAATATTCTTACTTCCCCCTGGACTGTAACTTCCTTGAGTAAAGAAGGATGTGATTTTTTTTTCACATTCCAGTGTCTATCACATTGCCTGGCACATAGCATATAATACATACTTGTTGAATGACTGATGAAATAGATTAATCAATTGTTATCAAAAGGTAACTCGACTTGAAATTAGGAGAGAAGAGATACAGGAGATCAGTCAGTTGATGACCGTAAACAAGGCATGACAGGTGAATGGTCAGAGTTGCTGTAAGCACCAGAGTTGGAGATGTTCAGAAGAACTCAGTGTACCATACTTGGTAACAGATGGACTGCAGAAGCTAGATGAGGAAAAAAAGTAAAAAAGCAGATGTAAAAAAAACCTGCAATGGGTGTAAATGAGAAATTGAAAGGAAGAAAGTATAATGAGGTTTCTGTGAGGCTTGTTAAATTTATGGTAGCCCAAAGTGGAGATCCAACAAGGCAGCTGGAGAAAAAGGATATGATCTTGACTGAGAAGTCAGGATTAGAGTTCATCATTCAAACAAGAGCTTTTGAGCAGAATGAGAAATAGTTTTTAATGATTCTTATTTGAGTCCTTATCAAAATTTTATAATAGAATAATCAAAGCAATGTTATGCAATCATTATGTTATAGAAGAGGATACATTAAAAAAATCATCATGACATAATGTTAAAAAGACCCTGCTGAAAAATTATATATCCCCAGTAGTGAATTTTTTGCCGTGGCCATTGGGATTCTAAGAGATTTTGGCTTTATTTTACTCATCCAAATTTTAAAAGTTCTCTAAAAAATTATAAATACCTCTTAAGTAGTTATAATGAATGCTGATATTATTATAAAACTGTTAAAGGGATCATTTAGTACATGCTTTGTGTTTTTTGAAATTGTCTTATCCATCAGGGCAAGATTCCAATTTGGGGAATATATGTATACATATCCATCTCTTTGTGAAGTGTGAAGATGATGAATACACCAAACTATGTATCCTTTATGACCATCAAGCTTCTCTACTTTACAATATTATTTTCA
This sequence comes from Cryptoprocta ferox, assembly GCA_028646485.1. NCBI lineage: Eukaryota > Metazoa > Chordata > Mammalia > Carnivora > Eupleridae > Cryptoprocta > Cryptoprocta ferox. The sequence continues at coordinate 22,120,585 of CM053571.1, forward strand.
ATTACATCCTCAAGTGGCACTTTTATTTCATAATCTAAAATAGCACGCTAGATGATATATATACCTGAGCATAGCTTTACCACATCACAGTCAATGGGAATAAATCCTGCCCCTTTTCACTCTGGTGTACTTCTCTTGCAAATTTCTGTTAACTACATGGAGGCATTATGCATATGAAAAGTGGCATTTGTTTTTTTATTACCACTTGGTTGGAGCTCACTCAGCCTTTCCCTGAATACTGGTTTCAGCATACAATATGTAAAATGGAATCTTTCCAAATCACATCTTCTCTCTGCTTAAGTGTGGGTTCGCCTGTTGCTCACCCTGCAATTTCTCCTTGGTTTCCAAATACCCTCCCGCTGGTCTCTGGTAGAGCAGCTCCGGAGAACAGTACCCCCGCCCCCATGCGTAAGCAAACAGCTGATTTCCCAGGCAGACCTTTTGGTGGTGACTCACACACTCATAATTATGTGCACACCGGGGCTCTCCATCCTGCGTTTGTTTTTTCAACTCCTGTAGTGTTTAAGTCATAAAGAGAGGACTTTACCCCATTTTCTAAACCCAAAACAACCTGCTTGAGGCAGCCTTCATGAGCCTTTCTCCAGGTTTCTGTTTGCCCTGTCCCCACTGATTCCTCTGGCTTTCAACCAAGGTTTAACCATAAGACTCCCATCAGAGTCCTTAAAGAAGAAAGGTTTCCAGCATAAGTACACTATATTAATAAATGAAACTCAACCTTTTAAAAATTACACTGTCAGAAAAACCCATTAGGCTGTAAAAGAGTTGAGGTAAACATTAGATTTTAATATCTACTGCTGCTTAGATTTTTCTGAACTGAAAAATCCCTGGTGAGCACTTAAAACTTCATTACTCCACTGAAAGGTTGTGAAAGGCTATTTAAAGGTTTTCAATTTTGTTGAAGTCTAGAGGTTATTACAGCTGGAAAGAATACAAACCCTAATATTACAAGGAATGAAAGGAAGGAAATTTATGTTCTCATCTTCCCTGCAGTTTAATCCAGGTCTCTTAGATTCATTGGTAAAAATTAGGGCAGGTTGAAAACTTTTCTACAGGTTTGATAAAAAATAATATTTGGCAACTAGAAAAAGTATTACTGTCTGCATCACAGTCAAGAAAATGCCCTATCTTCCAGTGCTCTGGTCAAAAGTTATTTCAAGATCAGCCTCTTCTTAAAACCCCTGAAACAGTTTAAAATTCAAAAACATAGGGCAAAGTTGCAAATCCTACCCAAAAAGCCAACATCTGAAATTAGACCTTTAGCTCAAACTCACAAATACAAAAACTTAGTGTTTATGTTCTTTTTCCATGACTTTTTTTGAGTGTCCTCAAAAAAGAACAGGAAGGAATATGTGTCTTAATTTCTTTTTATTTTGACAAACTTAGTATTATTTAACCAAATAGTATTAGATGCTTTGTACATCCCTCATTGTTATTTCAAAGACCCTCTTGATTCTCCCCAGTCTCTGAACTGTGGAATGGTTTTAAGCTTATTATAACATTATTTTCTGTATGTCCTTCCATGCATTCTTCCACCTGCCCATCTATTTACCCAACAAACATGGCTGATACTGTGCTGGGTGCAAGGGAGTTATGAAAAGATGGCCAACTCTTGTGAAGTGAACAAGATAACAAATCATAGCATAGAATGGTGTAGTAAGCACTGTGCTGGAAGTGTGTCCAAGGAACAGTGAGCTCCCTGAGGAAGAACCTCATCTTACTGCCTAATAAAAAAGTTTATTTGAGGAGGACATATTGGAATGTGGTTTCAAAGGATGAGTCATGGAGGGAATGGGACAAAGGGAACATTATAAAGGAAATTCTGTACTTAGAAAGGCACAGTAGTATGTTAAAACACGGTACCAAATTCAGGTTCAGGATGGGTTGGTATGGAGGCTTGGTATAAGGTGAATTTGGAGAAGTGGTCTGGGGTGCATGGTGAAAGATGATTGTGGAGAGATATATTTGATTAGAGAATTTAATAATTTTTTAATTGTAAAAGTAATAATACATACTTATTATTTAAAAATGGAAAGTTTTAAAAAGTATAAAGGTAAAAAAAGTAAGTCATCCATAATCCCACCATGCAGTGGAAATTATTGCTAATATTTTGATGTATTTATTTCCAGTCTTTCTTCTATGCTTTAAAAAATGTGTTTTTGGTATAGTTGAAATCAAATTATTCACAAAATTTTATGTATTGCTTTTTTTGCAAATAACATTATAACTAATACATAATCATAATATACACAATGAATAAGGCCATTTCTTAGTTGATTTTTATTATTTTTTAAATTTTCTTTTGTGGGGAGAGAAAGAGAGGAAATCCCAAGAAGGGTTCATGCTCAGCATGGAGCTTGACACAGGGCTTGGTCTCACAAACCCTGAGATCATGACCTGAGCTGAAATCAAGTCAGATGATTAACTGACTGAGCCCATTCCTTAGTTGATTTTTAGAAAAAGTTTTTGACATTATAAACAATGCTGTAATGACCATTTTCTTTATAAATTTTTTTTTGTAATTTTTGTATTCTTCAGTTTTATTTATCAGATAATGTATATGAGGTGTTTAGCATGGTTGGCATGAATATTAACAATTATTATTGTCAGAAATGGAACCATTGGGTAAAATAATAAGAATGCTTTTAAGGTTCCTAATGTATATTATTTCTTTCTTTCTAAATTATTTTAATGATTTATTCTCCTGCAACAGATAATGTTAAAGTCCTTCTTTCATTTTACCTTCACCCACAGTAAACATGATCACAAAAACAACTTTGTTAATTGAGAGTGAAACATAGCATGCTCTTGTGTCAATTTATATTTCTTTGAGTATCAGTGATGCCAAATATTAATTTAACGTTCATTGACTTTTTTGCACTTCCTCTTCTGTCTTCATGTGCCTTGACCGTTGTTTGTGAGGGATTTGGAAAGCCCTGCTAGAGAGCTGGGACTTTATCCAATTGGCAATGGGGAGTCACCACAGCTTCTAAAGTTTTCACAGTTGCACAAAAATGGCCATTCCAGCAATAGCATTCATTGTTTTTTTTTTAATTATTAGCTCCATAATGCACTATTTACATGTGGTTTCAAGAGGCATGATGACAATAATATTAACTTGATAAATAATAATAGTAGCTGCTATTTATTACATGCCTACTAAGTACCAGCATTTCCCAAGCATTTCCAATATTATTTTAATTAATCCTCACAACACCATAAAGTAGGTGTTATAATATCTGCACCATAGCTTGAAGTTTAGGAGAGCCAATTTACATCTTTCTTCCCTCCTGATCTTATCCATTTGAGAGGTAACACAAGGAGCACCACTATCCTGTAATAAAATTTCCAGATGATTCTAGGGACATATCAGAGGGTTGCACATCACATATTTAAGTGCCTAACCCTAACATATCTAAAACATAAATAATTTTAACTCTGTTTATATATAACTGCTCAAATTGATTTCAATAACACTATTATTATTAAACCTATTTCATAAATAAAGATGATTTAATAGATGACCTTTTGGGGAAATCTTAGTAAAGTCAATTAAGTTATTTAGGTTTGAGGAGCCTCTACAATTTCCCCAAGAAATTTCTCCTAGTTTTAAGAAAGATTTCTAAGTATACATCTAATTTTAAGAAAGAGAAGACCTTATCTAAATCAAGTAGTGCAGAAAAAATAATAATAAGGGAGGTAGACTCACAATATTGGCTTTGAATTATGGTTCATTCTTTAGCATCTAATCATTTATTCATATACATTAGTTCCTATTGGGGTATGAATTAGGGATTTTCTTGAAATTTATCCTCATAGAGGAGGAGATAAGCAGAAATAATCCAAAATTTTACTTTAATGTTTAAATTGTAATAAGTGCTCTCGAGGAAAACTACAGGAGTAGAAGAGAACACAGCTCTAAGGAAGTGAGCCTGGCCTCAGCTGGGGAGAAGGCATTCCAGGGAGAGTTCCTGAAGCATAAAAGAATGTGGGAGTTTTAATGAACCTAAAAGATTAGTATGGTTGGAACCCAGGTTATGTGGGGGAATGAAAAGAAGAGGTGGAAAGGAAATAGGTCATGTGAGCCCCTGTGGGATGATATCATTTCTGAATTTTATCCTAAGTGCAATGAGATATCATGATCTTCTTTCTTTTCTTTTTCTATTTAGCAGAGGATAGAAGAATGGCTCTACCATTAGGTATATGTGTAGATGAAAGAAGGGGTATTTGGTAGGAAATGAGAAATGAATAAATTATAAAGTGTTTTATTTTTTTAAATTCTGTGATGAACTTTTCAAAAATAATGGAGATCCATGGCTTAAGAAAGGAATGTGCGTGTGTGGGAGGGTATGTGGGTGTGTTTGCTACTGCTGAAGGAATGAAAGTCCACATGACAGAAGTTAACATTTCTGGGAAATATAAGTTACAGAATAAACAATAGGTAGGTCTTTTTAAATTGGGACTGTAAGGAAAAGTGCATTTCTGTGGTAATTTCTTGTGTAGTAGGCTAGAGGGTCTGGACTTGGTTTTGCTGGCCATGTGGAAACACGGGAGGGTTGTGAGCAACAAAGTGACATGGGACAAAGACTGCAGTTAGAAGATTACTTTAGAGGCTCCTGGGTAGCTCAGTCTGTTGAGCCTCTGACTTTTGAATTTTGCTCAGGTCATGATCTTTTGGTTCATGTGATCAAGCCCCACGTTGGGCTCTGCACTGACAGCATGGAGACTGCTTGGGATTTTCTCTTTCTCCCTCTCTCTCTCCCTGCCCTTCCTCTGCTTGTGCTCTTGCACACACACTCTCTCTCAAAATAAATGAATAAAGTAAAACAAACAAACAGAAGGTTACTTTAGATGTCCTGGAAAGACATGATGAGATTTGGCTATGACGTCATTGAGGGATTCTTTATATATTCCTAGGATAATGTGTATTTTTCTCATATGTGGTCCCGAATGAGAAAAATGGTACCCTTTATGTATGTTCAGGACACATTATCCACAAAGAACCTAAATAAATACTCTTTTTCCAAGAAGCTGGATGGCATATGGATTACTGTTATTAGTCCATTTTTATACAATATATTAGTTGTGTCTGCAAATATAAATCAAACACAAATTACCAATACCAGTGGATACTGGAGTCATGGTCATTTACCTGAAATAAGGCGCAGGTAAGATAATGATCTTATTACTTCATCTGCACAACCAAACTCAAAGTTCTTATCAGCAAAAGCATCTAGATGACTGCCAACTTTCTTCAGTTTTTCACAGGGCAGACAGTGTGTGTGGTGAATCACAAGCCTTGAGGGGTAGAAGGGAGGTCTCTTTTGCAAGTGAGCAATGTGTCTGCAAGCCTGTATTTGGAATATCACAATCAGTGATTCTCTTATTCCTTTGCTATGAGCATTGCATTTTCTCTTTGGTCTTTTTAGAATGGGAATATATCTGGTGGGGAAATCACTGGGTTGAATCTCTAGCACATAAAGCAAATGAGTTAGTAAGACTGATTTTCTTTTTTGCTTTGGAGACAGAGATTATTGTGACTATATTGGTATGTGGTAAGGGAAAGGAAGAATTGGTATAGAGAGGAAAGGGGACATTGAAATAAAATAATTGATATAGAGAAAGAAATAGGAATTTTGTAAGGAAGGAAGGAAAGGAAGGAAGGAAAGAAAAGAAGGAAGAAAAGGAAGGAAGGAAAGGAAGGAAGGAAAGAAAAGAAGGAAGGAAAGGAAGGAAGGAAGGAAGAAAGGGAGGAAAGAAAAAGAAAGAAAGAAAGAAAGAAAGAAAGAAAGAAAGAAAGAAAGAAAGAAAGAAAAGCTGTCAGCTCATCCATAGTTATGACTAGGTCTAGGTCTGGTCCTGGTACCTAAATAAACCAGTATTGTATATATTATAACTCACTTATTTTCAGATTTAGAAAGGACATTAAAGATTACTTTGTCCAACCATCACCTATTGCATGAAAACTCCTTATAATGCTCCTAACAAGTGACCATGTATCTTTTCCTTGAATATTTCAAGTGACAGGCACCCCTTGACTTCCCCAGGCAACCCAAAGTTCCCCTGAGGCCAAGACTGAAATTTCTTTAAGTTGTTCCTTATGTGGAGCCTGGGTCTGTGTTCTTGAGATTTTGTTTTGATTTCCAGACCCACACTTTCTATATTTATTCATATTTGTATTTTCTTTTCTCTCTCCCTCTGTCTTTCCCTTTCTCCATCATTCCTTCAAAAAAAGTACCAGACATTGGCCACAAAATGATTCTAATCCTTATTGACATGAAATTTAAGTATCAAAGACCTATCATCATGACTCCTCTAAGTCCTCTTAAGAGTTAAACTCCTTGTTTTGTTTTGTTTTTCCAATCACAAATTACTTTTAATTTCATATTACAAATGGAATCTACTTGTTGTGCCCATACTTCACACTTGCCTAAAAGCCTTCAATGGTGAAATACTCATTTCAATCCAAACAGAATATAATGTATATTCTTGTGAGTTTCCTTTGCCTCCAAGCATTTGATTTTGCTCCACAGGTGATGGAAACTCCTTGTTTTGACAGCTTCTTACAGAAAATAACTACACCCCAGTTGCCAACTATTGGAATCTCAATTATAAATTGTTCTTTTAATAACACTACATTTTTGCCTTATTCAGATTATCTGGTTCTCAGGGATGCTACTATAATAAAATAAGTAACTGTGCTGTGATTGTATAGATTTTCTATCATCAGAATCATAACTTTAAAGGCACCAATCAAATTAATGGTGTTGTGAGTAGGATATTCCCTGCTGTGTTGCTTATAATATAAAATGTCTTTCTCCCAAACTTTCTGGCCCTAAAAATGTATGCACACTCAAACTTTTCCCTAGATATCCACATAAATCAAATACTTGGGTTGCCTTCTACAGTGTCAAAAGCTTGACTCTGAGGCCTGAGTCAACTTGATCTAGCATGTGTAAAAATCCTACTAACAGCAAATATGTTCTTACTTTGAAGTTAAATGCCAGTCTTGTGCCAAACCAGTCATATGCCAATGTCAAACATGTAAAAGTAAGTTCCAACTCTCTGTTTTCTGGCTACTGCTCTTTTCACTTGACTCTCATTATATATAACTGGTTCTTAAGTTTTATGGTTAATTTGCTTAGGTTGTACACATTTTCCCAGCCCATTTTTCTCTCCATTTAACAACAGAAGGTCTTCCTCCCACTGATAGCTGATTTAATAAATAACATCTCTTTCCTCCTTCAAAATTCACTCCATCCTATAACTTGGCTAGAGTGAACTTGAGCCTGTCTAGAAACTGGGGAATCAAAGACTAAGAGGTGAAGAAAGGCAAAAACAAACAAACAAAAATAATGATAATGCAAACATTTTATAAATATGTAATGACTTTATGTATACTATCTCATTTTCTTTTACCAGGGATTATCTAGGGAGGCCATGTGATTGGCTAGTAAGCTAAGGACTGTCTGAGAGAGGTTATGCTCAGTCAAGAGTCTGGAGAATTAAGAGAGGCCCCTTTCCTCCCCCTCTTTCCCTTCTGTCATACTTCTGCTATAGTCTAAGGATGTGGTGCTTGGAGCTGCAATGGCCATCCATTAACCATGATGGAAGCTATTGCTAATAACACACTGTTGATGGCAAGAGAAAAAGTCAGAAAGATCCTACTTCCTGATGACATCACAAAGATGCTGTATCTGTTAGCTCTTGCAGAGTAACAAACCAACAAAACCTTAGTTGCTTAAAACAAAGACCATTTATTCAGCTCAGTATTCTGTAGGTAGCATCTTTGGCTGGACTCAGCTGGATGGGTTTCTGGACTCAGCAATTCTGACTCATGCCTCTGTGGTCAGCAACCAGATCCATCAAGAGTTGATTGGTGTACAGAGGTGGGGAGTGTGCACAGCTGGGGTAGCCCATTTTTATTCTACATGGTCTCTCATACTCCAGGAAGTTAGTCCAGTCTTATTCATGTGGTGGTTTGTTAGAATTCAAGAGTAAAAATAGAAGAAAGGTGCAAAGCCTCTTGAAGCCTACTGTCAAAACGTGTCCAACCTTACTTCTGCTGCATTCTACTAGCTCAAGAAAAAGGCAAGACAGTCCAGACTCAGAAGGTGGAAATAGGCTCATCCTCTTGATAGGAGTTGCTACAAAGAATTGTGGCCATTTCTTTTCCATCTGCCACAAATACCAAAACAAAAGTAAGGACCACCTACCTTTGGACTTCTTGCTGTGTAACCAATAAGTATCTTTATGATTTAAACTACTATGAAACAGTTTTTCTATTACTTTCTGCCAACACATTCTAATTGATCCATCCTGCCCTCTAGCATTCCAGGAGCCGACCCTCCAGCTGAGGAAGTAGGCTTCATTCTAGACAAAATTGCAAGTTAAACTCTTTAATTTTCAGAACAAAAACACCCTGTGTGCTATTTGGAGTGCTGGTATGATGAGGAAATTATCCTCCTTTCAATCAACACCACAGAAAGTCTGCATTTCTTGGGCCTTTGGGTGATTTGGACTTTTAATGGTCTTCCACTGCAGCTCCTGTCAAAGATGAGCTGAGACAGCCACCATCGTTTCTGGATTACCTGTTAAATCTTCCTCCGTTTAGATTCTTTAAACTTCCATTTCTTCTGCCTGGCTTTCCAGGTAGCTGTTTGCATATTGGTCTTCCCCATCAGATGGTAGGACACAGAGAGCCCAAAGCTGTTTTGTATCCATTCCTTCTATGTGGATCACTCTTCCTGGTACACCTTCCCCATCTTGAGCACTCATCACTCTGCCTGGCATGTAGCAGGTTCTCAGAGTTTTGTTGAGTTGAATAATAGGATAAATGCTGATAATGACATACTAAAGACTCTACCAACCAGAGTCATGTGGCTTAACAAGTATCTACTCTTAAAATTCAAGTATTCCAAGGAAAGGTGAAGGGAGTCTGAGTATTTCATAGCTCATTATGAGTTCGTATTAGCCATGTTTCTGGATTCTGTAATATGAGCCTTTAACATCTGTCCAACAGGTCTGTACTGGACACATCTTATTCTAGACAACCTGATCATATGCCTGAGTCCTCTTGCTTTGACCTCCTGCCTTCCTGATCACCCCTGCCCCCTCCCCCACGCCCCACACTCTTCTTCCAGAGAAGTCCTCTTTCAAGGGGCATGCTTTTAAAATACAAACCAACCAATTCAGAGTCCATACTCGCAACCACCTTCCTTATTGGGCTCTCAGATTTTGAGCCACTATCCACTGGCCCCAATTACCCAGGTGTAGGTACCAGAGAACAAGGAATATCCTCTATGTTTCAGAGCACACTGAAATTATTTGCACTAGCCAATCATAAATCTTCTTAGCCTGCCTTGTCTTTTCCTTTCCCCAGTAAAGACTCTTGCCCACAATTCCCACCTCTCTGCCTCATTCCCTACTCTACTGGCTTCTCATGTAGCCTCCCAGGGCATGACGTGTATACTCCCTCTCTTGGGATCTGTGAGTATAATAAAATATCGGTCAATGACAGACATGTCCTGATCCACTGGCCTTACAAAACCTAAAAAATGGCACCTACTAAAACAGAGTTGATTATTACATACTTGACCAGTGTGTAGCCAGAGTCTGAAGTGAAGAAATAAAGATTTTCTTTTTCCTTAAGAGGATTGGGAACAGAGAAACACTTAAGGAAAGTAGAATTTATAGGCTGTTAGAAGAAGAAGGAAAACCAGTATTTGTTGGCAAAATGAGGAGCTGATAAGAGCTCTAGGCACTTGGAATGAGAGAGTGGAAACACAGAAAGGAGCAGAGAGGGAGAAGGGAAAATATAAAGCACATCTGACCATTTTGCCATTGGGTCTTAAAAGACTTGCTGAATATGTGAATTGGGTTTGGGAGGAACTTGTTTTCTTCACTTCTCCTTCTTAACTTTCAAAATCTCCTGCAGGTAATTCTCATGTGCTGCCAAGGTTGAGAACAACTGTCTTGAAGCCTTTCTGTTCAAAGTGGGGTCGTTGGGCCAGAACCACTGGGCACCACCTAAGATGTCACATGGTGTCCTGGGGCCAGCATGAATAGGCTGGAAAGAGCCAATTGTACATGTCTCTCTCTAACTCCAGATTCATTGACATCAGGTTGCAATAGGCCATGGTGCCCTTCTGACCTCTGGTCCAAGAGTCAATTGGTAAATATTTACCAACACAATACTGTAAGGACTTCTTAGAAATGCAGCATTTCCAGCTCTGCCCCAAACCTACTGAGTCAAAATGAACATTAAAGAAGATCCCCTATGCATATTAACGTTAGAGAAGCAGTGATAAAGTCCAGACTTTTGACATGGCATTTAAGTCCTTTTAAAAATGCATCCTCCCACTACACCCTTCCAGTCACACAGAGTCCCCTCACTAAAAGCCCTCAAAGGGGGCGCCTGGGTGGCTCAGTCGGTTGTGCGTCCGGCTTCAGCTCAGGGCATGATCTGGCAGTTCGTGGGTTGAGAGCCACGCATCGGGCTCTGTGCTGACTGCTAGCTCAGAGCCTGGAGCCTGCTTCAGATTCTGTATGTGTCTCTCTCTCTTTCTGACCCTCCCCTGCTCTCCCTCTCTCTCTCTCTCTCTCTCTCAAAAATAAATAAAACATTAGAAAAAAAAATTTGAAAGCCCTCAAAGAATCCTGATCCTCACAACTCTCTCTGTTTTCTCCCTAGCCTGGGAAACTCATTTCTTTCTTTCTTGGCTTTCATTGCCAGAATCAAATACCATCTCTTCCAGCTGTGCAGTTAGAAATAATTACTGGGATATTTTGCTCCCTAACTGTTTACATAGAACTCTCTCAGGGTTATTCTTTTATTTCATGGTCATATTCCATTCACAAATCAATCTCCATGTCTTGCACGATCCCCTAAAGATAGGCACCATGAAGTCATCTCTGAATCCCTATAAACCAGCAGATAGTAGGTGCTCGACAAATATTTATTAAATCTGTAAATTGCTTCATTTTGGAGATTTAATTCAAAAGTTCTGAAAATCTCATCAGTTCTGATCACATACATATCTAGGACAAATGTGCAAACCTCAGGAACAGGCATAGACGACAAGAGGTGGGAAGGGGGGTTTTCTGCTAGGATCTGGGCCTAAGTACTTAGGAGTAACTGAAAATTAATGGTTCTCGCTGCCCGTTTTGTTGAATAATACATCTGCAAACTGGAAAACTGCATGTCTATTTTATTTACCAGCACAAATGCCCATTTGCTCACACACATAGCTGTTTGCAAGCAAATTTTGTGCCCATGCAAAACAAATGTAAATTTGGCATTAAACAAGTGCCAATTATTTCCTGAATGTGGAAGGGAAAGGAAGGGTGATTTAACAGATAGAAGCTCTGGACTAGGAAGCAGCGAAGGCGGCCTAGCTCAGCTGCACGGGACTTTTTCATCACAAGGAGTGAATGTTTAATCTGCTTAATTGGGTGGGCATTCACTGCCGACGTGCAGGGATCCAGTGTTCCACGTCATTTTCTTTCTCTATGAGATGGCTGCTATGACCTTCAGCAGTCTCCTCTGCTTGCCGCTGGAAACTAGGAAGCTAATTTGGGCTTGTTCTCATGTTTCTTTCATATGGTGGAGAGAATTCGTTTGATAAGCCCTATGTCAGTTTTTATTGTGAGGCCTGATTACTGTGGTTAATTTTAATACTATGAGTTACCATTTATTTAGGACCCACTAGGTGCGAGGCATTAAACAGCAAAGCTTCAAGCTTCCTGTCTCCGTGGAAATTTTAACCCTTGCCACTACTCTGGAAATGAGGCTGTGTTGACTCTGTTTTTCGGATCAGGAGACTGAGGCTCACCTTTAGGTCCTATACTGGTGAGCGGCCGGCCAGGCAGTTGCTCGCCAGGTCTGTTTGATCTAACCACACCCTCCACCCTCCATTCTTTCTACTGTGCCACAGTGCTTCATTGTAACAAAAATTACCTAATTAATCCTTTTCACAGCTTGACGATGGCAACAACTGCTGTTCCAGAAAGACTTTATTCCTTTCTATGGCTGTTTTAGAGGAAAGAAACAAAGTTGGCTTTCCTGGTACCTCTACCTACCTTTATCCCTACTCTTCTCCTCTTGACACCTACCCCTGCCCCTGGGATTTTGGGGTCTCCTGGGCTTCCACTCCACTTCCCAAAGCTTGTAGCTGTCTGTCCCGAGCATGTTTTACTTCCTCCTGGAGACTCCAGCTTGTGCGTTGCGGTGATACAAAGCACCCTCCCTTCCTCCCTGTCTCTGCCACAATTAACACTTAATCCCTACCTGTCCCCAAGTCTCATACTCCAAGCACTCCAGGCAACAAACAATAGCAGATGTGATGGACTATTCCCTGCTCAGGGCCTAATGAGCTTCAAATGACTTACTTTTAGTTCTATAAAGAGTTATGTATTCAACAAAAATGTAATGCATGCTAACGGGGTGTCAGGTACTGTCACAGGCTCTGGATATACAGCTGCCAACGGCACAGTCCATCCTGCCCTCATGGAGCCTACCTGAGTACAGACAACAGAGCTGGCACTCTCCTGGGGCCTGGCACATATCACCAAGGGTTTGCATTTGCATTTAGGGGTTCACAGACAACTGGAAGCTCATAGTTTAACCTCCATAAGTAGGAACTTATAATAGTGTTTATTGAGCATTTCCTATGTATAAGAGAGAGAAGTAAAGTGACTTATCTACAGCTACTAGCTATAGCTAGTGAATGATGAAGATTAAAAATAAGAAATCTGAGTTAAGTATTAAAGCTCCTCATTCCACCAAGAATCTCTCTCAAGAAATTACCTTAATGAAGAAAGTCTTTTATGAGTAAAGGTGTCTACGGCAGATGTATTTGTGAGAGCAGGAAGGTGGGGATCACCAACATGTTTAACTACAGGAGAATGTTAAATAAGTTATATACATTAAAACCTTGGGGAATCTCGATGATCATTTGGAGGCTCAATGTCCACTACCTCATTGTCCCTAGTGCCAGTGTCTGTGGGTACCTGGCAATATCTCCTCAAGACAGAGTAGTGCTGGCTGCCCAGATTTTTATATTGTTCTTTCTGTAGCCTCAACTATTTTTCTATTATTATTTTTTTCATAGGTAAACATTCCTATGAATACATAAATTATACATAATTTGAGATGTTCAACACATAAAGCTGAATATAATTGGTGGCACTATAGATCTTGGACTCACAAAGAACCAGATAAGGTGCCAGAACAAGATAGTTTCCCAGTCCTCTCCTCCATTTAATTGCATGGGTTTCCATGGTAACAGAAAAGCAAAGATTAGGAAAGAGACTATATAAGAAGACTCTAGTATTGGGGCTTACATAAGTCTTGGTGAAAGTTTCTTTGAGTCAGGCTTGAATAGGATATGGTCTTACTAATCAATGGCCTAAGATTATTCCAGTTAGTGTCTTTTATATTATCCTACAGATAATGAAGAAAAAGAAAAAAAAGAAGAAAAATGAGATTTGTGCCAGTAATACCATAAAATGGAATACAATAGGTCTCTCAATTTTATTATGATGAAAATGTCATAAGATAGCAAATTTTATGATGTAACTTAAGGTGAAAAAACTAGAATAAAAATGTTATGGGATAAGCTGAAGATCAGGTTTATGCTTAACCTCTGGCAAGTTACTCAGCTTTTGGATACATATTTTGTATATCATCATGCCCTTTGCTAACTTGACCCAGGTGTTCTAAACTTTGTCTATTTTTTCTGTCCTTGTTATATATTTGTCTGTTTGTCTTTTCTTTGTCTGTCAAAGACACTTTTGCACTGTCAGTGCAGAGCCTGAGCAGAGCCCAACGGGGGGTTTGATCCCACAAAACCATGAGATCATGACCTGAGCCGATATCAAGAGTCATTTGCTTAACCAGCTGAGCCCACCCTCTTATATTCTTTGTCTTATATTCTTTATATGCTTTGACCTATTCTGGGCTCTAGTCATTTCCCCCTTCTCAGTATAGGTTCTGCTTTCTCAGGCCTGAAGATTTTTTTTTTTTTGACAGAAAGTAAACAGGAGTTGAAAAGAAGAAAATGCTTAAATTACTTGCCTTGGGCATCAAGTTCTAGATGAAATCTAAGCAGGGGAAAAAGCAGTGGGGGGTTGCTGAGGGCTTGAAACCAGCAAAAGCTGGAAGGTGAACCCAGTGTGTGAATTTTAAGAGCAATGACCAATTAGCCAGAACTTGACAAGTAACTAGCATCAGAGGTCCAGATGGGAATTGCAAATGTGAGAGTTAGGTAGCCAGATTAAATGAACAGTAACAAATAAGGTGAATTCCAAAAACAAGACCCTGATTGTCAGAGATAAGGTTTTCTGGGGTTTGTTATGGCTGCAACTATATTTGGCTTACAATTTCCCTTGGCCAGGGGTGCCTGGGTGGCTCAGTGGTTAAACTTCTGACTTCAGCTCAGGTCATGATCTCACGGTTTGTGAATTCGAGCCCTTCATCTGGCTCCGTGCTGACAGCCCAGAGCCTGGAGCCTGCTTCAGATTCTGTGTTTCCCTCTCTCTCTCTCTGCCCCTCCCCTGCTTGCACTCTCTCTCTCTCTCTCTCTCAAAAATAAATAAACATTAAAAAATTAAAAAAAGAAAAGAATTTCCCTTGGCCCTAGAGGTCCCTCTTTTCCTACTTCTTGAGGTCTTATGTGCAGCTGGTAACATCATGCAGCTGAGCTGTGTTCCATTGTGACTGGGACTTCCCCCTTTTGTCTTCCTGTGGCTTCCGTAGATTTTAACTTTTGACCAGTTTTAGATTATATACATTATGGAAGGACACTTTGAGTAGTCAGTCCTGTGCCTCAAGGGTTTCAGGGAAAGAGGCTGAAGTGTCTAATAATGGACTGATTTTTCCAAAGATCCAAGTTAGTTTTCTGTCTCTCCCTTGTCCCTGTGGATGGCACATAAAAGAACACATTGAAAAGGAGCACTTTTCATCCCCAAACTGGCCCCAAGCAATTTCTGTGAAATGGTTGTCATTTTACAACAAATGGGCCCTGCATCACTCATAATATTAATAAAATCATTATGCAAAGTGGTTGCTTTTCAAGTTGTATGATAATTTTCTCTTTTCTCTTAGACATCAAAAAGAACTAGATCCTACTACTTATTTTAAAACATACCACCCACCAGGTCTTCCTTGGAAATTCTAGCAGCTTATGTATTTTCGTCCTTCGTGGGATCCTCCAGTAGCTATGTTTTATTTGTTAATTCATTTGTTCATTTTTTTTCATACACTCAAGAGACACCATTTAGTGAAAATTATGATGTGATGGGCACTATATAGCTTCCTGTATAATTTATTCAATTCTAAGCTACTAAGTGTCAATCATCATTCTGGGTTCCAGGGATCAAAAGACCATCCTGTATCTGTTAAAAGGGAAGAATAAATAAGTTGAATAAAAGTTACAGTGGAGACTTAAGGGCAGAATAGACTGTAAATCCTGGCATAAAAAGAAATCAGTGTTCATAAGGGAGTTTTGAAAGGGCTAGGTGTTGCCTTAACTTCTAACTGAAAAAATCAAAATAAAACACTCCCCCCCCCCAAATCGAAGCTGTCAGATTTTAGCAGGGGAGCACCAAAAGACTGAAGAGAACTTGTCTTCTAAACAACCAAGCTACTATTCCAAGAGGAAACTGAAGTCATTTGCCACAGTGGGAGCACAGTCAGATCAAACGTATATGGGGTGGTACAATGGAGAAATAGAAGCTATTCCCGGGTGTGGCCAAAGAGCAGATTTTCTAAGAAGGGATTCCAGTCTCTAGGAAGAGAGTCACTGCCTGTCATGTCCCTATACAATGATGGATTATTGATAATATATACTTTAGTCTTACATAGCTAGTGAAGTAACAAAATCACCAAAAGACCATGGCATCTGAGGACAATTCTCGGCACCTTCCTTAGGTAGGAAAATTGGCCATTCTTATATATAATAGTATGTTCCTAGCATGTTGCCCACACCCAATGACACTGAAAATATAAAAGTAGATTAGGGCCCTTTAAGTCAGAAATATTTTAATTTTTTAATGCTTATTTTGAGAGATAGAAGGTCGGCGAGAGAGTGGGGTAAGGGCAGGGAGAGGAGAGAGAGAATCCCAAGTAGAGTACGCGCTGTCAGCGCAGAGCCAGATGCAGAGCTCGATCTCACAAACCCTGAGATCATGACCTGAGCTGAAATCAAGAGTCAGGCACTTAGCTGACTGAGCCACCCAGGTGCCCTAGGTGAGAAATACTCTTAAAGCTTTGATGTATACAAGATACGTCTTTGTGTTTTTTATTCTCTGACGCAACCCCAAGAGACTTGAATGGTCTCTGGCACTAGATAGTCGCTCAAAAAGTTTTTTTGAAATTGAATTGAATTGAGGGGTGTAACATAAAAGGAGATACACCATGTCTAGTGCCAGACTCACTGGATTTGAATCCTAGCTATACTGTTAACTAGCCTCAGTTTCCTCTTCTTAAAAATGAGGACATTAGTTTTTTTGTGAAGATGAGATTATTAGAATATATTGAAAGCACTTAAGGCAAGGGGGGGCACATAGTAATGCTATGCCTGGCAAGCATTTGCTATCATTAATATTGCTCATGTCTCTTAGGGAATGGCAGGTCCTGAGTCTGAAATTCTGGGATTCGGCTTTTATATACATCGGTGGATCTCAGGGCAACTTCAGAGAAAGTTTTTCAAATGTACTGCTTGCTACACTTTCATTTCTCCAAGCTGCTGCGGTCGTTTTCCATCTTGTTCACTCTTCTAACACTGTTCTTGTCGAGGTCATTACAATTCCCTATTTGCCCAATCTAAGGCTTCTTTTCAAACTTCATTCGACTTGATTCTCCTGGAGCATTTATGACTTTCAAACATATTCCCCTTTATTTTTCTTCGGCATTTAGAAGAGTGTTCCTTCCTGGCCCTCCTCCTAATGTTTAGATACCTATTTCTTGATCATCTTTGCCAATTCCTCTTTGCGCACTACGTTTATCAAAACGACTTATTGAGGTAATAATATTAACTACTATTACTCCTATTTTGCATAAGAGGATTGAGACTTAAAGGAGTATTTTGCCTAAGGTCACACAACTAACGTCTTGGTTTGAATCCAGCTAAGTCTGACTTTTGTATCTGCTCTGACATATAATCTACTATCTCTCTAATTAGACTAAATTAGATCATAAGAAATTTTAGAGGCCATTCTAATAAAAATGATAATATTAATAATCACTAACATTTATATAGTCCTTACACTGTGCCAGACACAATTCTAAAGCTTCATGTATACTGGAATCTTTAATCCTCAGAGTGCTATGAGGTAAGTACTATTATCCAGTTTTACAAGTGAGAAAATCAGGGTACAATTTCTTAACAATTCTACGCAGTTGGATTTTATTTTGTCAGCAGTTAGATGCTCCAAGATGTCCTTAAGAAGGGAGGGGACATGACCTTGTTTGATTTCTATAGCAATATAAATTCCAGGAGTATGGAGGATAGATGGAAAGGGATTGTTTGGGGACTTGGAAATCTGTTTGTAGGCTGTTAAGGATAGCCAAGATTAAAATGACGAAGGTCTGAGTAGCAGTCGTGGCCAAGAATGGTGGAAGGAAGGGATGTCTGAAGACATTTATCAGATATCATCAAAGCTTGGTGACTGACTGGAGGTGGGTGGAGGAAGCAAAGGAAGAGTTTTGAGGTTCTTTGCATAGGAGACTTTATAAACAGGGTGTTTGCTTAGATAAATTTAAAATTTTGGGTATTTAGCCATTTGGATTGGCCTTGTGCCCTATTTGTCTTAATTAACTGGTTTTGTCTGGAGAAGCAGTTCTCCTGCCAGTATCCCACCATGGGCTCTGCTGCCTTCTCCAGCTGACACTTGCTGAGAAGCCGCCTTTTCCCCCGCAGCCCTGGTCTGGACCAGGGAAGAGTGTTTAGGCTGCTGCTGGTTCAGTGGCCGTCCCTCTACTGCTGTTCAGAGACATGGTGGCACTCTCCCTCTTGTGCCAGGCACCAGATGCTGCCTTGCTGGGCAAATAAGAACTTAAACCATTCTTGGCTGTGTCTGCAGCTCCTTTGCAACACTGAATTCATACCCAAGACTCAAGACCAGAACTCAAAATCAGACATTTAAACTCAATGCCCCCCCACCCCCACCCCCACTTTCTTGACTGATACTACAAGATTGCAGCTATTCATTTCTGGCAAACATGATTTTTCTAATGAATTTCTTCTTGTCTTTTGAAATGGGTATCTTATTTTAAAAGTTAAGAAGTATTGGGTGTACATTAGAACCATGACAGATTTATGTGAGATGTTGTGGCTACAAAGATGAATAGGGCTATCCTCATCTTAAGAATTCCCAGGCTATTGGGAGAAATCAAGGAAGAAGACAACAATTAAGATAGAATATGAGAGTGTGGTAAGCACAACAGCAAGAAGTATAGAGTATTATGGGAGCACAGAGGAGGGCGGCACTGTGAATAGCTGACATAGGTTGAGAGCACCATGAAAAGCTTCCCAGAGCACGTAGGCAGCCAAAGTGAGGCCTCAGTGACATAGAAAAAGTTCTTTGGCTAAGAGTATGAGTGGAATGGTGGGATAGGGTAACAGAGTGAAAGAGCTTACGTTCAGAATCAAGAAATAGGGCTGTCTCAATGTGGATAGAACTGGAGGGTATTATGCTGAATGAAATAAGTCAGTCAGGGAAGGACAGATAGCATATGTTTTCACTCATATGTGGATCTTGAGAAACTTAACAGAAGACCATGGGGGAAACGAAGGGAAAAAATAGTTACAGAGAGAGAGGGAGGCAAACCACAAGAGACTCTTAAATACAGAGAACAAACTGAGGGTGGTGGAGAGGCGAAAGTTGGTTATGGGCATTAAGGAGGGTGCTTGTTGGGATGAGCACTGGGTGTTGTATGTAAGCCAATTTGACAATAAATCATATTTATAAAAAAAAGAAATAGTGCTGCTTGTTTAGAGACCAACAAGCAGTTCCATAGGTCTAGAATGACAAGTACAGGTGGCTAAGGATGGGGAATGGTGAGAGATGAGGCTGGCAGGAGAAAAAATTGATACATAATATCAATAGGCTTGAATACTATGATTTGGAGTTTGGAAATTTTCCACAGGATAATAGGAAGACCTTAACAAGTTTAAACAGGAGTGTGATGTGGTCAGCTTTGCTTTTTAGAAGTTACTCTGCTGCAGTGCGGAGGCTAGACTAGAAGAGTCAAGGTGAGGCAGGGAATTCCAAGGCTAAGGCAGCAGCCAAGTGAGAACTATGGAGAATTACACAAAGGAAGTAGCATTGGGAAGAGCATGGAATGAACAGATTCAAAGGATTTATAAGAGGGTGGATTTCATGAGACTTAATGATTGACTGGATTTGAGAGGAAAAAAGAGAACAGTGTCTCTAGGTTATTTCGTGGGCAATAGAGCTTGACCATCACTTTGAAAGTAAGTTCCATGAAACATACTAATTACACTGCCACATTATCTCCTGAGACATGAAATTTAATTTCCTTCAAACTCCTTGTTTTGAAGTCTTGAAGTTTCTTCCTGGGTTGGTGTCCTCTAATAATATTAAGTATACTTTTGAACCTTGAAGGATGTTCTGTCATTGGCAAAAATCAAGCATCCTGATGAGCTTTTATGGATTATCAGTGGCCACAGGAGCCCTTCCTCCTTACAATTCAGGAATCTCTTCAATGTACAGTGCTTTGAAAAGCACAGCTGTCCCCCCCGGGAGTAGATTATGTCAGTTTTGACACATCTCTATGGTGAAAAGAAATAATTCTAAAAGCCTACTAAATCTTTTTTCCAGCAAGACACCTACCAGCTAACTGGATAATCAGCCAGTATCCTTTTTTTCCTTCAATTGAAATGTCATCTATTCTTCAGATACTACCTCACATCCTACCGCATCCATAAAGCCATACCAGCAGCACCAGCAGACTTTGGTTTCTTCTCCCTTTTCCTTAGTGTCAGTCCCACCCATTTAGTCCATTTGTTTCATTTATTTAAGGATTTATTGAGAACTATGATGTGTTCAGCACTGGGATAGTCCTCGGGAATTACTACTGAGAATAGAACAAAATGCTTATAAAGGAGCTTACATTTGGTGGGAGAATGAAGACAATGGGAAAGTAAACAAATAAATGAAGCAGATAATTTCAGAGATTGAAATGGTATGAATAAAATTTAAAAAAAGAAAGCGCTATTGGGGCTGGAGAGGTCTGGGTAATTTAGATTAGTCAATACAGAAGGCTTTATTGAGTCTTGAGTGATCAAAAATAGAAGCCAGCCATGCCATGGCTTAGAGATAGTGCTTTCTGGACAGACGTCCTAAAGAAAGGACAAGTTTGACTTGATCAGTATGGGTGAATGCTTTTGTGGATCTGCGGCATAGTTTACATCCAGTTGACTTATTCTCTACTTTTCCATATTTGCACTCTGTTGGTTTCTGGGCTAATTGGATTATTTGCATACATATTGTTTCTTGCTAAACCCCTACAATCCTTGAAGGCAAGAGTATATCATATATTTCATCCTTTCCCCCACAACTTCTAGAACAATGTTGGGAACATTACTAGATGCTCAATAAATTCTTGTTAAATACAATTAAATGTATAGTAATAGAGCTGTTTTTCATAGTATAAAGAGTGAACAACAGAAATATCTACTGAACAACACAATGACACTAAAACAAAAGTTCAAAAACAGATTATAAGTTGTTCCACAAAGACTTGATATAAAAGTGTCATCTGAACTTAGGAAATCATTTTCCATGACAGCTGTCTGCATTTTTGAGAGAGAGGAATTTGCCAGAACATGGCTTTAGTAATTAAAAATGATTTCATTTGCTCCTGAAAGACAAGAGAAAGGAATAGAAGAAAATTTATTTTCTGTATCCAACATCTGAGTCTTTTGGGCCAATGGCAGAGAGAGGGACAGGTCCTAGAACTCTGAGTCCAAGAGGAAGTTGATGAGAGAGAATTAATCTGAACAACAATAAGCTGAAGGTAAGGAGTTCCACTCATTAATATCAGTGCTAATAAACTAAGGTAGCTGAATCAGACACAGAATGAGGAGTGTGTTTAGATCCAAAGCAGGCACGTCTGGGTGCCCAGAGGATCATCTTGGAAGTAGACTACTGGATGCCCAATTAGAGTCACAGCATCATTTTTATCTGCATCCTTTGGCAGACTCAAGGATACATATTCTTCCCAGAACAGATCACAGCCTGATACTTTATTTCGTATCTTCATCTATGCTGATGAGGTGTCACATTTCTGTTTCAAGGATCTTTAGGGCTATGGAGGAGCTGCTGTCATTGTGTCACTCAGGAGCACGGCATCATTTTGGACTGTTCTGTTTCTGCAGTTATGAAGGTTTCCCCTTCATTCTTTCAGTTTATATTTCCTTTACTTCTTTAGCCCAGCATTTTGCCTTTATTGTCCTCATTCATTCAACAACTCAACAAATACTTAAAGAGTCTATAATAGCTCAGATACTGTTCTAAGAGATGAGGATATGGTGATGAAATAGACTAAGTCCTTTCCATAAAAGAAAAGAACAGACAATTCATAGAAAAGAAAAATACATATAAATATATATATATATATATATATATATATATATAAACTTTACATAAGAAAGGAAGCTCCGCTTCACTCACAATCAGAGAGATGTAAACCAAACATTACACCAAGATACCATTTTTCACCTTTTAGAGTGGCAAAAAATTCACTGTTGGCAGTACTGTGAGGAAGCAGCATTTTTACACATGGCTGGTGGGATTTTAAATTGGTGCAATCCCTATGGGGAGCAATTTGGCATTATCTATCAAAATTATAAATGTATGTGGCCACTGAATCACTTTGGGGAATTTAGTCTATGGCTATATTTGCATGCAGATAAAATAATATATGTACAAAGTTATTTATCTAATAGGAAAAATAGAAAATACACAAATGTCCAATAAACTATGGTATAGGTATATAACAGAACAGTATATAGCTGTAAATCAAACAATCCCAAAAGTTTAAAGCTCAAAAACAAAAGTAAAATGAGGAGTTTCTCAAAGGACTGCAGGGAAGATCTGCAATGCAAGAGCAATGAGCCCTATGGTGTGTTTAATATGTGTCCTTTTCCGCATAAAAGAAGAAGAAAGCTAAGCACATATATTCTTATTTACATGTATTTACATGAGGACCCTGGAAAGATACACAAGAATTTCATAAATATGGCCATCTTCTAGAGATTGGTAACTGAATCGTTGTGGAACTGAAAGACTTTTCAATGTACACTAAAATCATTTGATTTTTTTAAATATATGAAATAATTATTTAATCAAAGATGTTATAAAGTCTTTGTCCTCTTGGCACTTATAGTCTAGGAGTAGGGACAGAAAATAAAGAGACAATAAGTATATAACATAGTGTCTAATGATGATAATTACTAAGAATGAAATTTCAGTAGGGGGTGGAAAATGAAAAGATGTGCTATTTTAGATAAAGAGGTCAAGCATGGCCACTCTAAGAAGGCAACAGTAAAAGATGAAATTGAATGAAGTGAGGGGTCCAGGTAGATATCTTGGGGAGAGGCAACAGCAGTTGCCAACACCATGCTGTGGGAACATACTTATTACACTAGTCAAGGTATAGCTTGGGGCTTTCAGAGAGGTAGCTAGGGCAAGATTGTGTAGGACTTTGTGGGTATTGGTGAAGGCTTTGGATTTTGTTCCCTATGTGGTTAGAAGATAATGGGCTTTCCTTTTTTTTTTTTTTTCTGATGCTCCACCAATTCTTCTAGTCCCTCTTCTGTTCTGGCTTTATTTGCCTCCCACCCAGCCAAGGTGCCATGAAAAACAGTAAAAATTCTCTCTTATCCTCCTGATGCTCCCTTTTGCCAATCTCTATTCTTTTTTTTTCCCTTTTTTTTTACAGTTATTTATTATTAGGAGACAGAGGGAGACAGAGCACGAATGGGGTAGGCACAGAGAGAGAAGGAGACACAGAATCAAAAGCAAGCTCCAGGCTCTGAGCAAGCTGTCAGCACAGAGCCTGACTAGGGACCCGAACCCGCAAACCGCGAGATCATGACCTGAGCTGAAGTCAGTGGCTCAACCGACTGAGCCACCCAGGGGTCCCAACCAATCTCCATTCTTGACCAAATTCTCCATCCATACTGCAATGATGGAGTGCCACGTAGCAAAGAACATCTTCTAGTTGTCACTTGTGACCACCATTGTAGCAGCCTACGAAGAATTGAGTGCTCTCAACAATCATGTGAACTTGGAAGAGTTCCTTCCACAGTTAAGCCTCAGATAAGACCATAGATCCAGCTGACATCTTGATTGCAGCCTTGTAAGACTCTAGAGAGAACCCAACTAAGGTGAGCCCAAAAACTGGCCCATAGGAACTGGGCAAAAATAAATATGTGCTGTTTTTAAGTAGTTAAATTTGTAATGATATTATGTAGTATTAGATATTCAGTACATTATCAATCTATATTCTCAAAACACTACAACAGGCCTTGATTACAGCTCTTATCCCTTGCTGTTGGAACTCTCTGATTACTTTCTTTCTCCCATCTGACATTGGAGATATGTGAAGGAAATGATTACATCTTTGTCCATATCCTGAGATGCCATGTAGGGCCTAGTTGGTGCTTAATAAATGTTCATTGAATGCATTTCTGCCCTATAATACTTTTCATATACTTGAAGAAAAACAGTTGGATTCTTGATTGGATAAAAAGGGATAAACCTTGTTTTGCAAGTGAATGAAACTGAAATAGACCACAGAGGGGTAAAAATGACAACCGCATGGTGACGTGTGTCTAATGCCAACTTTTCAGTGGAATCATCTTGATTAATGAGGTCCTTCATTTGTTCAGTCACCAGGAAAATGAAAAAAGAAGGTCTATTTTCTCTTAGAGTCTACTTTCAAAGGCATGGCCTACTCATTATAAATAATCAAGTACTTCTTTGAAGGAAGGGAAAACTTGAAATGACTAACTTAACTTTTAAGCCCTACTATTCAAGTGAAGAGTAAAGTATTTTTTATAAACCTTATGTTATGATTTCACTTGGATAATTTAGCACTTTGAAAAATGACAGTGTTCCTATTCCATCTTCTGGTTAACAAGTCTATTTGAGGAGTCTCCTCGTTGAGAACATTCCAAGGGTATGTTTTTAATTTTTTTGAGGGAGTTAATGAGATCACGTAGCATATTATACTGTTTTTTTAAAAAAATAAATGTGTTTCCCGTGAAACTATAACACATATTTCAGACAGAACCACTGTGATTTAGTATAATATTTATTTTGTACCAGTAGGTCATCAGTATATATTTATTAAAGTGAATTAAATTGTAGTGCTTATTATAAATACAGCACAGAGATCAAAGTCTTTGGAATTAAATGATGCAGATTTGGGTCACAGATCCAACTACTGTAAGCTATAAAACCTTGAAGAAACCTGCTAATGTTCTGTGGGTATCACTACCCCTACTCCTGTATTGAAAGCCCAGAGAAAAGGGTTTATCAGGACTATGAGTGCTTCATGTGAGTCCAGCATCACTACTTATTTAACACAGCACTGAAGGTTGTGGCCAATGTTGTGAGAAAAGAAAAATAAATAAAAGAAATGAGAATGGGAGGGAAGATTTTAGAAATAAAAATTGAACCTGACAAATATTGGGACCAATAAGAAAGTCTAGCAAGGTGGTTAGATACAAGACCAGAGTATAAAATTTAGTAGCAGTTTATACAAAAGCAGTAAGCAACCAGAAAAATTAATTAAAATAAAAACGATCCACTAAAGCAATAAGTATAAAGAATCTTAGACAGGAATACATAAGACGTACATGGAGACAACCTTAAAACTTGAACAAAGAGAGAGAAAATGTTCTGAATAAGTGAAGAGATATTTTATGCTCTTGGGTGTTTCCATCCCTTATGAAGATGTACATTCTCCCCCAAATTAATCCACACAAATGCAATCCCAATCAAATCTCTGCTGAATGTTTTGAGGAACTCAGTAAACTTAGTCTAAAATTTATATGGAAAATTAAATGCCCCCAAATAATCAAAGCAATGTGAAAACCCACAGTTAAGATGGAAAGACTCATCCTCTTGATATTGAGACATATCACCAAGCCATGGTGAAGATGTCAGTGATGCCTGACTCCATATATGGAATTAAGGTCATCACAGTTACAATTGGACAGGACTTTTTTTGTTTTATTTTGTGGTGTATGTGAACTGTAACATGCTCATTATAAAATCCATATGGAAGAGCAACAAGCCAAGAATAGCCATAATATTCCTGTTGGAGAAGAACTACATGGGAATGTGGCTAACAAAATGTCAAAATGTATAATGAAGCTTTAGTAATAAAATAGAGTGTCATTATTGCAAGGAAATTGATCAGTGGGGTAGAATATAGAACTTCTCAAGCAGACTCACAGATATATAGAAATCTAATGATAGAGGGGTGCTTGGGTGGCCCAGTTGGTTGGGTCCGACTTTAGCTCAGGTCATGATGTCACAGTTTGCGGGTTCAAGCCCTGCATGGGGCTCTGCACTGACAGCTCAGAGCCTGGAGCCTGCTTCAGATTCTGTGTCTTCTTTTTTCTCTCTGTCCCTCCTCTGCTTGTACTCTGTCTCTCTCTCTCTCTCAAAAATAGATAAGCATTAAAAAAAAGAAATCTAATGATAGATATGAAACTACAGAACAGTGACAAAAGGATGGATCTTGCAATAAATGGTGCTTGGAGAGTTTTTGTACAATATCACATGTAAAAATCAATTCCAGGTAGATTATAGACAAATATGAAAGGCAAAGCTATAAAACCTTTAGAAGAAATATAAAAATATATATATGTAATCTTAAGATAAATAAAGATTCTTAAATAAAAATTTAAAAACATAAAGCATAAAGGAAATTATTGATATATTTTATTGTATTAAGTTTAAGAACTTCTTTTCATCAAAAATGGCCATAAAGAAAATGAAAAGACAAGGAGAATATTAACTGTTGTGATAGTGGACTAGGGACTAGGATATCTATATATCTATATCTATATCTATATCTATATCTATATCTATATCATCTATATCTATAACAGAGAGATGGGGAGAGGAGAGACAACTCTTAAAAATCAGTAAGAGAAGGACAAACAGTAGGAAAATATGCAAAAGATAGAAGAAGTGGTAATAGGAATGAACAATAAATATATGAAAAGTTCTTCAACCTCATCAATAGTCATGGAAACGCAATTTAAAAGCACAATGTCCATCAGTAGTAAAATGGATAAATCACAGTAAGTTCATACAATGAAATATTATAAAATGAATGCAAAGATGCATTGGAATAATGGAATTAGGAAGGCACACAGGCTGTTCTATTTCTTAAACTGGATATTGTGTATATATGGGTTCATTATTCTGTTATTCTATCTTATACATACCTTATAGCTGTCCTTTTATATCTAATAAATAGTGGGTCTAAGCTATTTTTTAAAGGAAGTCATGAGTGTTTCCAAGGGTGGAAACTGTCCTGTAAGACTGTGTAAATTGGCAAGTAGGCCTGAATAGGAATTCTAAAAATATGACATGGGATTTGGGGCCTCAGGAAGAAGTAGCTTTTACTTTATATATTCCTCATAAATTAGATACTAAAACGGTGATTGTGTTTTTGGCTTAAGTTAACTGTAGGAGGTTGTTGTTGTTGTTTATCTTAAGGAAAGCCAAGGAAATTATGACCATGTTTCCCAGTGGGGTAAAAAGAACTTTCTCACTACACATGTTTTTGAAAAACATTGGAAGACAAAAAAGGCTTTTGATTATACTCCATAAATCCTACTCATTCGACCTACTTTATAGGACAGCTAAGAAAATCAAATGAGATGATGCTATAAAATATACCTGCTGCAAAGGTAAGTGCAACAAATATTAGCTTATATAGTTATCATTACCTTAGCGTAGGTTACATTACAAAATGATTTTTAAATTTTCTTTGCAAAACCATTATGGGAATTTTCACATATACACATATACTGAGATGTAACCATTGAAGTTAGGAGAATTAACTAGATTACTATACAATTCATGAGAAATTTCAGGTAATGAAGTTTTTAATATTTGAAGTGTAGAGACAATTTGATTAATTCAGAACAGCCATCAAAAGCATATACCTGCCCCAGGAAGGGGATTGCAGAAACAGTGGTCATGAAGTGCAAGGTGCTGCTATAAACTGATAGCTGATCTTTATTCTTAAATGCAGCCATCATTTGCTTTTAACCTTTTCTAATTCATGTCTTCACTTACTTATTTCTTATGCTTTTTTTTTAGGGAGAGAGACAAAGGGCTACTTGTCAAGTTAAGAGTTTGGAAACTTCGGTCCTAAGTTTCACTTCTTGCTTTGCTTAATTAAGTTAATACAAACAAGAAAACAAAACAGAACAGAAATTTCGGGTAAATGCTAAGTCCCCAGTGTGGGCCTGATATAGGATTACTGAGTCTCAGAGTCAGGGACTTAATAAGAAAATCAAATATTAGTGATTTTAAAAATAAATCTAAGTGGAAATTTGGACTACCACGTTGTATCTGGGGATTATGTAGGGAATGACATTGGAATCATTTGAGGAAAAGGGGACAAGAAAATATTTAAAGTGATTTAGCTAATAAGTAATTTTAAAACAGAAAAACAGATAGCTTTTTAAAATGTAATAAAAGAAAAGGTATTATTTATATCGTCTTCTGTCAAATGAGAATTTGGCAACTTAATATCTCTACAAGGAAAAACAAGGCTTCATATCCACATATCAGGAACTAAAAATAGCCAAAATGCACATTTGTTTGCATTACCATCATACATTTCCCCCTATAGCCTTACTTTTATGCCTGATATATCTTAGTCATGTTCATTTTGAATCTTTATAGCATTGTGCATAGGATGGAAAAAAAGACAAAACCGTATGTTTGTTGATGACCTGGGTCCAAGATGAGAAACAGAAATGATGTTTTTATGTTTTATGTATTTCCTATGCTCCAAAATGTGATTTTCCAGCTATTATTGTCTTGCAGAAGTACATATGCCCTACGGAGCAAACACACTTCCATTCTGTTTTCATCGAAATGACCAGCTGACTCTGATCAATCCCAGGTCCCAAGTCTTACAGAGAATTATTCAGACCATTGTCTTCGTTTCAGGCTGTGCCTAACCTAGGAAAACTCAACAGACACTAAACCATGTCCCTGTGAATCATGCTTGCCTCTGACTTATTCACCAGTTGACTGGTCCCTAATCCACCATTTTTTGTCAACTCGTAATTGAAGCATATTCTTCTCCATTACTGTCATAGAATGTCAATGTTATAATCTGTTTGTTAGACCCTCTCAAAAATCCATCTTTTCTTTATCCCTTTTCCCCATGAACTTAAAGAAGAATAAACGTGCCGGTATTATTCTCACCCACAAACAGGAATCAATCTATACCAAATTCCCTGGTGTAATATGTATTAGCTAGTCACCAAGGACAAAATTTATATTTAGTTAAAGATGTGTCACTCCACACACAGCTTCTCAGAACTGCAGTAAATAAAAATGCATGCCTGTTTAGGCATTAAAAAAATAGAATTATTTTGAGAAATATAATCCACTTACACAATGAAAAGTCATGAAATGAATGTACCATATGCCAATAGTGATATGCTTCAAAGAATAATGAGTTCTATTTTGGCAAGCTTGCTTTAAAGTTCATTGACATTATAGCCAATATATTTACTGCTGGCCTGTGAACAAAACCTTAGTCCCAGATTTCTGAATAAGGGTGTAAAACAAAGATGTGGCAGAAAGATGCTGTGTGCAATTTAGTATTTTGCTTTTTTATTTTTTTAATGTGGCAAACTGCCTGCCTAATTTCATTTCTTCTGTCTATTTGCTTTGGAGTAATTCAACTTATAAAATTTCATAAATAAAGGTTATTTTAATAATTAATCCTGGCATATCAACTTCAAGGCAAGTCAGTCCATTTAAAAGAAATTGCTTTATGTTTTTAATTCAGATTAGATAAGCTCTTCTTAGGGGGTTATCTCTTTGAAGATGCCTATTTAAAAAATGGCAGGATATAAAGACACTATTTTCCTCCAGCTATTTGTTATTATTTTTATTCTTTGATAGAACCATACATACAGTAGGAGCAAAATGAATGCCTGCTTCTGAGAATAAAGTATTAAACTTCTGGCAGGTTATATTTCTCTATTAGAGTTTACATAGTCCAGTAACTGGATTTTTACTTTGAAATCACAGTTTAAGATGACCCAAAGTAGGAAAAGTCAGCATAGGATAACAATAATAGCAAATGAAAAGTTAAGTCTAGAGCTGGATACAAGAGATTATGTATTGTCTACTCTTAAGTACTGTGAAATGTAATTAACTCTCCAGGAAAATAACAACAAACAAACCAGTAACAGACAAAAACCAAAACTAATTAGAAAACTGAAAGATTTCCTAACCACAGGCCTCAAAAAACTGATTATCAAAAGAAATTATTATATTAACGTTAACAATATCCATTTAACCAAGGTATCTTTTTAAAGTGACATTCACTACAATTACAGCAATTAAACTAATGCCAGATTTCCTTCTGAATTAGATTAACTAAAATTTTGCCTTTCTTTAAATATTTCATAAGCCAATTTTCCTAAGTCTTGTCTTAGAGAAAAGTAAAATACTGTCCTCTCTTCTGGCTCATAACTTGCTTTTTGTATTACTGAAACTCACATGAAGAATTAGAAACATTTGAAAGAGTGGGTGTCAAGTTTTCTATATAGCTTTCATGAGTTTATCATGAAAATAAGGATTCACTCACTCAGTTTTTTTTTTTTAAGTTTATTTATTTGTTTAGAGAGAGACTGAGTTGTGAGCATGTGTGTGAGTGGAAAAGAGGCAGAAAGAGAGGGAGAGACAGACTACCAAGCAGGTTCCACACTGTCAGTGCAGAGCCCCACAAGGGCCTTGATCTCACAACCCTGAGATCAGGACCTGAGCTGAAATCAAGAGTCTGACGCTTAATCGACTGAGCCCCCCAGGCACCCCTCACTCACTGAGTTTTTATTGAGAATCCACTATGCTTTAAGAACTGTGCCACGTAAAGTGTTAACACTGATGAATGAGACATCAAGGTCCCTGCTCTCACTGAGCTTGAATTCTATTGGTAGGGGAGAAATAGCAAATGAGCAAATATATGAAAGTTTGATTATTGTGCTGTGCTTGAGAAGGAAATACATAGGATGCTTTGGCAAGAATAAAAAGGATGGGCCCTACTTAGATTTAGTGCTTAAAGAAGGCCCCTCTAAGTTAGTGACATTTGGGATGAGACTTGAAGGAAAAGAAGCTGGTCATTTGAAGAATAATCCAGGGAGGGAGCACCAAGTACACTGTTCTGGAGGCAGCTAAGGGCTTGTGGTGTTCTGGGCATCAGCACAAGACCATGTGGCAGGGGAGTGGAGAGCCACACGTGAGTAGCACAAGTGGAGGTTGAAGATCTAGCTTGGGGCCTGGTCATGCAGAGCTTTGCAAGCAGGGTGAGGAGTTTGGAGGTGATTATCTTACTCTAAGAGCACTAGGATGCTACCGAGGCCTTTTTGTGAGTGAGGAGTGAGATGTATGAATTTAAGCTTGACATGATTACTCTGGTTGCTTTGCAGAGAATGTCCTGAGTATCAAAAGTAGAAGGGAGGGATCAGTTAGCAGATGCTATAGTGGTCCAGGCAGAGGGATTTGGGCTCAACTTGAAGGGGGGCCAATGGAGACGGAGAGAAATAATGGATCAGCAATAACTTCAAGGCGTAATTGACAACACCTATACCAAAGTCTTGAATGTGAATAGGAAGGGAAGGGGTCAGAGGTCATCCCTAGGTTTTAGGCTGGGTATCTTCCTTACTTGCAGAGGAGATGATAAACTTTTACCTTCCCCAGCGGTGCAAGTTACATGACATTTGAATCTGGTGAATGTAAATGCCTGAAAATGTAAGATAATCTAACATTGATAAGCTCAAAAGAAATATTACAGACATTCATGTAGTATGGAGAACAAAAGTACGGTGTTTTATAATTAGCAGAGCATTTGTCCTCAATTCCACTATTTTCTTTGTTATTTGGCCAATTACTTAGTGTCTTTGCATTAAAGCATTTTTTTTCTGAAACATTGCAGTAATGTCAAATGCAAGAAACTATTGTGAAATTCTTACAATAGCATATGTGAAAGTGTAATATGGAGTACTAGCAGAGAAATAAGCTTTATTAAAATATTTCCACGTGGTTTACCTGACTTCTAATATAAGCATTCTATAATGTCAACATATAAGGAAGTTTCTGTATCAATGACCAATAAATTTTCATATTCACTCTTTTCTACCAGAAGATAGTCTCTTAATGCCTTGTACTATGAAAGAAAGCATTCACTGAAGCCAGAATGATAGTAATTAGCTTCATTTTTTTTGGTATGTTGAAAATATTTTGATGAATCCTCTATAAGAATATTATAATATAACAAAATAATATCTATATGAATAAAATGTTTCATGTTAGAATGTGTAAAAGTGCATTTTTAAAAATTTAATTTATTATATTTTTTCTAGAAGAGAACTTTTCTTTTACCTCATTTTAGACACACAATATTGAATTAACAGCCTTACTAATATTTCTAAACCTCATCAGATTTTCAATCTATTAATGTTTTTCTACTACAAGATAAAATAGAAGTTAAAATAGAAAGTACTCTCTGAAAGCCACAAATTATGATCATCTGAATGAAAATAGAGAAAGAGCATGTGTGTGTTTAATCCAAGCACAGCATAGTGCATAATTTCAAAAGGAAGAAGTCTTAAAGGGAACATAATTCTATGTTGGGCCAAGTCTTTATGAATATAACCCCATTAACTAATTACACTGTGTGATGAAGCACATTACTGAAATCTATTATGTGAAATAAAACTTAGTATTGAAGCATAATTTTCACATACTGCAGAGAGTTAATTATTAAATATATTTTATCCACTGCACAAAAGCCACAGTGTGGATAATGATGTTTTTGCAGAACCCAAGTGTGAATGACAGAAAACAAATGTCATCATCAGCCTATTTCACACTGATGAAATAATTTTATTAGATTTTACTTCTGTGGCATACCTTTTTAAAAAATACAGAAAGTAAGACATTCCAATTGTGTAAAATTGAAAAAAAAAGGAAAATATTACCAGTAATCTCTGTCCTTGCCATTCCATCCCAGTGTTAAAATTTTATGGTACTTTTTCTAGATATTTTACATGCTTATGTTTTTTAATTTACAAAAATACCAGAGCAATACATACAGTTTATATAATTTTCTATCCTACTTTCCTCACATCATATTGTATTGAGAAAATTTCCTCATGTTATATAATATCCTTTAAATTGTGGTTGTATCTAGTACATAATATCCTCAGAAATTCTATTGGAATTTCATTAAATTTATTGATTTATTTGTATAAACTTAGTATCTTCCCAAGGAACCTTATTTCCATCCAAGCATGTCACATTTTCATCTTCACTTAAATCTTCTTCTTCTTCTTCTTCTTTTTTTTTTATTTTTTACCTCAACAGCATCCAAGTCTTTCTTCCACATAGGGCATGCACATTGCTTGTTCAGTTCATTGCCAGGATTTTTCCTTGCTCTGTAGATAAGAATTCTTATTCTATTCTAATTTCTAACTGCTTATTGCTGATAAAAAAGTAAAGTTATTCATTTGTCTACTTGTTTTGTCAGCAGCCACCTTATTAAATTCACTTATAGTTGACTCCTTAGGGTTTTTCCAGGTAGAAACATATATCATAAACAAATAAAGAATTTCTCCAAATATTTGTATTTCATATTTTCTTGACTTATTACATTAGCAACAGTTCCTAGAATAATGTTAGATTATAGCTATGATAGCAAATAGTCTTGGTAATAGGATTAACTATAATTCTGCTAAATTTTCAATATTGGATATGATATTGCCTGCTTTCTTTATATAGCTATTTTTATCTTATTAAAGAAATTTCTTTTCATACCTTACTTATAAAAGTTCATATATTTAAATCAAGAAGTGTTGTCAGGTTTTTATAAAAAGATCAATGTTTCTCTGGATGTTCATATGCTATCTTACCTATAATATATAATAATAATAACAGTAAGAAAAAGAATAACCAAATTAATTGAAATTTAATACTTTCCAGGTACTAAGCAAAGCATTATACAAAATATCTTGTTTAATCCTTAAACAATTATATTAGGTAAATACTATTGTACCTCCAACTAATAGTAATTGTATTCACATTATGGACTTAAGTTTCTAATATTGATGTATGCCTGTATTTGGGGAGTAAACCCTTTTGTATGTAATGAATTATTTGTTTATGATATTGCTTGACTCTATTTACTAGTCTATTATCTAGGATTTTTACATTTATAGCAATACAGACATTTGCTAATGGTATTCCATTTAGCTTTAATCACAACCCTATGAAGGAAATGTAATGATCTCTAGTTTCCAGGTTAAGGGACAAGAGTCAAATGATGGCATAAGTAAAGAATTCTTCTTAAATTGCATAGCTAGTAAATGATGAAGCTGAGATTTGAATCCGGTAGTAGAAAAAAAGAAACTGTGAAGAACTATGAAAAGTTCAGTGTTATGGATTGTGTGTTTGTGTGCCCCTCAAATTCATATGTTGAGACCTCAATCCTTAATGTGAGGGTATTTGAGATGGGGACTTTGAGAAGTATTTAGGTCAGGAGGATAGGACGTTCAAGATGGGATTAGTACCCTTAGAGGAAGACACATGCCATGAGAGAGTTTGCTCCTTCTCACTCTCCACTGTGTGAGGAATACAGTGAGAAGGCAGCGGCTTACAAGCCAGTGGGGGCTGGGGGGGAGGGCTCTCACCAGACAATGGATCTGCTGGCACCTTGATCTTGGACTTCCCAGCTTCCAAAACTGTGAGAAATCAGTGTTTGTTATTTAAGCCACCCAGGTTACTGTATTCTGTTACAGCAGCCTGAACTAAGACATTCATCAAGAAAAATATTCCAGGGTGGCTAATGTAAGGACTGTGGAACTTCTGCCATTTCTTATAAATCTGTAGAAATTATTTACATATTTTGGATACTAATTCCTTGTTGGTTTGTATACTGCAAATATATTCTATCATTCTCAGACAGTTGTTTCATTTTAAAATAGCAATGGATTACATAGAGAAGGCAAAGAAATATACAACCAACTTTTTAGAATAGCTACCTTTGGGAGTGATATTCACCTTTTATGATATGATATTAGTTCCATAATGTTTAAGTTTTATATCCTTATATGACATTTGTGATCTGAAAAAATATGTGATGGTATTAAAAATGATTTCTAGGTCTTCTTTGATAATCTTTCTGTTATTTCAGCTGCTCCTGAGAAGATCTCTTGTTTTTTTGCTGTGTTGGTGTAAGCATGCATGCTCTTATTTGTTTTTCTATGGAGTTGAGATGAGAATAATTGGTTGTGTGTCCTCATTAGATATTTGAAAACAATTATATCACAATTCCTTTAACCTTTCCTTTTGAATATTTAGCATTTCATGATTTCAAAGAAAGATGACAAGATAACATTTTAAGAAAATGTAAGATTCAAGCTAATTAACTTCTTTTAGATATTAAATTGTCTCCCTACTCTGAAGTATGAACTAGAGTAAGAAATTCCTTAAGAACTATACTAACTTTTCTCATTAATTATTTTTGCTCTTTGAACAATATTAGTCCAAACCTAGCTATAAATGAGGATTGGGCAGGGACCCATTTAATTTGAGGACAGGCATTATAACATATAACTTGAAAGATGTACCTTATAGATACTTCCAAAAATAAGAATAGCAAATGAAAGGAATTTATATTATGAATCATGTTTAAAATATATCCTTGTGTACAAATATATCATTATAGAGCCTAAGTGTGCATTTTCTAGATGCATTGTCCTGGTTGTTTCATTTTGGTGAAATTAATCATATTATAGTACTTTTCTAGCGGAACAAGATATCTGTTGGATTGCCAATGTACTTTTTCTTCCTATTGTAAAAATCTGGTCATCCTTGTCCAGAAATAACTGCTGCTAGCCCTCAAATTTAAATATTTATGAGGGGGAAAATTCAAAACATGTCGTGTTGTGGAAGGAAATACACACTCTTGCTGGATTTGTCTCATGGGATCTGGGAAGCACTTTTCTCCCCTTGTTTTCTCATTTAATTTGTACAGATACAAATTTCATTAATATTTAAACCTAAATATTAAAAGAAACAAAATTTCAAACACAAAACCTTTGATGAACAATGTTTCTTTATGGATCTGTGTTTGCCAGGCTTATCGTCAGCACTGTAACTTTACACCACTATCAATTCTGACTAGAAATCATCAATTGGAGCTCAACATAGACCTCTAGGGAACTGTGTGATACAAACATGGGGCAACAACAGAAAGGCCAATCACTCTGAAGAGACACTTGGGGGGAGATTGGGTCCAAATTGTGAAGAATAATTTAGATGGCAAGTGCTTCTTAGAAGTAAAGAAAACAAATTGCATGAGCCCCACAGGCAAGCAATAAAGGATCAGTTTCTAGATAAGGAGATGGTAGACCAGGAGCAGAGGGTGAGGTCCTGGAGTTCAATAAAAATGGGTAAGTTCAAATGGCTCAGTAAGTTATAATTGCTCAGATATCCTCTGAGACTCTCTCCCAGGGGCCTATGATGTGGAAATCTCTGATCTAGATGTGAAGTATAACAATAACCAGAAGACACACAGCTCTGTTTTTGTGAAGGAAATTCAGTAGCAGGAAAAAATGGGCAAACAAATAATTATGAGGTTCTGTGATTTTTTTAAAAAGGAGAAAGAAAGAAAGTACAGGATGCTATGGAAACATAAAAAAACATATCCTTGGCTGCAGGATCAGAGAAAATGTCTCTGGAAAAGTACTATTTAAACTGAGATCTAAAGAAATGACAAGTGTTGGAGACGATGTGGAGCAAAAGGAAGCCTTGTGCACTCTTGTTGGGAACACAAACTGGTGCCGCCACTGTGGAAAACAGTATGAGAGCTCCTTAACAAATTAAAAATAGAAACACCTGTGACCCAGTAATCACACTACTGGGTATTTGCGCAAAGAGTACAAAAACACTAATTCGAAAGGATATATGTATTCCTATTTTATTGCAGCATTATTTACAATAGTCAAGATATGGAAGCATCCCAAGTGTCCATCGATAGATGAATGGATAAAGAAGATGTAGCATGTATACGTATATACATTTTTGAGGTAGGATTTCAAAATATAAATATATGTGTATAATGGAATATTATTCAGCCATAAAAAAGAATGAAACCTTGCCATTTGCAATAATATGGATGGAGCTACAGTATAATGCTAAATGAAATAAGTCAGTCAGAGAAAGAGAAATACCATATGATTTCACTCATGTGGAATTTAAGAAACAAAACAAATGAACAAAGGGGAAAAAAGAGAGAGATGAATCACAACTCAGACTCTTAACTATGCAGAACAAACTGGTGGTTTCCAGAGGGGAGGTGGGTGGGAAGATGTGTGAAGCAGGTGAAGGGGATTAAGAGTACACTTATGATGAGCACTGAGTAATGCATAGGATTGCTGAATCACTATATTGTACACCTGAAATGAATATTATACTGTATGTTAACTATACTGGACTTAGAATTAGAAACTTAAAAAAATCAACTGAATGTCAAAGCATGATTAAGCATTAGCTAGTTCAAAAAAGGAAGATATGGACATTCCAGGAAGAGAATGTTTCAGTGTTTCCTGTTTGAATAAGGATTGGTACAATCTCACAAAGCTGTAGACATTCCATTGTTCTTTATCACATTGTGTTTTGTGTGTCTTCCTTGACAGTGAACTCCTGGAATAGGAGAGTGTGTCTTGGTCACTGTTGAACGTCCAACACCTAAGGCAATGCTTGCACATAGTAGGACTTCAATAAATGTTAAGGGGCTGTATAAAATATTTCTGTTTATTGAGATGCCTACATGAATGTTCATTTTCTCTCTGGTACTAAGTCTGAGCTTTGGGTAAATTTCCACTGAGGAGATAAAATGCCTCAGCTTGGTTCTCATGATCCATGTTGTTGGGTTTCCCAAAGGTATGGTTAGTGATATAGACATATTATAAGTATAAATTTTATTCATTTATCATTTTTCCATTACAAATTAGACTTCTATTATAGTATGTATGAGTAAAATGCATTACTTTAAAATACATAAATTAATAGTTAAAGTGTTATACATAAGTCAGAAGAACATTTTCAAATATAAAAATGGAAACAATCTAAAATTTATTAAAAATGAGTGTTGATTTGGGATGTCTGGCTGCCTTAGTCTATAGAGTACACAACTCTTGATCTTGAGGTCTGGGGTTCAAGCCCCATGTTGGGTGTAGAGATTACTTTAAAAAATCTTAAAATAAATAAATAAGTATTGATTTTAATTGATCACTGTCTCAGTATTTCCTTAATTTAACTTAAGCTTACAGAGTCATTTAGAACAATCTTTTGATATTACTATAAATATGTCTTTGTGATTAAAGTCTCAAAGTCTTTGGGACATAGACACACAGTACTATATATATGCATTACTTTGGAGTTTTAGAGCTGTGTGGAATCAAAAATTTTTAAATAAATCCTCTCTCTCTAGCAGTAGGAACCTAATTACTTTCACGTTTATTAGAAAAAGATAGATTAAGTGTCTTAGTAATAGTCCTTTTGGCTATTTTGACTATATCAATATTCTTTTTTCTTAGCTGAAATAGTTAAAGAAATGACAACATATATGGTGTGAATCACTTGTCTAAATATAAACCTCATGATGGTCTTTGTTTTTTCAGGCATAGTCTTCTTGACAGCTTTTAAGATAACCAAAGGGGAAAAAATCCAATTTGAGGTGTCCCCCAATTTTATCCCATTCTTGCCTTAGACTAAAAATACATTTAAACAGAATATAGAAAGATTTTTGAATGAACTCTGTTTCTTCCAAATGATATGGTTTTCAGAAATCATTTTCTGAGTTTTGTTTTTTGTTTTTAAGTCTACTTCCCAACTGTTTTTAATTCTGCCATGATAGGAGGTTCTTTAGAATACAGAAATTATTTCTCAGGTTAAAGTATACCAGACTTTAAAATAGTTTCTAATTAAATTTGTCTAAATGCTAATTGATTTGCATAAGGCTTTGTTTTGGCCTTATTCATTTTTTGAGTTCTCAGGGCTTAGCACTGTATCTCGCACATAGTAGATGCTATATAGATGTTTGCTAAAGAAATGAAAGCATGGACTGTGGATATGATAATCCTTTAGAATATCTGCATTACTGGAATTTTATGTATTTCAATTTTAATGCTATTTGAGATTCTCAGATTAGAGTTTCTATAAAGACATATCATCAATAATAGTAACAAGCATTATTTGGGAGTGACAGCATATCTTCTGCTTCTTTAATGACTCATAAACCACAGTACATAATGTTTGTTTGATAATGAAACATTGCATCTTCTAGACAGTATGTGAGACATGATGATTTAAGTGGCTGAATTTAAAAATACCTTCCAAGCAGCCTCACTAAATGAACATGCCATACAACAAGAACTAAATGAAATGTTTGTTTTTCAGGTTGAAAATCATTGGTAGCAAGTCTAATTTTTATTTTGTGTAAAGCATTATATCCCATAATTTCACCCCTTCCCCCATTTAAAACAAAAGTTTTATTAAAGCATAGGATATATGGCTGGTCCTTATTTGTTTTTCTTATGTACTATTTAAGTCCATAGCCAGAATGGATAAAGTATCTACACTGGATAAGCAAAAATTGGATCTGAGGAAAACCACCAAATACTATATATACTCAAACAATGTTATTCCTGTGAGTAGCACAATTATATTAACACAAGAACTAAGTGCATTGTAACAAGAGAGGGGGAAGGAAGGAAAACTCACATTTCTTTAACATCCTATATCTGCTGGCTTTCTTGTTGTTTTACTCTGTTCTGATTGCTATAATAAAAATAACAAATATGAACTGGGTGGCTTATAAACAAAAATATTTATTTCTCATAGTTCTAGAGCGTGCGAAGTCCCAGATCATGGCACCAGCAGATTTGTTGTCTGATGAGGGCCTTCTACCTGATTCATAGACTTCTTTCTGTGGTCTCACATGATATAAGGGGACAGGGGTCTCTCTGAAGCCTTTTTTATAAGGGCACTACTCTTATTCATGAGGGTTCTACTCTCATGACCTAAGCACCTCCCAAAGGCCAAACCTCCTAACACCATCATTTTGAGGGTTAGGATTTCAATGTACAAATTTGGAAAGGATACAAGCATTCAGACAATGCATTCATAACATCTTCATGCTCCAGCTGGATAGGCTGGTGGGTGAGGCCTGGGTTGACTTTACAGGCTTAGAGCCACAGATATGGGGGCTGGGTAGAGAGAGCAAATTGTACATGTGTGTACTTATCACTTGAATAGAGGCACAGTGCTGGGCCGTTGCCCTGAACCAAGACCTGTGTTGGCCAAAAGGGAGTCACTAGCCTGGGCTCTGGGAAACCACAACACATCTGCTGTCATCCAAGCCATCACAATCCCACCTGGAAGTGAGATTCACTTTTCTTTCTTGGGGCTTTTTATCATATGCATGGGTGTCTGGCACCTAACTTGCTGATGATTATCACCAAGCAGCAATATCTCTCTGCTATAATCCTTCAAAGAGATTACATCTACAATGATTTAAAGTAGGCTGAGACTTCTGGGAAAGTTCTGCTGAGGTAGCACCTGCAGGTAAAGCCCGCACACCTACTGTCCTGTGAAGTGGGTATTATCACTATTTGGTAGATAGGAAATGAAAATTATGAAAGTTTGAGTAACCTGTCCATATTTTCACAGCTGGGAAGCAGGCATGCCAAAATATAAGTGTGAAGATAGCTCTGTTTCTCCCTGACAACATCTTGTTCACACTCCCAGTCATTAATGGGGAGCTTCATTCCATTCATTTTGCAATAGTTGCATGAAAAGAGGTGAGGGAATCCTGCTATAGCTAATGCCAACCCAAATCTGATTGAAAAATTTTAGTTTTAATCCTATACAAACTTTAAGGAACAATTCGTTGCTCTGTGGAATAGTGAGAAATAAGGTAGTATCAAGAACCCATTTTTTGCCAAGATGGCATGGCTTCCCACTCTGGGAAGAACATAATGATATGAGCACTGATGAACTGACCCAGTTTCGGGACTGTCTTGTCCTCACCACATTACAAAGAGCACAGAACTAACTGTCCAAACATTTGCACAAAAGTATTGTCACCATGTATACAATTCACTAAGTGTGGTTTCTTAGGTACGATCACATGGAGGAATTGCCCGGCAAACAAATCTCAACTCCACCAAAATTTAAATTAGAAAGAATGGTCCAAATAAAATGGAAAATGAGCTTTTACTGCACACTGATCAGAAGAAGACATATTCCATCTCTGTGCTTATGTTTCTGCGATTAATTGGCTACTGCTAATGTAACCAAACTCCAAAGAGAGTTCAAGCACCCAAACTCTCACAGAAAAGCAGCTACCTTGAATTTAGATAACGCTTCATGATTTACAAAGTACAGTTGCATAGCTGGTATACTTTGAGATATAGAATAGCTCAATCTGAAATCCATGTTGTAAATGCACCTAATCCATCCTCTCATTCTACAGAATTTCAATGTGGAATTATTCTCTTATTCCCATATTCCAAATAGCTCATGATAACTGAAAAGATTGAGCCACTGGACCTGGATAGAGGTAAACAAACATAATTTCCTGCATCAAGGACACATCCAAAATATGTATTTCCTCAGAAAGAAGGAAAAAAAGAAAACCATCTCAACACAATTTGAATGCAAAACAACATAGGATATTCAGTACACATTTTTTCTCCTTCACTTCCTGAAGCCATTTCTCCATTTCCTTCTCTATTTCTTCACTTTGTCTCACACACAATGGGTTTTGTATTTCATTATCCAAAAGAAAGTTAAGATGCCCTAGGCATCTTCACATTAAGGCAATAAAAACTTAATAATAAAGGCATAATGATATTAGGCATAAAGGTGTTTGTTTTAGCTTTTGTTTGCAAGTTCAGGGTTCTGCTGAGTCGGGAAATTTTCATGTACTGAATAATAAGATTTTGTCTTCTTCAGCTTGGACCCTAACCTGATGATTAAATATGTCTGCCCGTCAGGTGGCAGAGTAGGGAGCACACAACAGAGAAGATTAGACACACCACTCTAGGTTTAACAAATCATGGCTATAGACATCTTGAGGAGTCTATTAGAGAATGTCAAAGTCCCTATCAGTTGATAAAGGCCACTAATAGTAAACTTTATACCAATACATTCACAGAGCCTGAAAATCATCTCCAAAAAGAAATAAGGTCTAATACAATGATACTACCAACCTCAGTACAGATGATGAGAAACACACATGAAACCAGGAGAGTCTGAATAAAGAATCCATAATAGATGAGACTTTTCTTTCAACTTTCTTGGGAAAGGGTTGTCATCGCTTTCTAAGTGAGGACAAATGGGTAGTTTATTTCAGAACCTGGTATACACAGAATTTATCATTTATTTATTTATGTATGTATAACATCCTAGTCTATTTATACTGTGTAAGTCATGTCATTCTTAACCATTTCTTTTGTTTTCATGAAATCTCGAGTTAAAGCCCCTCCTGGTGATATTTCATATTGATTCCTTTAGAATAGACCCTCAAAGACTATTTCAGTTAAACTTCAGGACTCCGGAGTGGGTGCATAGAAGCAGGTAAACAGCCTCTTTCAGAATGTTGCCTTAACAGGGTTTGATCTTGTCAGTGTGTTACCTATGCATTAAGGTGTTGAGCCATTTAAACTTTTTATGACTATGCTGTTTAGTATAGTATGAACATGTAATCATAGGACTTTTATCCTATTTTCTTCTGATATTTAAATAAGCTAGTCTATCTGCTTCCGGGAGGCATCGGAATTATCTCACACAGTTTAGAGAAGAGTAAACAGGAAGATAGAAGTAAAATGACTTGCTTAGAGGTACAGTGGGTTCTTTGGAAAATGAAAAACTGCTATCAGAAGTCCTTCCCCTCAGGGCTAATTCTCTATTGCACTTCCTTACTGAGCAAACATACCAGAATCAAATCATCTCTCGTCCTGTCTTAACAACATCTACTTATGTAAGCTCTGCAAATTCAAAATCCCTACAAGAAAAAGGACAGAGCATTTATAGTTGTGACCCACACGATTTAAAGTTAGCTTGGAGGCTGGCAAAACACAGTGTCATGCTGGAGTTATTTCCAGAACAGCAGGCATCTC
This sequence comes from Cryptoprocta ferox, assembly GCA_028646485.1. NCBI lineage: Eukaryota > Metazoa > Chordata > Mammalia > Carnivora > Eupleridae > Cryptoprocta > Cryptoprocta ferox. Next base: position 22,163,100 of record CM053571.1, read on the forward strand.
TTCAAGCAAAGCAGCTAAAAGGATGTCAAACTTGCCAACCTATTTTCTCCAACACAGTTCTTTTAAGATTGAGTGAATGGTAGAAAAATTTTATCTTCCCATATATTCACATTAATTAACCAGGAGTTATGAGTCAGACTATAAAACAGCAACCCCAGCAGCAGCATGGAGTCTGGAGTTGGACTCTATGGGTTTGAAACCTGGTGCTACCACTTACTGGCTGGGCAACCTTAGTCAAGTTACTTAATCTCTCTGTGCTTCAGGTTCCTCAATGGTAAAGCGTTGGTAATAATAGTACCTGCCTTGTAGGGTTGTAATTAAATTAATTCATGTGACATGCTTAATGAAGTAAGTGCTCATAAATACTAGCTTTTATTTTTATCATATCCCCAATACCTAGCCCAAAGTCTGTCATATTGTTATCTTTTAATAATGTGAGCTGTATCCTTGAAATATCAAGAAGTCTTTACTCTAGTTGGGAGACAAGATATACATATAAGACAAGAGTAACCAAATAGTATGGAAAACATATGTACAAGAGTATATTTATCATACAATAGTAGATCAGATGAAGGAACAGTCATTGGAGGCCAAGTAGAAATAGAAGTTTCTATGGGAGCCAAGGTATCTGTGTGGACAATAGGTCATTCAACAGATATTTACAGAGCATCTGCAATGCTCTAGACAGTGAGAATAAAAGTTGCTCCCTTGACATCAAGATTAGTTGCAAACTTTCAATGAAGAAAATGGAAATGGAACACCTATGAGATATCAACTTCAAATGGTAAGAGAAATTATCCGGTTAGGGCTCCTGAACCCATGTTTATGTTTGGATTCAGAGAAAATCTGTAGGATCCTTCCTGGGAGATGAGAAGTTGGGGAGAGGAGGGTGAAATGTACATGAAGTCATTCCAGTTTTACTATTGTTTTAATTTTTAAAAACAGTTCAAATTAATTAAAAAGGAGACAAAATGCATCACTATGTGTTTTAAGGATTCTTGTATGTCTAGTATAGTGTATAGTATAGTGATGAGCAAATGGTAGGCACTCAATATATTTTTGTTGAATGAATGAATCAAATAGTATTTAAATGAATTACAGAAATATCACAAAATCTCTCTATCCAAAACTTCAGAGAGACAATGGTCTCAAAGAAAACAAAAATGGAATTGAATGAGGAAGAGGCATTAAAGAAAGTTCATTAATGTAAATGTAAGGATCTCTGTCTTATATTCAGGACGGTACTATTGGAAGAGACAACCATTGTCCCTTTGTTCCCAGAGAGGCCAGGAAAGTCACCTGTGGGAGAGGGAAGAATGGAGAGAAAGATTGAACTCAGCTCAAAGTATAGCGGGCAGCTGGAGATTTAGTCAGAGTGAGGGGGTCAGTAGACAGATAGTTCTTGAGTAAATATCAAGAGTAAGGGATTATTACTAACGTGGTCTAACAAGTTTCTTTGCTAAATGAAGGCCAAGGACCTAAACATCAAGGGTAGAATGGGGGACATGATCAAATAGCAAGGGTGGGGAGAGTCTCATTAAACTGACCTAGCAAGATTCTGGTTAAAAACAGGTCAAGGTTGAAGCTTGGTTAAAGAGGAAGTCTTCATCAGGACGCATCTCTAAGGAGTGTGTTTTGGAGTCTAGCTGTGCAAAAATGTTTTCTACACTAATGAAGCTTTATGTCTTTGTCTTTTGTGGTTCTCTTGTGAAAATCTGCTTTTAAGACATAATGTTTTGGAGAAACTAAAACATGAAGCCAGTGTATTAGGCAGCACTGGGGATCATTGCACCCCACATTCCTGTTTGAGAAATAACCCCATCCCCAATATCCTTTGGCATTTATAGATATTTCTGTGTTCCATCTCCCTCCTTCTGTAACAACCCAGAATATTATTCAGAGGTCCTTATGTTAGTGAACTGTTATGTCTATTTCTCATTTGAATCAATTTCTGTTTTCCTTGAGACCATTGCTTCCTTGATATTTTGGATAAAGAGGTTTCACTGTGACCTTTCTCCAATTCATTTAAAGCTTATTTGACTCATTTATTTATTAACTTGTCAAAATATACATTGATTGAGTACCCACTATTTGCTCATCACCAAGCTAGGGACAAGGTATACAAGAGCACTTTCCCGGCTAGTGATGCTTAGACCAGAGGTTGAAAAGACATTGAGTAACTCCTAAAGTTGGATAGGGTGAACTGGGTTTTATTTATGGGCATATGGACAGACCAGTCATCATGGGCCATGGGCAAGAAAAGAAAAGACAGGTGCAGAGAGACTGTCTTCACATTCTATGTCCCAGAGCCAACCAGTATAAAGTAAAACTGAACCTCCTGCAAATTAGTCCCTTGAGGTCCTTCTGTATTCTTAAGTTGGCAAAGTTTTTGTTTTTTGCAATAAAATGTGCCCCAATCAGTCCTTCCAGTGGCCCCATAATGGAAGAGGTTATCTACATTTTCTCCTGCTATGGAAAAGTGCCACATCTACTTAAAAACAAATAAAAGTGATGGCTTGAAGATACCTACAAAGATAAGGTGTAGATCACTGTATTTGTGCCACCTCTTCCCCAATTTCCACTTTCATTTGTGGCCTCAAAGACTAAGAATTTATCCAAGGGGAGAAATAATTTCTAGGAATAACTTAGTAGCACTCTGCTAAATCATGGTACTCACAATCAAGGATCCTGGGACTGCTAGAGATTGCCTCACCCTGTTTACAGCCAAGCCTCAAGGGGTACAAAACTCCTGATAGTTCAGGGAAGATGAATCTAAAATGAGATAAACTCAGATTTCTGCCCCACAGTCACCTGCAGCCCTAGCATTTGACTTGCAAGTTTGCATTGAAAACATTATCCAGCAAGGCTTCCCTCACGTCTCTTTTTCTAGGGAGGTGTTACTCCTCAGGCCAAATTTAACATTTACCATATGCCAAGATCCTAAGAATTTTTGTATTTTATCTGTATGTGCAAATTTGCCTTTTGCTTTAGGGAATAGGAGAAACTCCCTCCCCTCCCACAGACTTTAACGGCGTGGTTCGCTCACAATAGCCCTGATTTTGAACTTTTATGGAGTGGGGAAAATAAGTTTAGTGTCTTAAAAGGGACTCCACAATGGTAGTTCAATGGAAAAATCATGTCTGATGATTATCAACTGTGTGATTTCACTTCACTAAAAGCCCTCTGAATTGGGTCCATTTCTGAATAAAGATTGCAACTACTCTCCCAAACACCTCCGCTCTGCTGGAGATCCAGTCCTTAAGTACACTTTCTGGTCTTTTTAGATTCCTATCGCATTTGCTTCTCAAATTCTTTTTCTTTCATGAAAACCCAAGTGATAAAGGGTAGGTAGCAAATATAATCATGGGTTTCAGACATGAAAATGCAAGCAGGGGAGCAGGTTTTCAACAGGACAGCTTCAGGATCCTTTCTCTGTGAAGGCTCTTTCCCACTGGGATACTAATGATAAAGTAGCACCAGCTATGTAAGGGAAAAGATGGAAAAAAATGGGAGCAAGTGAAAAATTGAAAAGACACTGGTAGCATTTTCTGCTACCGGTAATAGGGCATTTTCTGTTAGCAAAGCTGCCCTATGTCAATCTGTTATTCACTCAAGTTTCTTGGCATTATTAGCATATGGATAAGCAGAGTGTAGCTGGCTGTCCTGGGGCCAAAAAGAGGAGGCCCTCAAACAAGAAAACAGACATTCTCAACAGAATGAGCTTGCTGATGGGGGAAGCAGTCTCCCAGACAGAAAGAGGACTACCAGAATGTTATGATGGCTAAGTTGGCAGTACAGCAATTTTATTTATGAGAATACCACCTGGGATTGTCACAACCCAGGTATGTCTGGAGTGGTTAAATCCAGGTCCCTGTATAGACTCTGAAGGACAGTGCCAGTTATCAACAAATAATAAAACAATTTGCATGTTGATCAGTTTCTAATAAGGAGAACGCTTATGTTAGTTGACTAAAGGTAATGTTGTACATTGTTAAAATTATAATGCACACTGGTGAGTATGGAATCATCTGGGATGTTTAAAGCCAGGTATCAGTTCTGCTTGGACTAAAATCAAGAAATGAATTCAAGAAGCAGACAAAGTCAGAAGTACAAAGCTAGCTACAGATAAGGAAGTAGTCAGGTCTCTGGAGCCCTGGTGCCTGTCTATCCCTGAGAATAGTCTTGAAGATTTGTAACCTGTTCGTGAATCAGAACAAAGTCTAGTATTTATTGATAAGGCCAGGCAAGTATTTGGCATCAGGGAAGAATGACAGGTAATATCAGATAGCCAGTCACCACACACCTGTTCAAGGAGCAGGCTGCCATTGCTGTCAGAAATGGAGGCTCCAGAGAAGACACAAAGGTGAAGGCACAATGGTAGAAAAATCAGTCATCGGAGTGAGACTCAACGTCCAAATTAAAGGTGTATTGAGAAAGACACAATGTAAGGCCCAGAGAGAGGCGCTAGAATCAACCAAACTCCCCCTATGCCAGGTCTGAATTGATCCCAATGGCAAGGAATCCCCCATTTATGAAAAGAAAGCAAGAGTAAGAAAAAGTGCCTGCTATCCTAGGCAATCCCCAGACGCTGCTTTGCCAAAGAGCAGTATGCTAAATATTTTGAGAAAGTCTTTCTGGACTTGACAAGGGAGAATAAAAACCAGTCTTGTCATATGACTTTTAAATGATCTCCTGGAGGAAGGTTATCTTGGAAATATTCAGCATAAGGGGATCTTTTTAAGGCAAAATTAAAGCAAGAGCTTTCCGTTGACAATAACCTTAGAAATTACCATACGAGCTAGAATATTTCAAGTCCAAAATGATTGTATGCCAAAAAATGCCAAAATCATCATGCAATACTACAAAGGATATGAGAAACCTGGCTCTCAAGTCAGTTTTGGAAGTGAGTGCAAATAAATGCTGAGTGTAATAAATAACTTCCTGCTGGGTGATTTATATTAAAGGATATCTAAAAAGCAAAAACTTGAGAACCCAAGTTCTAGGAAACAACTATCCAAAAGACTAAAAGAATATTTTCCTAATGGTCATTTGACAATGACTACAAACAATTCCTATGCCATAATATCAGATTTTGTTGCCCATGCAAGGAATAACACTTAGAAGAAGGGAGATTTTGCTTTGAGAGGAAACTTTGAGTTGAACAAATTTCCTCCATTTTTAGAATACATGTTGTGCCCAAAGCTGAACAGCTAACCAGTTTCAATGCCACCACTGGATTTGGGACATTGTAATTTCTAAAATTTCTATTATTCCAAACAAAAGCCTTGAAGTCCAAACCATATCATAAATCTCTTGTTTCTAAAAAAGTATTCCCATTTTCTTCCCTTAGAATTAGACACATTCAGAGCTGCTTAACAGATGGCTTTAGAAAGTGTTAACTTATCCTTTATACACTGGGAAGGAGGTGGGCACCAATAGCTGGTCCCCTCCCAATCTCACCCCAGGCTTAGCTTGCAGGCTCCACTTTCTACTCTTCGGGCTGGACATCCAAAGGTACTATGAGGCCCATGACAGTTCAGGTTCTCAACTTGCTACCAGGAAATTTAGCACCAAGAGGATCTGGATTATTAGTTTTCTATTGAATGAACACAAATATGGCTTTTGGAGAGTCATTTCCATGGTTTAAAGGGAAAAACAACTCAGGGGGGAACGAAGTACTATTTTGCTTACTATAAAAATTAAACCTTCTCTAGCATTTGCTTTATGTTCAAACAACTCCAATCCTTTGGAGACCCTGCTGACCCCAATTTTTGATTCAGCTTAGACTGTGCTAAGATTTAGCATAATTAAAGAAGAAAAGTAACTTAACTGTCCAAGATTACGATGTCGAGTTTGTGATAAGTGTTTCTCTGCTGAAGAAGGCAGTCTGGTTGTGATTGAAACACCTCCTCCTCTGTGCCCTACTCTTATCAGGCTCTACAGTCAGCATCTTTGACCTATATTTGATTCCCTTTTGCAATATGCGCTTTTGATCACAAAAGTGCCGGGGAAAGGTTCCTTCTAAACCACAAAACAAGGTAAGCTGTTTCTTATTTGTTTGAATATACAGGAAGCTGGTGACAACCAATTTTCTTCTTCTACATCTAAGCAATCGAAAGGTCAGGTGTTAGGAGGGATTAGGGAGAGTTTATGAGGCAAACAGCCCTCCCCACCATAAGCCTTATCAGGAACAAGCCCAGCTTTCTTTCCTAAGCCTCTGGTGGGCGTCTTATGCTCAGAACCATCATGGTTGGCGGTCTGGGTGCACACCGCAGTTTATCATCAAGCAGCATCTTTGAAATGCCAAACTTTATTTATTGATCTTACAATTCTCTGTTATCTTCAACAAGCCACGGGAAAACTAATACATTTTGTATGGATTAATCCTTGTAATTCTACACAACATACACCCAGAGATAACTCAAGCTCGCTTTGTCTTCTCATTATCTAAAGAGACATGTCTTTTTTTAAGTCATCAACAGAGGTCATCTCCCAAATGCCCTTGTGGAATATTCATTAATCAAATAACTAAATTGAAATGGACCTTCAAAGCATTATTCATTTCCCCATCATTCTCCCAACATCAGTTTAAATGCTTTGTGGGTATAATGATTAGGCTGATATTTAATTAATTGTGAAATTGTGAATTAAGACTAAGTTAAAAGATAAATCATTCTTCAGTGCATTCAACAGAGAGAGAGAGCCAGGAAGGGCAAGTGCTTTAGTTGGGGATTCTTAGCAAATATCTCTTTATTCACAGCACCATAACAACATTTGATTTTAAGGTTAACCTTTGTGAAGCAAGGCTTATTTGTCCATTCTTTCCTGATGGACTTCAGATTTGTCACCACATCAATGACAAGATGCTACAGGCCAGAGCACAGATCTTGGTATAACCTGCTACTTTTAAGTTTTGTTGTGCAAAAAGTAAAAGACAACAATCACTGAAGACCCCAGTATGGAAATCACAGCCATGATTTTATTTATTGTGTGTGATGATCAGAGTGCTATAGTTTTAACCCTAGGGAGTATAAGGTTGATTCCAAACTGAGGCTTTCCCCAATCATTCCTGCCTTCACGGCCTCCACCGTGCCCTAACTCTCATTGTCAAGAGCATCATGATGTCAAATCATCTTTATCATTTGCATTTTTAAACTTGTCCATTTCTTCCTCTTTGACCTCTCCTTGGACTTCAGGGTTCAAGTCTTTTTCATCTTTCTATGCTCAACGTGACACTTATTTTTTTTTTAAGTTTATTTATTTATTTTGAGAGAGAGAGAGAGAGACAGTGAGCAGGGGAGGTGCAGGGAGAGAGAGAGAGAGAGAGAGAGAGAGAGAGAGAGAGAGAGAATCCCAAGCAGGTTTCCCACCACCAGCATGGAGCCGGACTTGGGACCGAACCCATGAACTGTGAGATCATCAACATGACATTTAAAGCCGAGTTCTCAAATTGTGCAGAGCTGGCTTTGGGCTTGCTCTTCCTTTCCTGGAGCACTCTTTCTCTGTATGTCCGCTGGCTCACTCCTTGGCTTCAGATGTCCTTTGCTTGGTCGGACCTACCTTGATCATTGTCTTAGTCCATTTGGGGTACAATAACAAAGTACCATACCCGTACTTGGATTTATTTTTTTCTTCATAGCACTTAGCATTACTTAATACTGTATTTGTATTTGTTTATTGCCCCCCCCCTTTTTTCCCCTCCTTGATGGAATCTCCATGAGGAAGGAAACTTACCTACTCTTTTCACCATTGTATTCCTTATGGTGGTACATAGTAGGCGTTTAAAAAATATTTAATTTAATTAAACAATAAATGATGGAGAAAAGACACTTTCTTTTCACTGTCGTTGTTAAACTCTCAGAAACTACTACAAGAAGAAAGTCTGGTTGAGAACAAAGTCAACAACAACAAAAAAAGCAGATCCCAGAGATAAAGAGATGGATTCTTGATTTGAGCAGTTAAATCCAGAAGTGCCTGAAGCAAACACGCCCATGAACATTTCAGTTTTATGAGCTAATACATTTCCTTGTTTATTTAAGATGGTTTATGTTAAGTTTCTTTCATTTGCAACCAAATAAAAACTCAGCAAATACACAGTCACTTGCAGGTCATCCATACATTAATTTTATTGTCATTCACCTGCTTAGAGTACCAGCTGGTTCCATCTTCTGTGATCTGTCAGTGTGGCCATATTTGCTCACCGCTTATGCACATCAGCATCTCCTCAGTCCTGTTCTTTACCCCTGTCAGGGTGTCTAGTTTCCAAGGCTCAGCCCTCCCAATCTAGACCATCCCATAGACTATTGGATGACCACCTCTATTTATGACATTTCTGGCTGATGGAACCTGTCCTGAAACACCTTCTCTGTCCCCTGTCTAGTCTCTAAAAACCAGTCCCAACTTGTTTTGCCCGCTCTGGTGTCTATTGAGCCGTGGTTCTGATATAGCAATCTCCCAGATGCAGAGTACTATAGCATACTACTTATATACAAAAGCTGTCCCAACAGCTACCTGAATTGGAATGTTAGCTCCACGACCTAATAGGCATATAACCTCATGCAAGTCACTTAATTTCTCTGTGCTTCAATTTCCTCATCTATAAATCCAGAATAATAACACTGTCTATCTCATAGGGTTGTAAGTGAGATAATATATGCAAAGCACTTAGAATAGCACCTGAAACATAGCAAGTATACAATAAATATGGCTATTATTGTTTTCAATAATAGATAGGACCAGCCTTCAATGAGATGCCAGAAGGGTGAAAAGATTTTATACTCCCTCATGGGTTTCATCAAGCTCAACTGAAACCAAGACTGTCTTCTCTTTCTTTACCAATCTTACTTCCTGACTAGATAATGAGGTTCTGTAGGGTAAGGCTTGCATTTTGTCTTTCTCTGGCTCCAACTCAGTGATGAACACTAAGAGTAGTCACGAAGCCTGTGCTTGGATTAGTTGGCAATATCCCATAATCAATAATGGTTCCTAATATCAATAAGTACAAATTTTATTAATGAAAAATCAGGGTAATTATCGACTAGTCTCTTTTCCTTTCTTTCCCAATGAGATTTCCTCTGGGTTTAGTTTCCAGGGGACACACGCACTCTTCTAGGACAGGTATATGCTGTGCCCTATATATTTGTTGCTTTTCTTCCCTGGGAAATTGACTGTCCCTGGGAAGCATTTATCAATATTGTGTTTCTCTCCCTTAAAATATTAGGCTTAGAGCAAGCTCTGATCAGCCAGTTGGCCTGCTTCACCTCTTCTGAAGTAGACGCTTGAAACCTGCTCAACACTTCTGAGGCCAACAATATACCCAAGAGTCCTCAGCGTACCAGCAAACTCCTTAACACTACGCTAAAATGAGTTTCCTATGGGGCACCTGGGTGGCTCAGTTGGTTGAGTGACTCTTGATTTCAGCTCAGATCATGATCTCAGAGTTTGTGAGATCAAGCCCCGCATCAGATTCTGTGCTGACAGTGTGGAGCCTGCTTTGATTCCTCTCTCTCTCCCTCTCTTTCCTCTCTCTCTCTCCCTCCCCTGCTCTCTCTCTCTCTTAAAATACATAAGTAAACTTTAAAAAATAAAAAATAATAAAATGAGTTTCCTAAAATCCCCTTTCCTTTCTGTCCATTTTAATTACCTCTCTATCTCACTGTCCTAAGAATATCTTGCATAAAACAGTCACTAATAAAACTTTTGATTTTTAATGGAATTGATGAATGCATGAATCAGCCAATCAATGAATTAACCGATCAATGAATCAGAAATGCATAAAGGGTGTTTACTGTCTTCTCTATTCTGAGACCTGGAAGGTGATCTTCTAGATCGCTCTTTTTTCTTTTGTTTTCTGGCTTTTCAACATTGTTTATCTCTTCCATTCTTCAAGAACTGACCAAATCCAAAGAAGCTGGGGGAGGCAGAGAAAGTGGATTTAATAGTACCACCTAACAAAATCTCTGTACCCTACAGAGTGGCCAATATGCTACTCTTGAATATCTCTTTGCTTTCCACTTAGGCAAAGGAAACGCATCCTTCTAAATCCCAGGAAAGAATTGTTATGTCTGACTGACTCCTTAAATAAGCCTTCACAATGCCCCGCCCCATACTCCCCAACAGCTATTCTAACAGGAGTGGCTCTGGTGGAGCGACCATGGGCACTTGCAATGTGATGGATGATGTGTAATGCAAATGTCACCAACCATGAGGTGTGGCTGAAGCATGCCCATTGCTAACTTGGTGTGATAGCTGTTGTAGTTAAACAAATCCAAGTAAAATTCACAGGTCAATTACTGTGAAAAATGCCCTGCTAATTTTCCTTTTTGAAAAAGTACCTGTAAAGGTTTTCAAATGAATCAGAGGCTTTCAAGGAGCTCAGTTTCTTTGACTAACAAGTGTTTCTAAACCCTTGGGATAATGCTGGAGAGGCCTCTAGGCTACAGGAGTTTAGGAGGTACCACATGCATGTCTCACTCCAGAGTGGCACATCCCCTAGCAACCAATAATGCAACTAACAAGCTACATCTCATCCTGAGCAAAACAGAGCTTTGTTTAAATATGCCAAACACAGTAAAAATCAATTCAAAATCAAGGCCACCTTTCTTTTTTAAAAACGGAATGTTCTGAGAAGTCTGTTGTAATTTCTCACTGTGGTTGTTCAGCTCTGGGGCTGCCCAGTGAGATGAAGCAGTTGGCCGAGACCAGGGATCCAAGACCATTGGATCTCATGAATCAGTATAATCTCCTTCCTGCCCCCAAATATGGAAAAGCACCATAAGGCTGCCAACACTTTCATTTGCCAAATAAAGGCCATAAATTAAATGACACAAAATAAAAATTACTTTCTACTATGATCATGGTTTAATAAAATAAATGATAGCTTAACAAATATCAAAAAAGTAGAGAGGATATAATTTCATGAAGAAAATGCAACCCTTCAAATGGAATTAATTCAGCTTAAAAAGAAGTTCCATGTTATTCTTACTTTTCTAATTTTACAGAAGATGGATGCAAACATTACTTCAAAACTGGTTTTCTGAGTAGCCTCCAAAAAACAATGGTCTAACTTTTAGCTCTATAGGTAAAATGCTTAAGTAAATTAGGGCAGGGATAGATGTAGGAATTATTGTGAAATGTGTTTTGAAGATGCATCCATGTCTGCTGGCACTGGTCCTCTCTCTGTCTGCTTTTTCCTGGTCTGGGTACCTCCTCCCCCTCGTATTCAGGTCAGGTAGCTCCTGTATTCTAACAGAATGCCCCTCACTGACTGTTAGGTACAGGAACCTTTAGAAACTCCCTCCCTGTGCTTTCTATTCCTCATCTGTAGAAGAGAATGCAGCCAATAGACTAGCCTTTAGAATCCATTCAGTTCTGAAGCATAATTCCAAACACCTTTCCATTAGCACCCCCCAGAAAGCTCTTCTGGCTTGTTACAGAATCCTATCAGTGATATTTCTTTTTTTTTAAGTGTATTTTATTTATTTTGAGAGAGAGAAAAACACCATGAGTGGGGGAGGGCAGAGAGAGGGAGAGAGAGAGAATCCTAAGCAGGCTCCACACTGTTAGCACAGAGCCTGACACGGGACTTGAGATCATGACTAGAGCCAAGATCAAGAGTCAGATGCTTAACTGACTGAGCTACTGGGAGCCCCATATCAGTGATATTTCTTCAGTACACATTCTCCTGTTCTTCTAATGGCAGAATTTTTCTTTTTTTTCTTGGAACTCAATTCATGTCATTCTGGTGGGGCTGAACTCCACAGCCCACCCCATCCATCACAGATCTGATATATGACCCAAGCTGGGCCAACTGAAGGGGGATCTTTGTGCTATAGATGGTGAAAGATGGCTTTGTTGGGTGTAGCAGTTGAATAATGTCTTCATAAATTTCATATCTACATGGAAACTTGAAATATGACCTTGTTTAGAATAAGTTCTTTTCATATGTAATTGAGTTAAGGATCTCAAGAAAGATCATCCTGATTTAGGGTCACTCCTAAATTCAGTGACTTTAGAATTTCTTGTGTCCTTTCAAGAAAAAAAGAGAGGGAGATTTTAGATAAGGAGACACAGAGTAGAAATGCAGAGAAGAAGGTGGGATGCATTTAAAGGCAAAGGAATGCCAAGGATTTCTGGCAAACACCAAAAGCTAGGAGGGAGACATACAATAGAGTTTTCCTCAGAACCTCCAGAAGAAATCATCTCTGCTGACATCTTGATTTCAGACTCTGGGCCCCCTCAACTGTAAGAGAACAGCTTTCTGTTGTTTTAAGCTACCCAGTCTTGGTTCTGATTTGTTACAGCAGCCCTATAGAGCTAATATATTGACTTTGCTGAGAGGTATCTTGAGCGCCAGAGAGAATCTGTTCTAAGAATGGAGAGAGGGAGGGGCAGGTGGATGGCTTAGTCAGTTGAGTGTCTGACTTTGGTTCAGGTCATTATCTAAGGGTTCATAGGGCATGGGTTCGAGCCCCACCTAAGACTTTACGCTGACAGCACAGAGCCTGCTTTGGATTTTGTCTCCCTCCCTCTCTGTCCCTCCTTCTCACCTCTCAAAAATAAATAAACATTTTTAAAAAAAAAGAATGGAAAGAGGGAGAGCTTTGATCATAACATTGGGTCCCTGGTTCCGCTAGGCTTGGAGTCAGCCACTTCCCTGGACTTCCCAGTCAGTGAGCCAATAAATACTCTCTTTTTAAGTTCATTTGAGTTATGTTTCTGTCACAGATAGCTGACATGCCTCTGGTGAAAACTCTGCTCAGCCCCAAGATAATCATATTCATCTTCCAAGGGCCAGTCATGGTAGTATTTTCTCCACAAAACCACCCCTGGTCTCCTCAGCTTGAAAGGTTTGTTTCTTCCTCTGGGTTCCTACAGCTCTGTTCTCTTCCCACACACAGTACTATTAAACTTGTCTTATCTCCCCCGCTAGATCCCTTTCCTTGTCTTCTTTGCTGCACAAGCTCTATTCCATTTACAAAGCAGGTGCTTGGTGCATATTTGATTAACAGATAAATAGAAAAATGATGGAACCAAGAGTGGGTTTTCAGTGTTAATGACAGCATGTGGAAAGGATAGTTTTGTAATAGGGGCTCTCCTGGGGTTCCTGGTCATACCAAACACACAAATCCCCAGTCTGCTTTCTCATAAATCGCCCTATTAGGGAATCCAGCCAAAGACCAAGACTGTTGGGAGCAAGTGTTGGAGTGGGTCCTTTGTCAGCATAATAACTGCTAAGCTTTTGTACAAGGCAGTTGTTACTTTGAATCTGAAGTACCTATCATATCACTTTCTTCTGTTTGAGACCTTTCAGTGGCTTCCCACTACTCTTAAGAAAAAGTCCAATTCTTGTTCATGGCTTAGGACGTCCTTGGAGAAGTCTGGCTCCTTTTCATGTTTCTAATCTCACCTCCCCAAATGCTCTCACCTTGAATCTATGCTTCTTGCAGTTCCCTGATCCTGTCAAAAGATTCCTCTGCTCTCTTTCTCTGTCTTCCTCTCTCCTCCAGGCCTTTATTCTTCTTCTGGAACAATCATTCTGCCCCCATATCTTTCACCAAGCTTATTCTTATTCATGAATTAGACCTCTGCTTAGTCATTATTTCCTCTAAAGGGCTTCCTTCACCCACCGTGTCCCCCCATTAACATGTTCCCAGAGCTCTCTGTACTTCTGTAACATAACTACTATACCTGCATTGTGATTGCCTATTTGCTTGACAGTCTCCTCATTATGTTTTTTGAACCAGATATAGTTAGATCAACATTTCATTCTTAGCACACAGCACATAGCAGAGATGTTTAATACATAGTTGTCAAATGGGCTGCTGATTACATAAATAAATAAATAAATAAATAAATAAATAAAGGGGAATTTAATGGTAATTCTCAGTGTCTAACTTGATCCTAGCTATGTCCTCCTTTGTTCATTTCTTCACTCTCAAGGAGTGACCAGGTCTTCCTGCTTAGGCTGGAGAAAGAAAGGGAAGTAAAGCCTATATCTTTGGAGAGAGGGAAGTGGGTCATTTCCAACACAGAGCCCCTGTTCCTTTAACTGTCCATAAAGACAATAATGGGACATTACCATGATATGTTTAGTATTTTCAAGGCCTGAAAAAAGTCATACAAATGCCTATGACAAATCTGCACAGGCTAACAAAACCAGACTGTAGGTGGGGTGTCGGGGGCAAAGTATGTGTGTGGTAAACAATAGTGTGCTTTATTTCTGCCTCTCCTCCTAATGAAACTGTTGAAGGTTTGCAATTCTACTTGCAGGCAGACATGATCATGCAAACAGAAGAGCTTCTATCTCTTTCTGATGGAAGTATTTAATTATTGCTATCAGACCTTCTAGTCTGGTCTTTCCTTGTCTCAGCAAGTGTAGCCCAGGCTGCCATGGAGTTATCACATGGATCTCATAGATTTGGTGTGAACAAGAAATAAACTTGTTGGGTTAAACCATCGAGATTATTTTAAGCTTATTTGTTACGATAGCATAACTTCGTCTATTTTGACTGAAGGACTACATTATTCCTCTTTTAATCTTTGACACCAAGCATGGTGCTTGGCACAGAAAATATATGCAGTGTTTGCCGAATAAACACATGAATGAGTGGATGAATAGAAAACAATTGTGAAACAATCTCAGTGTAGACCCTCGCAAATCAGAAAACAGACTGAGGATAAAAAAAAAAATACATATGAAATAGATGCCTCCAGAGAGTGCTTCACGGGGCCTTATTACTTCCTGTAGTAGGAGTAAATAATTTTGCTAATAGAATTCAGTTAAAACACACATATTTTGTAGGAATTACTGTTAATAAATCTAAACTCTTTGATTATCTCAGTCATGAACGACTTTCTCCAAAATATCAGGGATGTAGGATTCATTGATATTGGTCTTAGCTGCTCAGTGGGATTTAAGACTTCATAATGAATCCAGGAAGTGGTTTGCCACTCACCTGATCAAACAAAGCCTCTGATAAGTAGTATTAAATCAGTTGGGGACCAATTTTCAGAATCTCTTTTGGTAGAACTTTGTGACTGCATGACTATGGGCACCTGTTGGAAATAATAACATGGCATATGCTGTTGTGTGGGTCTTTGCTCCTTAGTTTGCAGAAGCCCACAGTTTGACATCAATACTGCAGACAGGGGTTTTCTTTTCTAGTATATGGATTTTAAATTAAATTAACTCTGATCTTTAGGTCGTCTCCTAGATTATAAAAGCTGAATGCCTCATTAATGAGGAAAACAGTAGGAGTAAATGTATTGGAGCAGGTTTAGCAATTTAAGTGCTTTGAAATACAACGAGTCCAAAGCAATAGTATTGCAAGCTATCCAATTAAAGGTTGATTCCAGACATGCTGATAGGGGAAAACTACTTGAGCAGAGTTATTCTTAGGAAATCGTTGGAATCTTCTGAAGACAGCTCATTTCTTCCTTCTACTCTTTGTGTCCTTCTGCTGTGCTAGCATGAATCTTGTTTTCCACACAAATGATGATTGTCTTCTTCCACAACATCCTTCACATTCAGAAGGGTATATTAGGTATCTATGTCTGTGTAAAAAATTACTCCAAAATTTAGTGGCTTGAATCAACAATATTTATTTTCTCAAAGTTTCTGTAGGTCAGGAATCTAGGTACAGCTCAGTTGGATCTTCTGCTGCAGGGTATCTCACAAGCTGCAACCAAGGAGCCTACTGTGGCTTTGGTCATCCCAAGACTTGGAAAAAAAGACTCCTCTTGAGGAGGAATCCACTTCCAAATTCAATTATGTGGTTGTGAGAAAATTCATTTCCTTGCAGGAATTTGAACTGAGGAGTTCAGTTCCTTGAAGGCTGTTGGTCCAAAGCTAAGTTCCTTGTTACATGGACCTATTCATAGGGCAACTCAAAACATGGCAATTTGCCCCATCAGAGCAAGCAGGCAAGAAAGAGAGTGAGAGTGAGAGCAAGAGCGAGAGAGAGATAAGAGATAGCAAGATGACAGTCATAGATTTTTATAATCTAATTTCACAAGTGCTGTTCTAACACTTTTGCCATATTTTATTCATTAGAAGTGATTCACTTGGTCCAGCCTACCCTCACAAGGAGGGGATTTCATTGGATATGAATATCAGTAAGTGGGGATCACAGAGAGGCATCATAGAGGTCAGGCCAGCATGAAGAGCAAATCATGGTTGCAGAAATTAATTGCTTCTCAGACTTTTTCTTCAACTCTATTCCATTAGAAGAGGATAACAAATGGATATTTGCTATTGAAGCAGACTTTTATAAGTGAAAAAATCCTATGATATGTTTTAACATTAAAATTAAAGGAATTTTGCTTTTTTACTTCATCCATTCTATAATGTAATAGTAGTTAATACATATACAGGACTTCTTACATTCCAGGCACTATTCTGAGTGCTTCACACATGGTCTGTGCTATTTGCCTCATAAACTAATATATCTGTCATCAGGAATATTAATGTCCCAGGGTAATGTGCCATATATTAGCTGTGGTTTCCAGTATCCCCCGGCACACCCCAGTTTCACTAGCTTGGGTGATGGAAAACACTTGGGATTTGGCAGCCAAAGAAAGAATGATCTTGAGCATGTAAAATTAGGCCAGTTCCATAACTTTTTGCCAAGTGAGGCTAACAAGACCTACCTCACAGGGCTGTTGAGGGGATTAATGAGAAAATGTGAGAGAGTGTCTGGCACAGTAGCTGACATATATTAAACCCTTAGTAAATGCCATTTATTGCTTAAATGGCAAGTCACATGTTAAAGCAATTACTAAAGCACACAACAGAAGCATGGCCCCTTGTTCACTCTCTCTCTATGTTCATGTTCTGGAAAGAGATGGAAAAAAATGCTCAGTTTTTCCTCAGTACAGGAATTCTTTTTATTGGTTCATTGAAACTTTTGTCCATACTGACCCAAACCTTTACTATTATTTTCATCATATATGTATATATAAAAATATCAGGGGAATTCCAAAATGGTCCAGTTTTCAGTATTCTATGAACTCTTTAGACTGAAGATAATTCAGAAAAGTTTAAGACTCCATGTAACAAAGAACCCCATCAGAGTGGACTCCAGTTCAATTAAATCAATGCTTACTGCATACCTAAAATACCAGGGAGTAAACTACTTGCCTATAAACTGCAATCCAATAACTAATATAGTAAACACAATCTCAGGTTGTATGGAAGCAAGTGTAGGTACAAGAACAGAAAAGATAGTAATTTCTTTGCATTTTATATGGATCAGATCACATTTAGAACATTGTTCTATTTGTAGATACCTTTTCTAGGTATAGAAATTAACAAAGAATATAGTAGTGCTCATGCTATGGTAAGAAGTCTAGATGAAACATCATTGAAATAAATG
This sequence comes from Cryptoprocta ferox, assembly GCA_028646485.1. Taxonomy (NCBI): domain Eukaryota; kingdom Metazoa; phylum Chordata; class Mammalia; order Carnivora; family Eupleridae; genus Cryptoprocta; species Cryptoprocta ferox. Next base: position 22,180,475 of record CM053571.1, read on the forward strand.
GAGACATTAAGCCTAAAGATGAGAAATAGGAAGGATACTTTAAGTGTCTTAAATTCTTAGAAATCTGTCATGTGGAAGAGGGTCTCATTTCTGTTGCTCTTGGTAACAAAATTATGACTTATAGTGAGGCCAAATTTACTCAAATACAAATAAAAATATTTGGTACGGGCTGAATTGTGTCTTCCCTCCCCCCACCTGCAGTTCATGCAGTTCATATGTTGAAACCCTAAGCCCCCCATGTGACTATATTTGAAGATTAGGCTTTTAGGAGGTAGTTAAGACTAAATGAAATCATAAGGGTAATCCTATAGAATTGGTAACCTTTTAAAGAAGAAGAGAGAAAAGTCCTTTCTCTCCCTGCACACACACCAAGGAAAAGTATGTGAAGACACAGTGAGAAAGTGGCTGTCTGCCCATCAGGAAGAGAGCTCTCACCAGGAATTGAATGGGTCAGAATCTTGATCTTGGACTTCCCTGCTTCCAGAACCATGAGAAAATAAATTTCTGTTTAATCCAACCATCATGATATTTTATTGTGGCAGCCTGAACTAAAACAATGTCTAAAAATTAAAGTTGAATGATTTAATGAGCATTGAGTAGCAAGCAGAGGCCCAGATGCATGTGTGCTCTGGCCCATTATAGAAGACATTTCCAGAGTGGTTTAGATGTTGAAGCGGCTGATTTTTATGATCCCTTTCTCGTCTGAGATTCTATGATTTCACAAGTCTTTAAAGCCATATGGACATAGAATCATCTTCTCACTTTGTGGAGGATGGAGACTAGACAAATTGGTTTCATCTCAGTGTCAACCCTGATTAATTGACAGTGGCTGCCTGAAACACTGTTTCGAGAAAGATTTTTGAAGCTGTGTGAAAAAAGAAATCCATGATAAAGAGAGCTAATGTTTATTGGGTACTTGCCATGCATCTGGCCCTACTCTAAGCACAGTATTTGTATTAATTGACTTTATACTTGCAACAACTCTAAGAGTTGGATCCTAGTAGTTTCAATATTTTTTTGATGAGAGCATCAGGGCCTAGATAAGTAACTACTCAAAGGCCATATGACTAGTAAATGGCAGCTTCTGACTATAAAGCAAGTAGTTTGGCTCAAAAGCTTTTGCTTGTAACTGTTACACTATATACTTCTTCAACAATCCACTTACAATATTTATTCTGACTGAAGGAGGTTGAAGAGTTACATGCTCAGAAGTTCTTATCTCAGGATCTGTTTTGGGGGAAACTCAAATTAGACAAGTGGGCATAGACTATTTTTATTTGAATGCCATCACCATTCAGACACACACCAGAAGAAATTTAAAGACTTAATAGTTGAGTAACAGCTTGGTACTCAGTACTCCAGATACTGTACATTATATGGAAGCAGTGTTTGGAATTCCATTATTTCTTCCCAAATTTTGGGACCATGTTCTTCCAGTTTGTGCTGTGATGGGTAGTAGAAAGAGGTAACATCAAATGTGTTGTTAAATCACATTTCACTGATTATTTAGCTCTGCATCATTGCAGGAACACCAACTCCTTTCTTAATCAACTCTCAGCCTCAGATATCTATTTATATAAGTGCCCTGAGGATCAGGTATGCTTAATCCTTGCCCCAGACACCTTCTTCCTTCCACACCTCTCTTTCTCTCCCTTTTATCTTCTGTTGAGTTTTCTTATCCAATGTCTTGCTTGGGTTACTGATAGCTGCAGAGCCATTTCTTGTCCTGTCTTGTCACCCAACTGTATCTGTTGAAAATTACAATGTCATTGTCTTCTCTTCTCTGGTCTAGATTTGGTCAATATGCACAGGTACCCATGTCTGTGGAGTACTCTATCAACCAAATTTGATACAAAGTAGGCTTTCCCCTCAAGGAAAACACAGCCTCCTCTCCCATTAACCCCATCATGCCCCTCAGGATCTGATAGACAGGCAGTGAGAGACACTGGAAATTCCATGGTCTACCCTTACACAAGTCTCGATGTGTCTCATTTTAGAATTCATTTAAAGTAATCCTTTCTATCAAATTGGCCTCAAGAGTCCTGCATCTTTTCTCCTTCCAGAGAATCCCTGTGTTCCCTTTATTGTAGAGAAGGCTAAGGAAAGATGATAAAAATCTACAGTCCTTGATCCTGCATTTTAAAATGCAAGACGTTAAAATCAAATAAAGTAGGTCAAGCCTTCTCCGTATTTAGCAGGGACTAGCACTTTCCCATATCAGCAAATATTAAAGTTGATAGGCAATCAAAAGTGCTATATCTTCCTTTAGTATAAGAAAATGTTATTAAAAAGCTAACATTCTATTTTTATCTTAGCCAAAGAAATGGAACAAACCCAACTATATAACTTTATTGCTTATGATTTTATAGATGGCTATGTTTTACATTTAAGTAGAGGTACTTTATTTTGCATTTATTTGGACAATGGATAATAGTTAAACACATTCAACTAATTCATTATGAGTGAAGTCTGTTTAAATGCACCCTTTGGTTGAGCTTATAAAACCCTCAGGGGTTTGAAGCAATATTTAAAGTTGGAAGGTCTGATAGAACAAAATGGAGGAATGCACAAGGAGGAATATCATTTGAATTCAAGGCTAGAGGTACCTGGGGAAAACTTTAAGTCTTTAGTTTATTTTGAGGTTGGAGAACATTATGAATATCCTCCATTATTCTGGAACATAATAGCACTCAGTTGGACAAATATAATAAAATGTGTAAGTAAAATTAAATGACGCTGCTATACTTCCTAATAATAGCAACTGTAACATCTAGGGTGCATGCTACATTCCTTTAATGAAAAAAAACATAAAAGACTCTAAAGCAGGCTAACACTATTAATACAATAAATTATTTTGTGAAAATTCACCTCACTAATGTCAGTGAATGATGCTAACAACAACTTGTGAGATAAAGAGAAGATGTAGCAATTAGCTTAATGGAGAGAATCATTGGGTTGAAGGATTTCATCAGGGAAGGGACTACAACTTCAACCCTTGAATCTTTCATCTCCTTCCAAATATGGCAACTGCCCTTAAAGTATGCAGAAGAGATTCATACTTATGCCTATTTGAAATTGGAATGATTGCTAAATGAGAATTTCATGAATTCCATATCTAATCTGTCTCTTGGAGTCCATGCCATGCTGCTTCTCAGAGGAAAGTCTCTTATTTCTCTTAGAGCCCAGCCAATAACCAGATCCAATCCTTCAAATCCAGGAAACACTGGGTTTGGAGCAATTGAGGCACTGGCTTCTAGCTTTGCCCTTGATGCCATCCTTGGTTTACTCCCCTTGACTTTAGTTTTACATCCCTGATACTATATCCATTTCGGTTTTGATCTAGAACTTATACTGAACCCATATCTCTGAGTATCTCCAGTGGACTCATTCCCCATCCCCCAGTCACTTGACTTCCAATCTCTTATTCAGACTTCAGACAGGTCTCCAAACTTCCCTGGCTCTTTTCTTAGACTATTTGGAAACAAGTATATCTGAAATCCTCCCTTGTACAAGAACTTTCCCCAACTCCAACCAACTACTTGCAATTTGGCCTCAACATTCTCCTTGTCTACATCAGGGGCTCCACATCTGCTATTTGCCCTGTGCCATCCTCTGGTTCCACAAGAGAACAGCCCTCCCTGGAATGCAGGTTGACCTCTTTTTGGCTGAAAGTACTCTTCTTGGTGTATGTATTTTCTGTATCCCTTTCTCTTAGTCAAAGTAAAAACAAAATCTATAGGGTTTTTCAATGGAGGAGGAGGAAGTAGAGGCAGGAAGAGGAGAAAAAGGAAGGGGGAGAGGGAGGACAAAAATGAAGCTGGCAACATGCAGGAAGGGATTGCTGCAAAGATTATTAACATGATTGTGTGTGTGATGTGGTTAAACATCCTGACCACTTGTTAGAAAAGAAATCTCATTGAGAAGCCCAATGGGAAAGTGTTTTATCAACTCAGACCTTCCCCCCACCCCAATAAGTGAATATTCCCCAAGAAAGAAAGAGTTTTAAAATATCTTTTTCCATTGCAACATCAAGAAGTCTGACTTAACAAACAAATAAAAAGCAGTATTGTAAAGAACATAAACACAGGTCAAGTTCACTGAACTCTGTGTGTGTGTGTGTGTGTGCGCCCGCACGCATGTAAGCATGTAAGAAAGAGAGAAAACATACAAAGAGAGAGATGCTTCTGTCAGAGATGAATTTAAATTTTGGGAAACCTGAAACATTTACAATTTACATTTACGCTTTAAGAAAAATAACACAAAATTATAAATGACAACTTAGTTATTACAATAAATGTTTATTTAGAACAAGAATAGAAATCACAACAAATGATAAATTTTCGACAGCTGCCAAATAGCCCCAAAATTGCAAAAAGAACAATGTTTTTCATTAATTAGCTGCCTGACATATCCATTGCTTTTGGCTGCATGTTCTCTGATTGCTTCTTCATATGACAGTAACTTTGAAATGTAATCCTTTCTAGAGAAAATAGAAAATGGTCTTCTAACATTATTAATATTATTTATTATAAGTAATTTAGAACTTTTTTTTTACCTTTAACATCACTTATTGGTAACATTTCACAAATTTAGGCAACTATGTCAACTTTCTTTTACATGTAAACTATTGCAGATGGACCTACTATTTGTAATACAGGTGTAATTTTGGGCCCTACAAATGAAGGAATTCTGATAAATTCTATTTGTCACTATTACCTTCAAAAAAGTAAGTGTTTGGTACATTTGTAATTGCATATACCATATTATGAATATATTCCTTACAGGAGAGAATTTTGGTTCTGATCAGACACCAGTGAGAACTAACTTCTCCATTTTCAATTTTACACACTTGCAGACTGAAAGATTTTCCACAGACCAACTTCCATCTGTGCATGTTTCAAACCACATTTCTCCTCCAGGACCCACATGCTTCCTGTGCTATTGTGATGTGACTTACAGCCTTGCACTTTGATGTTGTAAAGTTCAGTGAATTAGCATAATGAAGGGCAGGAGGGTACCTGGAAGCCATTTAAACTTCAGGAAGACCAGCAATATTTTAACTATTTATGGAAGAGACTGTGAGCCACATAAATATATCCACTAAACACACATTAATGTATAAACAACTCAATCTGCCCTTAGTTGGATCTCCAAATACCTGCAGCCAAGTCAACCCTACCTAATTTGAAAGGAAGCATAAAATAGTGGAGAGTAGAGTGGCTCTAGATACTTGTGGTTAAATTATCTTATTTATGCAAACTTTCGGCATTTATAGAGCCTCTCCCAGAGCCTTGGAAGGGGCTGTGCAGTTGAAGGGTTCTGAAACTTAACCTCATTAGCTTCATGGTAAATCCACCTCTGACACCTGCCAGCATTTTCTTGAATGCTTAGAAAATATGGGAAGCTAAGTCCTCCATAAAAATTAATGGATAGTGACTTAGTATTTAGAGACCATCCTATGAGAAAATGAATTATCAAAGGCTAGGATAAGTTATGGTTGGTAATTAGGGTCCTAAAGCAAGCTATAGACATTTCTCTGAAAATATCAACTGATAGGAACAGATTATAAGAAAAATCCAGAAGGGTATTGAAGTATTCCCATAGATCCTCCAGTTCCCTATTAAGGAGAAATTCTATTTTGCTGTCAGAACCCAAAGTATCTTATTCATAAATTTTGAATATGAGTATGTTTCAAGACATATATTATTTTTTATCGGATTGTATAGATTTCGGTCATTCTCAAATTCTGCTGTTGTCTTCTTAAACCTTCCAGGCAGGTAACTGATCTCTGTGGACACTACAGAACTGTTATAGTCCTGGGTTTTGGGGCTGAGTTGGGATAAACCAGGATAAATAGGCTCCACGTAGAATTCGATTTTACTGAGGCTTATTTTCTGGGTATGTTCCAAGTTACACAGAAGAAAATATCCTAAGGACCAAAACGATCACCTATATTATGTATACACTATTTTCAGTAGCAAAAACTATGTGTCCTGTGCTGAAAATTTCAACTTTAAAGTATGGCAGCTCTTCAGATGATATATAGACATTGGAGCAAACAAAGAAAATGATCACGATGGATTCAAGGAACTGATGGATATGCTGCATGACAAAGTTTAAATGAGGTTTAAAATGACAATTATAACCTCCATGATCATTTGTTGTAAAATAAACCACTTTTCTATTATGAAGGAGGGGTATAGAAACACCATGAATTCCTGTGAGAAAAAGAGATTCTTTTATTGAATAAAACTAACTGTGAGACATGGAGAGTCAGGAAGTCAAGGTTCTGACTCAGAATGTAGGAAAATAGAAGCATAAATTACCAAGACAGCATTCTAGGGCATACCTTTTTGCTTCTCAAAAGCCTACCTCAAGTTATTGGAGGAATCAGTTTTGCTTTATACATTTATCTATTTTTTAAAAAATGTTTTTATTTATTTTGAGATTGAGAGAGAGAGAGAGCACAAGCAGGGAAGGGACAGAGGAAGAGGGAGAAAGAGGATCCCAAGCAGGCTTCACACTGTCAGCGTGGACCCCAACACAGGGTTCAAACTCAAAAACAGTGAGATCACAACTAGAGCCAAAATCAAGAATCAGATACTTAACTGACTGAGCCACCCAGGCGCTCAACATTTATCTGTTTCTTTTATGTCTAACAAAGAATTTATTGAAGAAATATAGAGCTGAAAATACCAAAATGGGGTTACCTCATTTATTTTTCTTTGGAATAAAAATGTATCTAATCCTAGACGGAAAACATTTTCCATTCTCAAAGATTTCTAGAAAAGGAGATTCAGAGCCGTGCTATACAGAATTCTACTGTTTACATTGTTCTCAGAGATAAATTTACCAATCTCCCTATCTTTCAGAGTGATCTTGGTTTCTGTTTTGTTCCCACTGTAAAAAAAAAAAAAAAAAAAAAAGACCAGCTTATTCATAATCTTTTCCATTTTAACAATTCACTCGATTTTGCTAAACTCTCTCCAAGTTCTGTATTTTTGTTTCTACCAGAAAAATTCTAGTTGCTTTGATATTTTCTCACATAACTCTTAATCCATTTTTTATGACTCTTTTCTTAATTTGATCCCTCTTTAGTCGTGCAGTTCAGTTTAGCTCATCTTATATAAAAAATTATGATTATATCAGTCAGGAATGTGTTTGCCGGAAAGTAACAGAAACATCAACAAATAGTATCTTGAAGAGGAAAGAGGCTTATTTGTCTTAAAATGCAAAAAAAGTACAGGGGTAGGCAGTAAAGGACAGGTTGGTAGCTCGGTGATGTCATTAAGGATCCTTTCTTTTCCCTCTCTGCTACCTTTATGATGAGACCTTTCTCAACATACTCATAACCTCCTGGTCACTAGATGAGGGATGCTTTTCCAGGTTCATGTTCATGTTACACACAGGAAGGTGAAGGAAAGGACTTAACTCCTCTTGTCAAGGTGGAGGCTATTTCTCTACCCATTTAATCTGGGTTGGCCTTGTGACTTGCCATGACCAACAGAATATGAATGAATTCAAGGTATTCCAGTGACATGCCAAGGCCTCAACCTGCTTTGAGGCCACTAAAACAACCTTCTAGAGGATGAAAGACCATGTGGAGCAGAGATTTGCTGTCTCAGTTGAGGCTACAATAGATCAGTAAGCCCCCAATGACCCACATCTAACCACAGACACTTGAGTGAGTTAGCCTAGGTTATGAAGACTGCCCAGCTGATCCTCCACCTAAATTGGTAACCTAAAGAACCATGAGCTAAGTAAGTGGTTGTTTTAAACCACTAAACTTTGGGGTCTTTTCTTATGCAGCAAAAGCTAACTGATATGTATGAGTTCTTCCAAGCTGCTCAGTTCCCACCCAGTGGTTCCATTGACTTCGATGGATTCATTGCAGTTCTGACTGCATGCTTACATCTCATTTATCATCAGTAGAAACTGAGTGGCACCTTTAGCTTCTTTCTGCAAAATTTCTATTTACCAGTTTTAGACAACAATGAGCCCAAGTGAATTTCTCTTGTGCATATTCCATACATGGTCCTATATTTTTTGCTCAGATTAATTATAGGAAAGCAGGCTGCCTAGTAGTCATTCCTTTTTCAATCTAATACCCCCCAAACTTCAGAGCATAGTTATCAAACTCTCTGAATCATCTTAAACTCCCTCTCTGTTGGCTTGAGGGGAATGGGGAAATACCTTTCTTACACCTTAGTGAATGGATGGGACTTATAGTATACCAGCTGCCTCCAAAAATCCCTCTAAAATCTCCAATAGTCCAACATTTGATACCCAGCTTGGGGTACTGGGTTAGGAATCCTTTAACTGATTTTTGATCATTCCCTTTCAAATTCCATGTGGCTTCTCACCTCACGTTAGAATGTGACACCTATTTCCATTCTGTCATCGTGTATGGTGAAATAGTCTGAAAAATCTGCATGTGGAGACTACTTTGTCAGGAAATACTGGAGCCATTTTGGGTCAGAGGTAGAGAGGGGAGGAAGTGAGGTAACTGCTTTCCAGAACCCAGAATTTAGCAGAAAGTATGCCACGTCTTACCTCAAATTTTAATCAGAAAACTTTACACTCACTTGAATATTATCCTTATCACTTGGGATTCCTAGCTACCTGAAGGACTATGAACAAAATGTAATGAATGCCAGGGAGAAGGTGCCATAAATGCTGAGTGGGCTCCTGGTGAGGGGCTGCAGGAAGCAGATGCCCTACAATGTCTGTTCTTATTTAATATCTTCATTCACAAGCCAGAATAGGGAACAGACAGCACACTGATGAAATTCACAGATGGTACTCATTTGGGAGATATTATGAATACCAGGGATATCAGAAAAAAAATGATACAAAAGGACCCAGAGAAGGAATAACAATGAGACTTGACTTTGAAAATGCAGAGCAATGTGTCTGAGTATAAAAAAAGAAATCTTCAACACTTAAATAGAGGAGAGAAAACTAGAAGTCAATGTTGAAAGTGACATCAAGTTGGGATAATGGAGTTAAATTTAAAAATGGGCCTTTTGAAATATAGCAGTAAAATTACTAGTGTATTTCTTAATCTCCTGTGACCTCTGAAAGACGAATTAGGTGTTGCTGCTATGTGCTCCCATATTCTTAGATTATCACATTGTTTTTATAAATTACCTTTGGATTTGTCTATCCTTTCTCATCAGACTATGTTTCTTGAGCACTGGGATTGAGTTACATTCTTTGCTGTAAATCTCGGGCCTGGCTCATTGCCTGGGACATAGAAGGTACTGGATAAATATTTCTTGCAGGGAACAATGAACTGCTTCCAACAGCATCTCTTTTAATGAGATGTGATGGTTGTAAAGTTATCAGATAACACTTTTATTTCAGGCCTCTAAGTAAAGAAGGAATGAGAAAGAGTTACAAGGAAATTGGGAATAACAATAACCACTTTTCCTTTGTATAGAACTTTCATAATTAGGTTTTTTCCCTCTCTTCAAACAGTAAGTCGAATATTCAGAAGGGACAGAGGGGTTGAATTCCTCACTATGGAGATAAAGTGTTTGAGAATTGTAGAGCTCTGTCTTTTTTGTAGAAGATAATTTCTGTCAGCTTGAGCATTACATCAGACGTGCAAGGCATGTTAGCTTAGAGGGGAGAACGTGAAAGTTGATAATTGCAGTTCTCTGAGCGTAAGCATGGTTTTAGGACCTCTACAGTCATAAAAATTCTTTCAGAGGGCCCTCAAGGTCAAAATTATTTTCACATTATATTGTGATTTGTCTCTTTTGGTCTTATTCTTTTTTGAGTGTACAGTGGAGTTTTCCAAGGGCTAAATAATGTGATGACATCATTGCCCTAATGGCTAATGGAGTGTTTGCTCATGTATTCTTGTGTTTTAAATTTCTCACAGCTTGAATTTCTAATGAAGTAAATATTAATAGATATGACACACACAATAAAAGCTTTTTGGGGTCCTTAATAAATTTTAAAAATGGAAATCCATCCTGAAACCGAAAAAGTTGAGAATTACTTGGTTTGAATTCAGACTTTGGACTCAGACATAGGTTAAAATCCCCATTTTGCAGACTTTTCCGCTATTTACCTTTACTAAGTCTCAGCGTTCCTGGCAGAAGGGTGACATTTACCTCATGGAGTTGTTGTGAGAATTACATAAGAAAATATGGACAAAGAACAGAGCTCAGTGCCGAGCACACAGTCAAGCCTTAATAAGTGTTTTATCATCATTGTAAAGGAATGATAACGTGCAGTGACTTCCAAGACCATTTTTATGCCCCTTTGGAAACCAGGTTTCCTTTGCAGGACTGCATCCATCCTCCAAGGACCGTAGAGGAGAGAAGTTAAGAAGGCAGAGCCTTCCTTCCTCTTCCTTGAAATCGATGAGAAATCGATGATTCTGCTGCTTCTGATTTCTGGGGGCTGTGGGTTCATTAATTTCAAAACTGCCACTAGAAGCTCCTGTGTGTAAATCAGAACATGAAACAGATGATGTCTCCCTTCTGGTGGTTAGAGCAGGAGGGCATCAATTTTGAGCAGGAGAAGCAAAGGGCTCTATGCTTCTTAGCAATGGCCTTTACAGAGACACATCTTTGCCACTGACAATAGTTCCATGTGGAGGGTATCAAGGACCAGGATTTTTCCTTTCTTAGAGAAGCCTCGTTCCCAAGGACTACTGCATTCAAAGTAGTAATACTGATACAAATATAAATCATAAGAGTAATCAAGTTTACATTTATCTGATGCTTCCCAACTAATGCTTTGATATGCATGGACCTATGACACCAGTGCTAGAAGGTTCTTGGTGATTATCTAAACTAAGACTCTCACATAGAATTGACATGGAGCAAAAGGGACCCAAACAATTTAAGTTACTTGGCCAAGATTATACAAAGAATTATACAAAGAATGGAAATACAATGATATTATTCAGGACAACTTAATATGTGCAGAATGGATATTTATGACATCCAATTTGCAGATGAGAGAATGGAGACTTAATATATTATCTCTGGGGAAATAGTTAAATCTAAGTATAACAGCCACGATTCAAGTCCATGTCATGTGAAGGGACTTCACCACTTTATCTATAGAATTACTGTCATATTTTTGGGAATGCTTACTTCCCAGAAAAACTATGGGGCAATGATTCAGAAAATGCTAGTAGTTGCATCTCTACCCTTCCCCTCCCTTCTTCCACCCAACATTATAGTCCTGCTACACTCTTACATGGCCCAGTGCTATCTTCAGACTCCTCAGTATCTCCCTGCATAGGACCCTATTATATTGAGGATAATGAGTATATTCCTGGAAGATACTGATACCATGGAATAATTGATCTTCCTTAAGCAAAGGTGATGACTCTAATATAAGAAGCACCAAAAGCCTCTCTTGCTCTACTACTTTGCTGCTGTAGTGGAAACTACCCCAATGCCCATTTATTTACATAGGACTTCAGAGGCCTTTACTGAAATAGCAATACCATTTTATCAGATTGATGCATTAACTTTATTAAACATCATAAACTGGCTTTTCAAATTAGTGTAGATAAGACCTGTATTAAGGTCAGAAAGAAATAGATAACTATGGTAAGAGCTATAGTGGTGAGCACGTAGCAAGGGAAGTCTTACTGTAGTTTCCTGTATTCTGATCTTATAAAAAAACGTTCTCGTTGATCTCTCAAGCTATCAAAGCTGGCTCACTGGCTCATCTGTGCCGATTTCCATAGGACCTTTTACGTAGCTCCATCCTGGACCTTCATGTTACCAATCCTTTACTCTTGTTTCTTCCAGTTCATACGCCAACCAGGAAGCCCATGTGTACCTCCCAGAAGTCATTTTATATCCAAACCCCAGGCGTCTCTCCTTCATACTAAGCACATGGCCAATTGTAGTATACTACTTGGGGTTCTGTACACTGAGAGGGCTTTGAGTTCACCTGTGGTGTGGTTCTCATGCAGCAGTAATTCATTCCAGTAGGTGCCAGTATGTCCTGCTGACACACCTGTCACCTATGTCTTAACCCCCCAGTAGCAGGCATGATGGAGGTTTTGCTGGAGCCAATACTTGGCAATAGAGCCAGTAAAGCCAATAGGCCAGGTAGTGGCAGCTGTAGCCCTAAAGATGGTGGTGGCATGTGGGAAACAGGTGAGGTTAAATTGTATAGTGTTTCACAAAATTACTTGACCACAGAACAAATCTTATTAGTATCTTGAGGATCCAGAATTTTGTAGAACACATGTCAAGTTATGCTGTTATTAGCATATATCTGTTTTAGGAGTACTGAACCTGTTAGAACTACATGGATGAATCAATAAACATCTTCCTAATATTGTAAAAAATCTTCATTCTTATGTGTAGCCCCTAATTATGACACTTAAGAGCATATTCATGGACTCGAGGCTTTGGTTCAAAGCCTTCTTCTGCTTCTTATAAACTATGTGAACTTGAGTAAGTGACGTGACCTTCTGAGCTTTAGTTTCTTCACCTCTAAAGTGTGAATGATAATTGCTACCTCACAGGATTTTTTGCTATGGATTTTATAAATGCTATTTTATTTATTTATTTTAACATTTATTCATTTTCGAGAGACGGAGAGAACAGAGTGTGAGCCTGGAAGGGGCAGAGAGAGAGGGAGACAGAATCCAAAGCAGGCTCCAGGCTCTGAGCTGTCAGCACAGAGCCTGACGCGGGGCTCAAACTCATGAGTGGTGAGATCATGACCTGAGCCGAAGTCGGACACTCAACCGAGTGAGCTACCCAGGCGCTCCTATAAATGCTATTTTATAATCATGATTACTAGTTAAGCAGTTATCTCTCCATCAAGATAAACTAAGTTATGCTACAATAATAAATCAATCTCAATCTCAAAATCCTATGGTTATCACAACCAAGTTTTTTCACTCATGCTCCATGTGCAGTACGGATTAGTGAGAGCCATATTCAGGCATGCAGGCTGACAGTCTCTCCCATGTTGTAACTCAGTCTCAGAAGACGTGAGACTCTCTAGTCACCCCAGCACAGGAGGGGAGCTCTGGAGAATCTTGTACCAGTAATCACAACCTTTGACCCAGAAATGACACATGTTTACTTCAGCCCAAAGCCTTCACCCCAAAGTTATCCTCATGACCTGCCCTGATTGCAACCTGCCTGAATGTAGTGGAAGCCCAACACATGTTTGTTCAATGAATAAATGAAGGAATAAACCAATAAATAAAAATAACAATAATTTATATATAGCATTGTTTCCATGTGCCCAAAACTGTGGTTTGTACATATTTACACATTTTTCTTATTTAATGATGAAACGGCCACAACTAGATATAAGGTTGGCTGTGGATACATTGATATAAATGCCCTTTTCTAATACATGATTTGAGAAAAAATTTAAATCATTCTTTCCTCTTCCTTTGCAACATTAGAGGAGAACACAAAAGCCCTGAAGTCCCATATTTGGGTTGTCTCATTTTAAACTACTCAAAGGAATTTGACAATATTAGGCATCGCCATCACGGCTTCATAGATGAGTTAATGTGAGCTTGCTTTCAAGTTCGAATCTGAAAGTCCAGGTACATCTTAATCTGAACCCTTTGAAGTTTACCCATCTTCATTTAATGTGATAATGTAATCTATATGTTCAGAACCCATTTGAGGGGCAGTAAAGGGAAAATGGCACGCAAAAGGCAAGATGAACTGCTCTCAGGGATGAAACCTATCTCGCACGTGCATTTATCTTGGGCAGACGCTGTTGTTTAAACTAAAAATAATCACAGCCAGTTCTGTGACATTAACCTGCTCAGTTACTCCCGCGTAAAACCAGGAATGAAAATGAGGGCAAAGGTTAGCATTAAGTCTGAGGATGATTCTATTTCTATGCTAACACTGTTTCATCCTGCCTGGAGGAAAATGGTGTGTATGTGTTACATGCTAATGTTGATTTCTCAAGTTATAATTAATTTACTTGGGCTGTTGTTACATATAAAAGATTAGAATGCTGAATATTTACTCTCACAATGCAGCCAGATTACCACTTAATGCTCGGAGAAGACTTTGCCATTACTGTGAGCTCCATGTTATTCAGAAGGCCCCGCCCCCTTACTCATTTTATTTTCCTTGTCTTCCACTGTATTCTAAATAGGTAAAAAGGTAAACATATTAATAGTCTTAATATATACCTATACACCCCAAAAGAATGTGCATAACAACATCTACCAGGGAAAAAGACAAAAGAGAAGAAAACTCATTCAGAAAAATGAAGAGTAGGGGAGTAAGCATTGAAACCTGAGGGAAAAAAGAGAAGCAAAACAATAGAATTTACATAATGAGCAAAGGAAAAAGGTTAAAGCATTTTTTTTTTTAATTCAAATGCTGGCTCTTTTTAAGAGTGCCTCAAGGATTAGAATAGACATTAGTCATATTCATACCAAATATGAGGAAAGCAGACTTAGGATAGTCCTTTTTTTTTTATGCCTCAAGAAACAAGCAATTATTTTCTTATCTATGAGGGAATCATTAGGAAAGGGGGGTGCCCAGTAAAAAAAAAACCCAAAAAACAAGAAATACAAAAACCCGGAGGAAGTAATGTCTCACACTTCAAACACTTCACATGGCTCTGTTAGTTATTATGAAGCAATCCTGTCAGGTAGTCTTAAAATCTTTTTAATTCTTCCTTACCACATTTCCAACTTCAACAAGAAACAGTTGTCTATAACAAAATGGCAGTTATCAAAAACTAAACAAAATGGCAGTTGTTTGCACAACAGTCGATCTGTTCAGGCTGACTGCAACAGACAGAATAAAGCTGAGAAATCTCCAATAGTTTTGTTTTGTAAGGTGAATGGCTCCAGTATTTCTCCACCCTCTCAAATGGCCACTGCGATTTTAATATTGGGTCAGGTACACATTTCTTTTAATGTGTATTTATTTATTTATGTATTTATTTTTGAGAGAGAGAGAGAGAGAGAAAGAAGAGAAACAGAGAGACAAAGAGACAGTGTGTGAGTGGGGAAGGGGCAGAGAGAGAAAGGGAGACACAGAACCTGAAGCAGCTCCAGGCTCTGAGCTGTCAGCACAGAGTATGATGCCGGGCTTGAACTCACGGACCACCAGATCATGACCTGAGTCAAAGTCAGATGCTTAACTGACTGGGCCACCCAGGTGTCCCTCAGGTATACATGTCTTAGCTTCTCTAATAGACTCAGATGCCCCTATTCATATCCTAGTGGCCCTGGGTACTTCTCCTTTGTAACACTACCTCTGGTATTTGATGTTGACGTGGCTGGTTACTTTAGTAATGTTTGTGTTCCCTATTTGGTTTGTTCTCTGAGGACAATGAGCATGCCTCTTCCTTGTTCCCCACTGTGTCCCCACCTCCTAGCACAGGTCCTGGTAAATGCAGACTTCTGATCCATCTATGTTGCAGGAATGGAGGTAGATAAAACCATTAATTAATCCGAGTTAAAGTTTGGCACCCTACTTGTGTCCCTTCAGCAATTTTTTCTATTCATTACATCCTTAATCTATGTGCTCTTTACCCATGGACTCTATCTTCAGCAACTTTTTCTTATATATGTGAACTTTATATTTTGGAACACATTCGGGGTGCATGGGTGGCTCAGTCGGTCAAAAATCTGACTAATGTTGGCCAGGTCAAGATCCCAGGGTCGTGGCGTCCAGCCCCACATTGGGCTCAATGCTTAGCATGGAGTCCACAATATTCTCTCTCCCTCTGCGCCTCTCCCCCGCTCACACTTTCTCTAAAATAAATAAATAAAAATTAAAAAAAAAATAAAACACTTTTAGATTGACAGAGAAATTGCAAACATAGTACAGAGTTCTCACATGCCCAGAACCCATTTTCCCTATTATGAACACCTTATATTAGTATTTGTTATAATCTTGAACAAATACTGACACATTATTATTAACTAGAGTCTATACTATATTCAGATTTCATTAGTTTTTATCTAATGTCCTTCTTCTGTTCCAGGATCCTATCCAGCATGCCTCATTACATTTAATTATCAAAACTCCTTCGGCTTTTCTTGGTTTATAACAGTTTCTCTGACTTGCTGTTGATGAACTTGACAATTTGCAGAGTACTGGTCAGGTACTCTGTAGACTATCCCTTTACTGGGATGGGTATGAAGTTTTTCTCATGATCAGACTGGGATGATGGATTTGCGAGAGGAAGACCACAGAGGGGAAGTGCTATTTTCATCACGTCATGCCAAGGGTACATTTTAGTAACATGACTTATCACTGAGGTTTTTGGCCTAGATCACCTGGCCGAAGTCTTTGCCAGGTTTCTCTATGATGTGCATTTAGGGATGCTAAGTGCAGGATACAGTTAGCATCCCTAAGTGTAACTTAGGGATCTGGGAATTATGCTCCAGATTCCTGAGAGGAAAATGTCTAAAATTATTTAGAATTCTTCTGCATGGGAAATTTGCCTATTTTCCCTCATTTATTTGTTTATTCAATTCTTTTTATATCAGTATGACTGATGAATATTTATTTTGTAATTAAGGTTATAATCCAATACTACACTATTTATTTTGTTGCTTAAACTATTCCAGCTTTGGCCACTGGGAAATTTTTTTGGTTGGTTTTGCCATATCCTCATCTTGTGGGGTTTTGGGGGGTTTTGTTTTGTTTTATATTTTTAGCACTTGTTTTCTGGCACTATAAGACACTCCAGGCTCAACTTTTCCTATCCCTAGAATTGGCCATTTCAGCCATTTATTCAAGGAGCTTTTGTTCCTTTTATTGGAGAATGGTATTAGAAACCAAGATGGGGGCTGCTAAAATGTGCTCATTGTTACTGGGGTATCATTCCTTCTAGGCCCTCTCAGCTGAAACAGCAAGGACATGTATGCATTTATAAATCTACACATACACACATATCTATACACATTTTTATGTGTAACCATCTGTGTCTATGTTAAGCTAAGCACGAGTTCATAGTGATGTGTCCAATCTAATTCACTGCAACATGGATCACCAAAGCCTCCTCCCTGTGCATATCTGTAAACTTCCACTCCCGGCAGCGATAAAGTTGGCTTTCATCAGCCACCACCCCTCTACTTGATTGTTCGATTCCAGTCCACACATACAGCAATATTGTAAGCCATTACTTTTATGGAGTAGGAACTCTATCCACTAGAATACAGTGCTTATCTACACTCATTCTAGAGTTATTTTGGTCTACACCTTCCCCCCCTCCACCTTCTCTGGTGAGGTTGTTTCAAAAGCTTGCATCACAGTTGGATTGTTTTGTGACATTCTGCTTTCCATCCTACAGTCACCAGACCTTCTAAATGGTTTGTAAATAATTTGCAAAAATTAAAATTCACTCTTGGTGCTGTAAAAATCATTGGGTTTTGATAAATGCATAATATCATGTATCCACATGACAATATCATACAGAATTGTTTCACCTCCCAGCCGCACTCCCACCCTGCCAAAAAATCACCTGTGTTTCACCTGTTCAACCCTCCCTCCCCTTTCCCTCAAATCTCTGGCAACTTCTGATTTTTGTTTTTACTAATTTTTGCCTTTTCCAGAATGCCATATAATCAAAACCATCCAGTGTAGCTTTCTTAAACTGCCTTCCTTAATGTAGGGATATATTTGTAAGATTCATCCATGTCTTTTTGTGGATTGGTAGCTCTTTTTTTATTGCTGGATAATATTCCATAGTATGGATGTACCACCATATATTTATTGAAAGCCATACCAGTAGCTTCCAGTTTTTGATGATTATGAATAAAGTTGCCATTTATATTCACTTGCAGGTTTTTGTGTGGACATAATTTTTAAAGCAGTCAGGTAAATACCTAGGAGTGCAATTGCTGGATAAGGTCTCCAGGAACTTTTAATAACTACCAACTAAATCTCATTGAGGCATTAACCGAAAATATGTTTTTAAACCAACATTTACTGAACGCTGATTATGTTCCCAGCTTTGCAGCAGGGACTTTTACATCCCTTACTTATTTATTCATTCTGGAAATATTTACTGAAGCTCTAATACTATGGCCAGACTCTTCTAGGAATTGTAGATAGAACCATGAACAACAACAATTCTTCCTCTAAGGAACTTTTATTCGAGTTAAGGGAAATGTTGTAAATGAATAAATGACTAAATATATAAAATAGCAAGTGAAGATGAGCACTTATAAAAAAAAAACCTATGGAAGGATAAGGTGGATTAGAGTGTCAGGAAGTGTGAATTTTAGGTCAGATGAATTGGAAAAGGCTTCACAGGCAAGGTGACATTTGCTCAGATACTTGACTGAAGTGAGAAAGTGGGTCAGGAATAGTTAAAATTATATGTAGAGGCCCTGAGGCTGTAATATACCTGGCATGTTCACATTTCAGAAAGACCAAGGAGACCAGTGGGGACAAAGCCAATGAGAGAAGAGGCAGGTGTGAGGCGATGTGAGAAGAGAGAAAGAAGGTAGGAGAGCAGGCTGTGTAGGATCTTGAGGCTATGGTAAGGGTCTTGCATCCTATTCTGAATAAGATAGGAAAGTTTGAGCAGAGGAGAGAAGCGGTCTACCCAACACTTGCAGTGCCTTCCCCCACTTCTCACTCAGCAGTGAAGTTGTGCCCTGGGGGAATGGCCCACTGGAAAACGGCAAGTGTGGCATGATTCCAGCCATATATTTCAAAGGATGTGGTTAGACAAATTTTACGTGAAGGAGGTACCATGAAGGAAGGCTGTCTGATTCCTGCAAGTGCACTCACAATGCTGTCACCAGACAACAGCTGTAGAATGCCTTCTGTTTTCTCAACGTGCCAGCATGTGTATGTTCTCACTCTCATTCTGTGGGAGAGTCAAGGTAGACAAAGTCTTATGTTAAATTTCAGGAACTTTAAACATAATAATGTAAAAATGTTAGCCTGCCTCTAACATTTAATGAGCACTTACTATGAGCCAAGCATTTTTTTTTAGAATGTATATATTATAGTGTAACTACTATAATAGTATAAAATACATATATTGTGTAAAAATATATCTATGGTTTAATCTATTTAGTTTTCTCCAAAATTTCTATGAATTGTGCCATTTTACAGATGAAGGAACTGAGTTATGGAGGGCTGATGAATCATGCTAAAAGTTACACAGCTAAAAATGATGGAGCCAGAATTCATCCAGTCTCTCTGACACCAGAACCCTAATTTTTAACAGACACTCAACTGGTTCAGTGAATCACATGGCTTATAGACGAGAGACTTGATTCTCAGTTTCTTTCCCAAAGTGCAATTATAACTTGGTTCACTCACACTAACTCTAGACACTTTCCTTTGGAGACCTTCCCCCAACATCTGTCCATACTGTTTACTGAACTCTACTCCTCAATCGAGGAGTGTGTATATGACCCAGTTCTGACCTAATTCTAACCACTATCCTGGTTAGAGTGATCGGTTCAGGGATGGGCATGTGACCCAAATTGCTGAAAAATATTTAATTTGGGGGCCTTTTTCTGTTGAGAAAAGAGGATCTTTATTTCCACAGTGAAGCTGTTAGCTGGCATCTTATCAACCACTGAAGAGCAGGAGAATCTGACGACATGGGATTGGGTGGCCAAGACAGGAGTAAAGCCCAGCCAAGAGCCATGGAACTTGTTGGGGTCCCTGAATCCACTTCTGCTTAAAACTGTTTCTCCTGAACTTTTCTATAATTTTAGCCAATTAGTTCTTTTTGCATAATCCAGTACAATTTGGGTTTCTGTTATTTATGTCTAAAGAATTCTGGCTGATATAATAAGTTACCAAGTAAACCATAGTCACATAGCCCTAGATAAGGCTTCATTTTTCAAATCTCAAGTTCAAATCTTAAGACCTCTGAACTTTGCTGGCACATGTGGCTGAGGACACTTTGGAGAGAAAGGGGCCCTGGCATGGAATTAGAAGACTTGGATTCAAATTCTAACCCTAGCAGGTAGTAAGCAGTTTCTGAGCAGGTGGTCCATTCCCTGAGCTTCACTTTGTCCCACTGCAAAATGGGAATTATGCAAAAGACTTTGAGTTTTGTAAATGAGGTAACATACATGAAAGCATCTATCACAGTACCTGGCACAGAGTAGGGGATCAAAAAATATTAGCTGTAGGTCAGCTGCCCTTTACCAAGAAGAGCATTTTGACAGGCAGTTTTCTGAATTCTAAGACTAACAGCTTCAGCATCCATTTATTGTGCAAATACTGTGCAAGAGAGACATTGTACCAGGAGGTTAACATGATGCCGGCCTATTGTGTCTTTTTTTCCTCTGAGGAAAAAAAAAAGGCTCAGAGAGCTAAAGAAACTTAATCTAAAGATAAGCAGCTGTAAGTGATAGAACCAGGATTTGAACCCAAATAGGTGATGATTGAAGCCTATACTTTTTTCCCATTTGTTGAAAATTCTCCCCCAAAAGACTGGCTCACATGCAACAGAAATTAAGATGATAAACAAAGATGTCTCCTGACTATAGCACATATCCATGGAGGCCAAATCTATCCCCATTCAACTGAAAGATCAAGAAAAGTTGGGAGGCCACACAGTTTTTTTACTCTGGAGAAGATGCTGGAAAATCTATACCATTGAGGTCCAATCATTAATTCAGTGAACATGAAGAAAATGCTTCTCTATACAAAGTTCCCATTTTCCTCCTAAAAGAAGAAGAGGGGGAAACATCCACATCTCTTCATCAAACTCTCTCCTCTTATTCCCAATCAATCTTAATTTTTAAAAGGATTCTCTGAATAATTAAAGTGGTCACTGTGGAAAGAGGCATTATGATACAAGGAGACAATTGGTTTTATATTTGCCCAAGGTTCTCAGGCCTAGGAGACTTGAATGCTCAAATGAGGGCAACGGTAATATATTGCTAAAGACTTCATTCATTGTTTGTTCATCAATAATAGATACTTTCACTTAGGAAGGTTAAGTGACCCATACATTATTTGCCCAGTGTGATTTTGTAGCCTAAAACACACCCAGAAGACAACTGCATTCTTCTCTCCCTTCAGGCATCCCCTTGCGTCTCGAGACTTGTTTTAGTGGTGCTGCGGTGTAACTGGGACCGCAATTTAATGCAATTTCTCGTCCATTTCACTGATTGCAACTATTTAGTACATTCTCAAAGAAAGATGATTACAACTGGCTGGTTCTTAATGCTTAATTTATTTACATGCATGCCTGCTACAGAGTTATTTTATTCATCTCCCAAATGATGGCATAAAATCATTGAAAAATGATGGGCACTAAACATGGCTATTTCGCTGCAGTCCTCAGCGGAGAATAACACCCACTGTCACTCCTAACATTGGTTGACCTGTGTTCCATTGCTCTTAAAATCCAGCCATAATGAAGGCAGCACAGACATAAAACTCCTTTATTGCTACTTTGTTCTGACAATACTCACACAATAATAGATTATTTTAGTTAAAATAAAACCCCGTACCAAATTGGCATTTTTGTGTTGGTAAGCGAAGCGAAACCACATGTATTTCCCCTTTTCTTTCTCTTTCTTTCTTTTTTCTTTCTGAAAGAATGTCATATTAGCTGGAAAAAAGGGTGCATTTTTGGAACCACTACTGCATTCTAATTGTCTCTACTGTTGTTGCCTGGGCAAGGCTATTCACATTAAGCCGAACAAATGCTACATTTGCATTTCCGATAAGTGCCAGCATTTTTCGCATTTCTCTGGCAATTCTCGTTTCAGTAAGAAAACCTGAAAAGTTACCGGATCGCTCGTCATCCCATCAAAATTGGGAAGAAAAAATGGGAGTCTTCTCCAAATTGCAAAAAGCCTTGAATCAGCAGAAAGACTTTGCTCTTTTTATTTGGGGATTAGAATAAGAAAGAGACAGTAAAGTGAAAACAGGCAGAATGGGTATTTTCTTTTTCTTTTTTCTAACAAAATAGCAGAGGCGAGTTGGTGCCAGCAGTCAGTATTAGCCCACATGCCAGAAGGCAGGATGCATTAATGAGTACGCTCTCCCTACTACTTCTTACCCAAACAGCATCTAACAGCCTTACATTCCTCCATTTCAAAAAAAAAAAAAAAAAAAGCAGCATCTATTTTTTTCAGCCCAAACAAAATCCACAATCACGCTGGCTCTTTCAAAATCACATTATGTTATTGCATTTAAAAAAAATTTTTTTTAACGTTTATTTATTTTTGAGAGAGACAGAGCACAAGCTGCGGAGGGGCAGAGAGAGAGGTAGATGCAGAGTCCAAAGCAGGCTCCAGGCTCTGAGCTGTTAGAGAGCCCGATTCGAGGCTCAAACAGACAAACTGTGAGATCATGACCTGATCTGAAGTCGAATGCTTAACCGACTGAGCCACTCACATTATGTTATTATAAATAAGGACAAGATATTTCCCTCCAAGGAGGTCGCTAAAGGACTGCCATGCAAGTACAATTTGTACCACAATTATTAGAACTTCTAATGATGTTCGGCTCCCCAAAGATGGCCGAGAGGAAAAATCAAAATGTAACTGAGCACTTGATCCCCAACCTCATGACCTTCCATCATGGAATCATTGCTGTTAGATTTTTGAACTTCTTTCCGATAAGAGCTAAAGTGAAATGACTTTTGAAAATTAAACAGCAAACAGAAGAAGCAGGAAGGAGCCCTAGTTTCATGAGAATTGCACATTTCTTTCCCCTTTATAGCTTTTAAAGCATGCAGACTCAGTGTGAGGCAGTTCTGGTTTCACTGAAATATAGGCATACATCTGACTTTCTATCCTCAACTAGTCTGAAAGAAGAGCAGGCTTTGCTTTTTTCATAATTACGAAAGTCTCAATTACCTAAAGAGATGCACCAAAAACATTCCCGCAGTTTTGTCTAAAAGTCTGAAAGGAAGGGCATAGTCTTTGAAACAATATGAGGTGATATGACTATAGATAGTCCTTCTGACACAGAATGTTTCAACCAAGAAAGGGGAAAGAAAAAAAAAAGGAAAGAAAAGTCTGGATGTTACAGATCCCTCTATGGAGAGAAAGAGGATTTCAAGGGAGAAAGCAGTGAAAAACCAAGAATAGAGAGAAATTGCTTGTCAAACCTATGCTCTGCACCCCCATGTCTCACACACCTGACATTTCCTCACCACCTATCCTTAGTGCTTTGCTCCTTTTATCACCATAGGAAATGCTCTTAAATGACCATTCTCACCTGGCAAAAGAAGTAGTCGTTTCCCACACAAGCCTGGGCACAGATGTGGAAGCCCACCTATAAATGTGTGCATATTAATTAGATATGCCAATTAGGGAGTGGCTGTAAATCAAAATTACCTGGTGTTTTGGGTTGAATGTAGGCCCCCCCAAAAGATAGGTCCATGTCCTAATTCCTGGACCCTGAGAGTGTACTTTATTTGGAAAAAGGATCTTTGCAGATGTGATTGAGTTGAAGTCTTGAGATAAGATCATGCTTGATTATCTAAGTGGGCCCTAAATCCAATGACAGGTGTCCTTATTAAAGTCACATAGACACACAAAAGAGAAGGTGACATGGAGACAGAGGCAGAGGTCAGAGTGATGTGACCACAAGCCAAGATGCCAAGGAATGTTGACAGCTGCAGAAGGCAGGAAGAAGCAAGGAAGGATTGTCCCCTAGAGCCTCCTACAATTTAATTTCAGACTTTCAGCCCCTGGAACTCAGAGAATAAATTTCTGGTCTAAGCCACCTAATTTGTGGTAATTTGTTGTGTTCTCCCTGGAGAACAAATACACCTGGGGAGAGAGCAAAGCTTCTCATTCCAGGCTGCACCACAGAACAATTAAATAAGAATCTCTATAGTTAAGCTCTAAGCATCAGTGAGCTTTAAAGTCCTCCCAGGTGGGGCATCTGGGTGGCTCAGTCAGTTAAGCATCTAACTTCAGCTCAGGTCATGATCTCATTGTTTGTGGGTTCGAGCCCTGCATCCAGCTCTGTACTGACAGCTCAGAGCCTGAAGCCTGCTTTGGATTCTGTGTCTCCCTCTCTCTCTGCCCCTCTCCTGCTCATGCTCATTGTCTGTCTGTCTGTCTCTCTCTGCCCTTCCCTCACTTGTGCACACACTCTCTCTCTCTCAGAAATAAACAAGTAAACTTAAAAAAAAATTAAAAATAAAGTCCTCCCGGGTGATTCCAATATACGTGATGGCTGAGAACCAGTGACTTTGGGCTCGGCCTCTTGCACCTACTTACATGCTAAACCCCACTCCCCTGCAGACCTTGAGGCAAGCCTTATGTGAGAAAATATTGCCTTTGTGAGTCTGTCAGTTTGATTTTCCTGATAGAAGAGTTGCTAAGTTGCTCCCACAAAATGGTTCACTTGTCTTACTGTGATGATAGTAACACCAAGAGATACTATATATTGAATACCTACTAGGTGCAGGTACTGTGTATAAAATAAACAAGGCAAACTTGATCCTTGCCCCATGCAACTTAAAGTCTAGGGAGGGATTTAATACATAAAGAGGAAACTATAATATGGAATGGTGAGCCAGGGCTGGGGAAAGTGCTTTGGAAGCTCATGGGGAGGAGGCACATGACCCAGAGTCGGGCATAAGGAAAGTTTCCTGGAAGAAGTGGTATCTGAGCTTAGGCAAGAAAAATTAAAACCCACCTAAAAATGAGTTGCTCATATGAAGGGCAGATGGAAGGTGTCCCAGGCAGAAGGAACAAATAGCATGAATGAAGGTTATAGAGCAGCGGTTAGCAAACTATGGCTCATGGGCAGAATCTGCATCCCCACCGATTGCCTCCATCCTCGAATATGCTGGTTTATTGCCACACGGCCACATGCATTGGTCGATGTATTCTGTGGCTGCTTTGGCAGCACAATGGCAGAGGTGAGTAGATGTGACAAAGACCATTTGGCCTATGAAGCCTGAAAGAATATTGACCATCTGGTTCTTTAAAGGAAAAGTGTATTGTTCTCTGCTCTAGAACCAAACAAGAGCTCAGGATACTGAGAGATGCCAGAGGACTGGAGTTTTGAGAGTGAAGCAGAAAGTGGTGTGGGGAGCAGTCAGGGGGAGCTGGGGCCCAGAATCCTCAGAGCCCGCCAGCCAGAATGCAAGGTCTGGCCTTCATGCAGAAAGCAATTGTGAGCTACCAAGGAGTTCTAAGCAGGGCAAGCACCTGGCCAGAACTGCTTCTTGGGAAGAAAACTCTGACTGCAGTTTGGGCTGTATTGCTAATAAAATCAAGAGCTAGACTTTGAGCTTAGAGCTCTCTGGGGCTAAAGGCCATGCTCTTGGGATTGCTGCCAGCTGACTCTGGCAGGTGAAGTGCACTACCAGCACTGTGCTTCCTAGGAAGGTAGCCTGGTGAAGCCCGATGAGCCCAAGGCCTCACTGAAAACAGTGACTTTTCTCTTCAGTCTGAACTTCAGGACTGGCAGGAAAGAACTGTGGAATGTGCTGGGGTCACTTCAGAAAGAGAAATAAAGTACTGGTGACCAGCAGAGAGGCAGCTGGTCACCAGTACTATGATTTGTATTTGTCTCACCTACAGGGCTCATTTTCTTCCAGGATGAGGCAGGCAGAAGTGTGTTCAGGAGAGAATGTGGCGAGATGGGGAGAGAAGCACCGAGGTGGCTGGTGGGGGTTTCCTGAGTAAGCCCTTGCTGAGAGTCCTCCAACTGAGAGATTTCTTCTAGGTGTTTATCAGAGAACTCCCACTCAGTGACCTTTCCTACCCCTATTCTAATAGTTTGTTGTGGACACTGTTCACAAGGTCAACGCAGTTTCTGCAGTATCCTTCCTTCTTTCCTCCCTTCATTCCTTCTTCCTTCCTTCCCCCCCCTCCACTCCTTCCTTCCTTCCTTTCCTTCCTTTCTTCCTTCCTTCCATCCTTCCTTCCTTCCATCCTTCCTTCCTACCTTCCTTCCTTCCTACTTTTATTCCTTCCTACTTTCCTTCCTTTCTTCCTTCCTACTTTCCTTCCTACCTTCCTTTCTTTCTTCCTAGCTTCCTTTCTTCCTTCCTACCTTCCTTCCTTCTTCTATTCCATCCTATCTTCCTCTTTTCCTTCTTTCCTTCCTCCCTCCCTTCCTTCCTTCTTTCCTCTTTCTCTCTCTCCTCCCTTCCTTCCTCCCTCCCTCCCTTCCTTTCATTATATTTTGGTTTGGAAAGTGTAGGCATTTCTGCATCTATTTAAATTGGATTTCAACCAGTTGGAGCTTTGTCAGTAAATGGGGTCATAATAAATAAAGCATTCCAGACTTTCTTGGAGTTGAAGTAGGAATTTCATCACTATGTTTTATCAGAGGCAGTCTTCTGTAAGCCTTTTTGATGAGTTTTGTAAAAACAAAATCCATGTGGACTGGGATTTCTCAAACTTAGTTTCAGGTTAAAATTAAAGATAAACATTTACTGAGAGTTGATGTTTTGCAAAAAAAAAAGTCTTAAAAAAAGAAATTCTTTCAAAGATACCTATAACTCCATAAAACTTGGCATGCTTTCTGAAATTCAAACTTTCATGTTGTTCATCTTCTCCAATGCCCAGTGATGTGGTATACCTGAAAAGATCTAACTTAGGAATAAAATTTAAGCAATCAAATTGGTTAACTTTTTAATTTCGGCAAATCAGCTTAGTAAATACTATGGCAGGTGTCATGTGTGATGGTTGAGGTGTCCAGATGGGACATCGACTAATGGTTATATCTGTCACTCCAGTGGAGAGGAACAAGAGTCATTGTTTCATGGCTCTGGAGACATACTCCGTTGACTTTAAGCCCACACATCAATTGCATTTTTTAAAAAGTTATAGCTTATTTTATGTTATCTACTCATCAATGAAAGCACAGCATAAGCTATTTAAAAATACAATAAGTCTACTTGCTGTAGAAAGGACTTTTTGGGGTTGATGAGGTAGAATAATTGAAGGAGAGATGGATATATACATGTATATATCAATTATTCAAAACCATATATATATATATATATATATATATATATACACACACACACACACACACACATATATATGGAAAAACCTGGAGATACAGATGAGTAAAACAGGGAACAAAATGATGTAGAAATACTCCTCCTTGGTGACAAAAGGCAAAAGTGACATGCTTGCTTCCTTACTCATATGCCTGGATTTGAAGGCTATTTTTTAAAATTGTGGTTGCCCAACTGATGAATAGGAGATGGTATTTTTCACCTTTCTTGACATGAGGGTCTGGAATGGTCTACAGTGAAATGTTAACAATGGAAAATGATGTACATATTGTTTGAGGTCAGCCATGGAAAAGCAAGACCTTAACTTATGACAGTCCTATTATAAATTTGTGAAGGGCCAATGCTATTCTCAGTTGCCACACTGTATAACACAAGAGCTACAACAACACAAAAAACCTAGTATAAGAACTGATCTCCTCCACGTAAGTTACAGTAAAATGCTTTACAGATTGATCTGAAATGGGAAATAGGAAAATTGGACTATTTGGGGCTTTGCTAAATAGAAACACCATTTTCTCACTCTTGGCTCCCATGAGGAGGGGAGGTTTTCTCTGGCTTCTTTATTTTTACACTGGAAAAGAATAACTGATCATGCTTATCCTAGCTCACTGTCCTTCCTCTTAATTTTTTTAATGTTTATTTCTTTTTGTGGGACAGAGACGGAATGCAAGTGGGGGAGGGGCAGAGAGAGAGGGAGACACAGAATTTGAAGCAGGCTCCAGACTCTTAGCTGTCAGCACAGAGCCTGAAACGGGGCTCGAACTCACACGCCACGAGATCATGACTTGAGTTCAAGTTGGAGGTTTAACCGACTGAGCCAGCCAGGACCCATCACTGTGTCTTCCTCTTGAAGAAGATGCCCACCAGGAACATACCATTGCTTTCGCTTCTCTACTGTTCCTACAGGGGAGGAGACAGGAAGCCAGCTGGCTCTAGCGTTGGTGTGAGCCAATAGATAGGTCTGCCTAATTCTGAAATTGGATAGTTGTAAGTGCACTTGGCTTCCAGAACTGATTTGTCTCTCCAACTTAGTCTCCATCAGCATTTTCATTCTTTATCACTTTCATTTTTTCAAATTATTCAAAACTTGAGCAGAACAAAACCCTAACATTTAGCAGGCCTTCTGCATCATCTCAGTTAGTATTGGCAAAGATGGTACCGGAAACTAATGGTCTCTGAAAAGTTTTATCCTCACCCAGATGTTAACTAGTAGATGTCAGTTGTCTCAAAGTCACATTTCATGAACTTAAACACTGTTGGCAGAAATGTTCCTGCAAGAGCTTAATTCTGGCACTCCGCATTTACCATGTATTAGAGGTAAAGCAAATTTGTCTCCATGTTGACTTCATTCCCAGAGAAAATCATGTGAGATCTTCCTACCTTCTAGCAATGTTCAGGGATTTGGATGGTGGCAGCTCCAGCCACTCATGAACTCTTTTTATTTTTTATTTTTGTAAGAGAGGGAGCACAAATGGGGGAGAGGGGCTGGCAGGGGGAGAGAAAGAGAGAGCGAGAGGGAGGGAGAGGAAGAGAAGAAAGAGAGAGAATCCCAGTCTCCATGCTTAGCAGGGAGCCTGATATGGGACTCAATTCTACAACCCTGGAATCATGACCTGAGCTGAAATCAAGAAAGTCAGATGCTCAAATGACTGAGCCACCCAGGTGCCCCTCACGAACTCTGTTTAGTACTTTGACCTCCACAAAATCTTGTGAATGTTTTGGTTTTATGCTGCTATGTCCATTACCACTGACTCCTATCATGAAATTGCTTAGGCCTGAGAGATCTTCCTCCTCAAAATGTTTCTACTTCCTATATAATTATTAAACTCAAAGTCAGCTTGAAGTCCTGTAGGAAAAGTATCTTTTTTTCTTAAATTTTTAATGTTTATTTATTTAATGAGAGACAGAGAGAGACCAAGCATGAGCGGGGGAAGGGCAGAAAGAGAGGGAGACACAGAATTCAAAGCAGGCTCCAGTGTCTGAGCTGTCAGCACAGAGCCTGACATGGGGCTCGAACTCACAAATGGCAAGATCATGACCTGAGCCGAAGTCAGATGTTTAATGGACTGAGCCGCCCAGACGCCCCAGGAAAAGTATCTTTTGAGGTATGAATCAGCCACACAAATTTGAGGTCAATTCCCTTTCTTAGCCATGAAGGCAGCTCAAGGCAATATAAAAGAGGAATAGAATTTGATCCAGCTACTCTTTCTAAGTTTACCAATTATTATTATTTTTATGATAAATTATTTCATCCCCATTGGGGAAAATGAATAAAGGGAGTCTTTGAAATAATCTCCCTATCCCAAAACCAGAAGGAAGATGTGGTGCTCAGAACACATTTTACATTGCTTCTTGGTAAAATTCAATTTTATTCTTCAAAGCTAACAAATAGAAGGGAGTTGCCACAGGTAAAACATTTGGTAAAATGTCTTCTTGCCTTTTAGCAGCAGCTGGGAAAAGTGTCTGCACAAATGCAGTGTAAATAATTGATATGCTTTTGGACAACTTCCCAATTTATATTTTCCTCTAAAAAAAAGGTAAAAATAAAACCCAAACCAAAAAGCAACCCATGGAGATCAACTAGATGTGTGAAACTCACTTTTTCTAAAATAAAACAAACCCAATTCTCATCCCAGCTTGGGCTGAGATGGTATGTGTGCTGGCATGTGGACTGGGAAATACATTTCCCAAAGGGCAGAAAGCAAGATTCTAGTGCCTATTATTTTAGTAGTTACCTGAACTATGAAAAGTTTGAGAAGGAAATAAACTGGAGAAGGTTTAACTGACTGGTGCCATCTATGTCTGGCTGTCCTCCAAGGGGCCGTTAATCAGACAGCTGATGAACCAGAACTCCAAGTGGGGGCACTAATCAAGGGAAGCTGGGACACTTGTGCAATAGGCAACTTGTGTAGTCAAGTAGTTCGGGACTGACACTCTAGAATCAGCGTGAGTCAAATTCTGGACCTTCTACTTATTAGTCCTTTAATCTTGGGCAAGCCACTTGACATCTTTATCTCATATGTAAAATGGCGATGATACCTCACTGCATTGCTAAGATGACAGACATTGGGAAGAGTACCTTCCACGGGATAAACACCACTATGTTCTTATCAGCTCTACCCAAGCTAAAACGGAGTGCGACCTGGTAGAGAGAGTCAGAGTTAAGTACCAGAGACATGCTGGGCTTGCATTACAGTTCTAGTTGTGCCAGTAACTCACAATAACCAGTACTAACTACCTGTCACTTAACTTCTCCGACCCTCAGGTTTCTCTTTTGTAAAGTGTGGAAAACGCAGCCTAACTCCAGAGCCCTGTCATAAGGATTAAGTGAACCCAAGGTTTCTGCAAGACCTATCCTGTAGTAAGTTGTCAGTAAATATCTATATTCCTCTTTTACCTTCTTCTCTAGCCTAACTCCCAAAGGTCTTCATCCTTTCTCACAAAGTCTACTCTAGAAGCCCAAAGCATCACTACACTTACCAAGATGTTATACTTGATCTAGAATTAATGCTGTAAGTGAACTAATGAAGTAGATTAGGAAGTGAGGAGAAGGGAAAGGCAAAAAGGACCTTCTTGGCTTGGCTCCTAAAGTCTTGTCTTGAAGGTTGACCTATCCGGAAGCATCACATTCAACCACAAATGTTTAGTTGTACCACAACAATGCTAGTAGTCAAGGGAGTTACAATAATAAAAATGCTATCTTTTCTGACTACAGAGAACTTGCATTAGAGGAGAGGAGAGAAGAAAAGCTCACTAGAAGCTCTTCTGCATAACGACTGTGATTCATATACTGACAGATGTACAAACCAAATGTTACAGAGGCTCAGAATAGTAAGTGATCCTATCTGGTTTGTCCATATGGAAAAACTTTAAGACAGAGGTAATATCTGATGTGGCCTTTGAGGCTGAGTAGAGTTTGGATTGCTTGTAATATAGAACAAATTTGTACCAAACCGATGACCATTGTTATGAATTGAATTGTATTCCCCCCTCCAAAATTCATATGGTGAAATACTAGCCCCCTGTACCTCAGAATGTGACTGTATTTGAAGATAGGGTCTTTAAAGAGGTAATTAAATAAAAAATAAAGTCATATGGGTGGGCCCTGTCCCTGTGTGACTAATGTTCTTATAAGAAGAGGTTAGAACCCATGTACACACAGAGAGAAGACAATGTGGAGACACAGGGAGAGGTGGACCATCTTGATCCAAGAAAAGAGACCTCAGAAGAAACCAGCCCTGCTGACTTGATCTCAGGCTTCCAGCCTCCAGAACCACAAGGAAACAAATTTCTATTGTTTAAGCCATTCCGTTTCGGTGCTTTGTTCTGGAAGCCCTGGCAAACTAATACAATCATCAACAACAAAGGCTAAAATATAGTAGAATGTATAGTGATGGAAAGTACAATTTTTCTCTTAGATGATCTGAGTAGGGGATTAGTGGGAGACAAGAATGAAAGGGGGATTTAAGCAAAAGAATGGAGAACCTGGGACATAAACTAGAAAATCCAGCTTTTATTCTGCACATGAAGGAGTGTCATTCAAGAATTTTGAATGGAGAGTGGCATTATTAGATGGATCCTTCCAGAAGATGATGTCAGGGGCAGGGCATATTAGCATAGGAAAGACTGGGAGATCATTTAAGCATCTCTCCCTTGTGAAAGATCCTGAGCTGTGAGCTTGAGGGGAGGTGGATGACAGAAGTGAAAATGGAAAAGAGGTGACATCCGTAAGCCATGGGACTAAATGGATGCGGTGGTGGTGGAAGGGAGTAATGAGACCAGGAGAACATGTGAGGAGAGAGGTCAGAAGGTAATTTAGAGCAAAGTGGATGAATTCAAATTTTATATAGTGAAGGGTATGCAAACATGAGACTTCCTGTGTAACTGTACCGTAGCTGGACAACATTTGGGTCTGGAGCTGAGGATAGAAGGCAAAGATCAAAAGAAGATATAGAAGCCTCCTGAAGGGTAGAATAATTGTCACCACAGCAGTGGTGGATGGCCAGGCCAATGGAGAGTTTACAGAAAAGCAATGCTTGCCTATAATTGGAAGCTAAAGATGATAACAGGCTTCAAGATGAATAGCACAGTTAACATTGCTCAAAGTTATAGAGAGGGCAAGTTAGAAACACAGAAAATCTGTTGTTTTTGGTGAGCTTTGGGAGAACAGTGAAATTAGAAACCAGAACACAAGGAAGCATCGCAAAGAAATGCCTTCAAGAGCAAGGCAGGTAATGCAAAAGAACAGGGTTTTGCGTGACACTGACCATGAATGCCTCCCGAAATTTTGCCTTCCACTTTTCCCTTCTTCCCTCACCTTAATCCTGGCTCTGTCACAGAATGAAGTGGGCTTGGCATGAGGTAATAGGAATTCATAAGATTGGGCCTAAATGGAGAAAGAATGACAAATTCAACTCATTTTTAAGCCTACTTTATTGTGATAGCATTTATATAAGATAAAAAGTGATCATTTTAATTATATAGTTCAATGGGTTTTGATAAATTTTTGTAACCACCAAAAAAATCAAGATAAAGAATCTTTTTACCGACACAAAAGATTTAATTATTTCCTTTCTCATCTAATATTCTCCTCACCCCCAAGCCCCAAGCAGCTCAGTGCTTTGCTTTCATTCACTATATATTAGATTCGTCTTCTCTAGAGTTTCATAAAAGTTGAACTGGGCAGTAGGGACTGTTACATGTCTAGCTTCTTTATTTTAGCATAAGTGTGTTTTAGATTCACCCCCTTTTTGTTATTTTTTTTCTGCTAAGTAGTTTTCTATCGTATGGTTGTACCATTAAAAAATTATTTAAAAAAAATCTATTCACCTATTCATGGACATATGGCTCATTTCCCATGTTTTACTATCATAAATAAAACTTCTATGAACATTCATGATGACTCTAAATGGTGTGGTATTTTCAAATTTAATATTCCAATTGTTTATTCCAATTGGAGAACTACTTGATTTTAAAATTTTGCTTTCTGTATTTTAACAATGGTGTTAAAATGACTTAGTTCTACAAACATTTTTGTAAAATTTTTGTAATCTTTTATGTGTCCAAGGAAAAAGAGAATTTTACTTTTCCCTTTGAATCTGTGTGCCTATAATCCTTTTTCTTTCTTAATTGCACTGGCTAGCACCTCCAGACAATGTTGAATAAAAGTTGTAAGAGTGAATGTACTTGCCTAGTTCCATTCTTAGTCAGAAAGCAATCGGTATTTCATCTTTAAGTAAAGTGTTAGCTGAAGATGCTCTCTCTCCAAATTAAAAAGATTTCTTTCTATATCTAACTCCACTAATTTTTGTTTTGAATGGATATTGAATTTTTGCATGCTTTTCCTGCATCTATTAAGGTAACCATACACTTCTTTATTTCATTAAAAAAATTTCATTCATAAATTATAAAGGCAATGAATTAAGGTTATTGATTTTCAAATGTTAGACTAATCTTGCATTCCACTTTATCATTACATGTTATTATTTTACATAGCTATCTTTGATTTTAATATTTGTTGAGAAACTTTTTGATTCTTTGTTCATGAAGAATATTCTGTAGTGTTTTCTTTCTTAAAGTGTTTTATGATAGGTCTTAACTCTTCCTTAAATCTTTGGTAAAATGTACCAGTAAATTGATCTGGGTCTGGGGTTTTATTCTGAGAAAAGTTTTAATGCATGAATTCAGTTTTTAAAATTGATTGACGCATTTTAAATTTTTCTATTTCTTCCTAAGTTCTGTAATTTGTGTCTTCCAAAGAATGTATCCATTTCATCTAGGATGCCAACTCAGTAGCATGAACTTGTTTAAAATATTCCATAATTAGAAGGGAAGGAAAAATAAGATAAAAACAGAGATGGAGGCAAACTATAAGAGACTCTTAAATGCAGAGAACAAACCCAGGATTGCTGGAGGGGGAGATGGGTGAGGGGAGGGCTAAATCGGCGATGGGCATTAAGGACGGGCACTTGTTGGGATGAGCATTGGGAGTTATATGTAAGTGACGAATCACTGGGTTTTACTCTTGAAATCACTACTACACTGTATGTTAACTAACTTGAATTTAAATAAATACATTTTAAAAATATATATTCCCTAATTATTCTTTTAATATCGGTAGCTTCTGTGATATTTTCCCTTTCATTTCCCATTCTTCCTCCACTACCCCCCCCCCCATTAAAGGTCAGTCTAACTGAGATTTATTAATTTTATTGACCTTTCCAAAAAGCTGACTTTTGGTTTTGTTGGTTTTTCTCTACTAATTATCCAGTTTCTATTTTATTGATTTCTATCTTATCTTTGCTATTTCCTTATTTTCACTTATTTTGCTCCTGTTCCTTTTTCTGTTTTCTTTTTAAAATGGAAGCTTAAATAATTTATTTTAGACCTTCATTTTTTCAAATGTAAGCATTTAAAGATATTTGTTTTGCTTTAATCATTGCTCCAGTTGCATCCAGAAAATTTGATAAATTTGTGTTTATTTTCCTACAGTTCAAAATATTTTCAATTTTTCTTGTGATTTCCTCTTTAACCAAAAAACTATTTACAAGTATGTTACTTTGTTTCCAAATATTTGAAGATTTTGAAGATATAATTTTTGATATCCAATTTAATTCTGTGTGGTTTTAAAATATATTTCCTATGATTGCAATCTGTTTTTTTATGGTTCAGAATATATCTTAGTGAATATATTGTGCACTTAAAAAGAGTATTTGACTCTTATTGGATGGAGTATTCTAATATTTAAAATTTGGTCATGTTGATTGTTAGGGTTGTTCATTGATAGTGTTCAAGTCTCCTATATCCTTCCTGATTTTTTTTTGCCTATTCTATCAGTTGTTGAGAAAGGGCTTTTAAATCTGTAACTATAATTGTGAATTTGTTTATTTCTTTCTTTCTTCCATCAGTTTTTGTTTCATGTATTTGAAATTCTGTTGTTATATGCATATACTTTTAAATTTGTTATGTCTTCTTCATGAATTGGTGCTTTATAATTAGGTTATGTCCCTTTTACCACTGGTAATATCTATTGTTCCACTTTCTTTGATTCTAATTTAGCCATTCTAGCTACTCTATAATTGGTGTTGTGTTGTGTATCTTTCACTTACTTTTATTTTTAAACTGTATGTTTATATTTAAAGTCAATTTCTTTTTTTCAAATTAATTTATTTATTTTGACGGGGGTTAGAGAGAGAGGAAGAAAGAGAATCCCAAGCAGGCTCCACACTGAGCTTGACACAGGGCTCAATCTCACAAACAGTGAGATCATGACCTGAGCTGAAATCAAGAGTTAGACGCTTAACAAACTGAGCCACCCAGGTGTCCCTTAAAGTCAATTTCTTATACACAGCATGTTCTGGGGGGTTACATTTGTCTTAGTCTGTTCAGGTTGCTATAATAAAATACCATAGACAGGTAGCTTATAAACAAAAGAAATTTATTTCTCACAGTTCTGGAAATTGGGAAGTCCAAGATCATGGTGTTGGCATGGTCAGATGAGGGCCTTCTTTCAGGTTGTAGACTTTTCTCTGTGTTCTCACATTGTGAAAGGGGCTAGGGAGGTCTGCGGGATCTCTCATTACAGCACTATTCCCATTTATGAAGGCTCCATCCTCATGACCTAATCACTCCTAAAGCACCCCCTCCCAAATAAAATCATCACGTTGGTCATTAAAATTCAACATATGGATTTTGTGGGGGGACACAAACGTTCAGACCATAGCAGCTTTCTTATCCAGTCTGAAAAGATCAAATATTAATGTAATTATCAATATGGTTCAGTTTATATCTCTTATTATTTGATTTCTATTTGACCTACTTGTTTCTGTTCATTTCTTTGCTTTTTCCTGCTTTCTTTTGGATTTGTTGAGCATTTTCATGGTTACATTTTATCTTCATGATTTATTTATTAACTTTATCTGGTTTTTTGTTTTTGTTTTTGTTTTTTAGTGGTTTCTCTGTGGTTTGCAATCTACATTTTTAACTAAGCACAATCTATATAAAATAATATCACTTCATCTATAATGTAAGCATCTATTTTTCCTCTTCCAGGTTTTGTGCTACTGTTGCCATGCATTTTTCCTACACATGTTATAAACCACATAATATATATATTTTTTTACCTTAAATGAGTATTCTTTAAAGAATTATAAAAGTTACAAAATGTTTTTTATATGTTTGCAATATATATACTACTTGCTATAGTCTTCATTCCTTTTTGTAAATTCAAATTTTCATCTGATAATATGTTCCCTTTGCCTGAAGAATCTCTTTTAATATTTCTTATAGTTCAGGTCTGGTAGCAACAAATTCTACTAGCTTTGGTGTGTCTAAAAACATCCTCTTTTCATTTTATTTTTGGAAGATATTTTTACTGGGTGTAGAATTCTAGAATGATAGTATTATTTTTCTTTCAAAACTCTAAATACATCATTTTATTGGGGCACCTGGGGGACTCTTTTCGTTAAGCATCCAACTCTTGATTTCAGCTCAGGTCATGATCTCACAGTTTGTTGGTTCGAGCCTTGCATTTGGCTCTATGCTGACAATGTGAAGCCTGCTTGGGGTTCTCTCTCTCTTCCTCTCTCTCTGCCCCTCCCCACACCCACTCTCTCTCTCAAAATAAATAAATAAATAAATAAATAAACAAACATTTAAAAATAAATAAAGAAATACATCATTCTACTGTCTCTGGTTTACACAAATTCCATGAAGTCTGAGATGATTCTTATCTTTATTCTTCTATACCTATTTTATATTTTTCTTTTGACTACTTTTAAGATTATTCTCTATCTCTGTTTTATAACAATTCAGTTTAATAAATTTGGGGGTGCCTTTTTTTTCTTTTTCCTATATACTGTTTCCTGACTTCCTTGGATTTATATATTTATGATTTTTATCAAATTTAGAAATTTTCTTGCCATAATTTCCTTAGGTATATATTCTGTTCTTCCTACAAATCTTTTATCTTGGACTTCAATTATAGTTAGATCACTTTATATAGTCTATGAGGTTCTTGGGTGTTTTGCTTTGTTTTTATCTTTTTACTCTACATGCTTAATTTGGGGGTGGTTTCTATTATCATGATTACAAGTTCATTGATATTTTTTGTAGTGTCTAACTTATAAATCCTGACCTGTAAAATTTCATTTCACATATTTTTTCATTTTTAATTTCATTTGATTCTTTTTTATATCATCTATTTATACGTCTGTTACATTATATTTTTCCTTATAATTTTTGAGCATATTAAGCATTTTTAACATCTTTGCCAATTCTATTATTTCTGTCATGAATGGATCTGTTTACACTGACTGACTGTTTCCTTCCTGTACAAACTCACTTTCCTGCATTACATGTCCAGCAGAAATTTTTTATTGAATAATGGATATTATAAATTTTATATTGTTGAGTGCCACTTATTATTATTATTATTATTATGCTTTTCCTTGAGAGTGTTGGTAGGCTGTTAAGTTACTTGTGGATCATTTTGATCCTTGTAAGACTTGATTTTAAGCGTAGGGCTAGGTAGTCCCACTTATAAGCTGTGGGTGTTCTGAAGTGTCTACTGAATGCCCTGTATATTCAATATGATCTCTCCATATTGGCTGGCTTCTGGAAACATCTAGCCTCATGTGAACTCTGGGAACTTTAGCTTATAACTTTAGCTTATAACTCCCCAGAATTCTTTCCTTGAAAATTGTTCTTTGCTGGATTTCATAGTTTCAACTTATTCACAGCAGATAGGTATTCAGCCAAAGACTCAAAGTGAACTCCATATAGATTTCAGGAGCTTTCACTTGTGCCTCCATTTTTTTCTGACACCCTCCCCTGAAAATATCAGTTCCCTCAGCCTGTCCAAGGTATGATCTCTGTTGCCTCAACTCCAAGAGATGGCAGCTCTCTGTTTAGGTTCCTCCTCTCTGCACATTGATACAGAAATTACCGTTAGGAGAAAAGCCAGGGCAATCTTAGGGCTCACCTCTTGCTTTCCTTTATTAGGGATCACAGTCCTGTGCTGCCTGTGGTCCAATGTCTGAAAGCAGTTGTTTACATATTTCATCCAGTTTTCTAGTTATTTATGGTGGGAGGATAAGTCTGGATCCTGTTACTCTCTTGTGGCCAGATACAGAAGTTGTCTAATTTATTTTTTCAATGCTGTGCAAAGCAATTGAATACAGTATTTAGGGCACCAATTTACAGGACTATAGAGTGGAATTCTTTTGCTTTTTAATAACATCTGGCTGTTATTGAGAATCTATCAGTATAAGGCACAGGGCTAGATGCTTTATATGTCTTTTCTTATTTTGTTCTCATAATAGCCTTTAAAGAGATGTATAATTCTCACTTAACAAGTAAGGGAATAGCAGCTGTGAGCAGTAAGCACTCGATTTAAGACTCAGACCCAGGGCTATCTTACTCCTGGTGCTGGTCCATTCCCTTGTGTTCCTCTCCTCCATTTGAGCTGCATGAAGGAAGTATAGTGTGGCAGTCCTTGAGAGATTATCACAGTGGAAAGAAGATTTTAGGGGTAGAGAGGGAACTTGAGATGAAAGAGCACGGCCTGGCAGAGTCACTATGTACAGCCAGCCTCTCCCCACTGCATGAAGTGCAGACCTGTCCTCAGCTAAAATGAAATTTATGTTCCTCACTTTGAAATGTTCAACTTCAATTCATTTGCCCTCATTTTCACAGGATCTCGGCACCATTCCTAACTTCCAGAAAGTTTGCGATTTTTCCTCTCGCCACTTGGAGTTCTTTCATTGGCAAGGGCTGTGTCTGGCCTCTTACTAATTTCCTCTACCTTCTTGTCACTCGGCTGTGCCCCTGCTGGTTTTCTCTTTGGGACTTTTCCATCTTTGTCTGCTGCTATTATGAAATAGACCTTTGGTCTCTGAGTTCTCTCTGTAGAGTTTTAAGCATACTTTTGTGATTCCTATTATTAAAAAATCCTTCGTGGATCATCAACTTCTGCCTAAGCATGAGCCAATCCCTTCACTTGCATTTTTGGCTACTTCCTTGAGAATGGAACTCAACCGTGTTTTTCTGCAGACACATAACAATTGCAGCACGTCTCCCCTACCCTGGATTTCTGAGCTAGTCATAGCTCACAAATAGCAGTCGGAGATTTCCTTGAAAACCTCTTCCTTCACAAATCAGAAAGTTTTCATCAGCCCTGATTTTATTTAATCTAGCTTCTGATTTGGGGATTCAACTGGTCATTAACACCCTTCATCAGCTTCGTTATCCTCACTGTCTTTTTCTGTGTAAGGCTTACGGCTGCACTTCACACAACTGGATATTACTTTACATTGTTCTTCTCTCTGGGTGGCACTAGAGTCAGTCTGGAAATCAAGATGATTTTTACATCCAAATTTGTTACCTATAAGGTGCAACTGGTCCCAGATCATTTGATCTCACTTCTTATTAGGATAAAAATTAAATTCATGGTGGCATATAGGTTCCATCAAGCATGTCAATTCTAATGCTGAGTTCATAAGGACTCTGAGGACTTGTTGAGCTTAAAAGGGAAAAGTGTGGCTGTCAATTAGCAATGGCTACAATGTTTATGGAAGAGGAGGTCGATGACTCAGATTTCAAAAGTTGCCAATCCTGGAAACTTTTCCTTCTCTGATGACAATGGCTATGAGTTGATCTGCTAATAACGAATTAAAAAAAAATCTTAAACTTTCAGACCTGAGATAAATCTTACAGTATAATTAACTTTTATGAATGCTTATTCTAGGACAGAAACTGCTAAGTTCTTTTATAATTCATTTACTTAAACCTCACAGGCACTCTGTGATGTGTATATTATTATCCTATTTAAAAGCAAAGAATGAGACTCAAAATTGTATGGAGCTTGCCCAAAGCCATATAGCTAATAACTGAGGGAACCTGGCTCTGAACCCAGTTCTGTCTGATTTGGGACCTTAGAGCTGAACGAGAAAAGTGAGACAAAAAAGTTTCACCTGTAGGTTATATGGCAGAGATAAACCCGTTTCATTTTCCGCCTTGACACATAGGAAGACCACATTTCCCAGCTTCCCTTGAAAATAGAAAGGACCATACCATTGAGTTCTGGCCAATGAAATGTGACTGGAAGTAATACATGCAGATGTATTCTTCCAGATTCCAGGCCCATAAAACTTCCCCTGCAGTCCCTCTCGCTCTTTCTTTCTTCCTCTGCTGACCAGACAAGGAGGAGAAGATTGTAAGGCCCTAGGAGTTGTAGATCTAACAGAAGGAAATACCTCAGGTCACTGAATGCCTTGACGATGCAGAACCCACTGCTGACTGCTTTGGTCTATGATATGTGTGAGAAATAAATGTTTATTATGCTAATTCACTTGAATCTGGGAGTTATTTTTTTCAAGAGTTAACCTAACAGGGACAGTTTTTCCTACCACCCAGCACAATGAATCAAAATGTGTTCTCCAAAACAGGCTTCTCAAGTTTTAGTCATTTGATTTCCCATCAGTTCTATATTTTAACACAGAAGCAAATGCCTCCGTTTTCTATGTATTGCTACCTTAATAAGATTATACATCTTTTCCATTTTCATTTATTTTGATGCCTAGCAAGGTCTACTATAGTGGCAGCAGCAGGATCCGTGTCCTCTAATGGATGCCTGCCATTTCATATTAACCTGACTTCTGGTTCTATCTCTCCCTGTCCTCTAAATAAATATCTCAAGTAGAACTTCCTTCCCATCAAATGTACTTGCTTCTAACATTAAATTTCAGTTTTTACACTTAAATAATATTGTCGTTCTGACTCTAGGCTGAGTATAAAAAACTCAATCTGTTTCCTGAAAATTGGAATTCAAGTTCATATTGTGTAAGGTTTTTTTCTCCTGGTGTATTATTCCTTGTTTGGTTGTTTATCTGATATGAATCTTATGTTCCATACTCACTGCCATCCTTTGAAAGGAAAGGCACTGCTTAAAGAAGTTTTGTGCTATGCTTTGTCAAACACAAAAACATTTGTGCTTGTTAACATTCTGTTGTTATTATGGTGTCTATCTAATGCTATCACATATGTTTAATACATGGTAATAATGTTTATGGAATCACTTCATTATAATTATAGTAGGGGCTCATGATCACAGCAGCAGGAAAGAAGCTATAGGCTTGTCAAATCAGATCATTATAAACCAACTGCCCCTTTCTCTAGAAGTACATATGGGCAGACTGGAAGCCTGCTGCCAATACCACCTTGCTGTTAGGCTGTGTGTTCATATGGGGCTCAATTTGCATCCCTGGGGCACATTTTGACACCCCTACTGAGTTATCTCTGCTTTAAAACCCCATGTGATGGGAACAGTGCCCATGAAACTGCCAAAGGGATGCCAGAGATAGGGACAATAGAAAAAAAATTGAGCCAATAATAATAATTATACATATATGCATATATGTATATGTATGTGTGTGTGTGTGTGTGTGTGTGTGTGTGTATGTGGTATATATATTTCATTATGTTTCAGCTTTCAGTGTGAGACTCAATTCTGTACAATGCTATTTATGGAAACCCCATGGTACATGTTTCCTAGAGGAAAGCCAAGAACAAAGTTACTCTAGAGGGGGCACAAAAAATGTTGGCAGAGATGAAGCAGGTTTTCTCCTAAGATTTGTGAGATAAAAGTAATGAGAAGTGGAACATTCCAAAGAAGGAATTGTCCATCCAGGTCAGCATTTCCAAAAGTGTATTATCTAGAATTCCAGTCCTTGAGAGGTTAATAGGTGTTAACATAAACAGAGTTTTGTGTTCAAATGAGTTTTTTAAGACCTAGGTTAACCAAGTTAAATTGGTTTCTTCTAGGCCTTTTAATATGGTAATGAATGGACAATTAGACTCTAAGAGAGGGCAAGAGCAGAGGCAATACAAGGCTGGTTTTGCAGAACAACTAATCAAGATCTTTAATTACAGAGATAGCCTCATCAAAATAAAAGTTGAATCATCACCACCATTAACAATGAGCAATGGGAGGCGATTCTTTGTAAAAACATTTTGGCCTGGAAAGTGGGATACACAGAAAGTCTAAGGGCTTTTAAAAGACATTTGATTTCCTGTTTGTAATGTACAGGCACAGGCTTTATGCCTTCCTTTCAGGCTATTTTGAAGATAAATAACTGCTCATTCTGCATATTGAATTTATGAGAGAGAAATTATAAATCCTAGATGATACTGACATGATTTATTTCTAATTGACTTTCTACATCCATGAGGTTGGCAGAGAGGACATGGAACCTTGCCTTGTCACTTTCCTTCTTAAATCAAGAAAAAGAGGTCACTCTTGACTGTTACTGCTTTACAAGACTCTTATTTCCAGCTATATCCATCTATATCCTTGTACCCACTTACTTCTCTGGAACTACCCCCCCCCATCCCATCAATGATCCTATCTTTGAATCTGCCACTTCCTGCGGTCTCCTTCCTCCCTTTCTACCGTTTACTATGTTTATCCCTCAGTTTTAGAAAATACATCTTCCCTAGTTACCCTCTTCTTTTTACTAATTAATCTCTCAAGTAATAGTCTGCTTCCTGCACTTCTTTATTTTGCCTCACTCTTTAACCTTTTGTCATATGGTTTTTATTGAAATGATCTCTCCAAACAGAAAATATTTGCAAATCATAAATTCCAATAAAGATTTAACATCCAGGACATATAAAGAACTCCTAAAACTCAATAATAAGGCAAGTAACACAATTTAAAAATGGGCAAAGGACTTAATTAGACATTCCTTCAAAGATGATATACAAGTGGCCAATAAGCACATGAAAGATATTCAACATCATTAGTCATTAGGAAAATGCAAATCAATGCCACAATTAGATACTATTTCATACTTACTAGGACAGCTGTAATTGGGGAAAAATAAAACAAGTGTTGACAAGGATGTGGAGAAGTTGGAACCCTTGTATATTGCTGATGGGAATGTACAAGGTGCAGCCACTATGGAAAATAGTCTGGTGTCTTCCTCAAAACACTAAAAATGGAGCTATCATATGATCCAGCAATTCTACTCAATGGTATAAACCCAAAGGACTTGAAAACAGCCACTTGAACACATACTTGTAAGCCAATAATCATTGCAACCTTACTCACAATCACCAAAAGGTGGAAATAACTCGTGTCCATCAACGGACTAATGGATAACAAAATATGGTATATGCATACAATGGAATATTCTTCAGCCATAAAAAAAAACAAGGAAATTCTGACACATGATATGACATGTATGAACCTGGAACACATGTTAAGTGAGTAAGCCAGACATAAAAGGACATATATTGTACAGTTTGTTTATATGAAATAACTAGGATAAGCAAACTCATAGAGACAGAAAGTGGATTAGAAGTTACCAAGAGTTCAGCAGAAAGGAAGAATGGGAGGTTATCTTAATGGTCTAGTGGTTACAGAGTTTCTGTTTGGGATAATAAAGAAGTTTTGGAGGGACACCTGGGTGGCTCAGTTGGTTAAGTGTCCAACTCTTGATTTCAGCTCCGGTCATGATATCATGGTTCATGAGATTGAGCCCCACATTGGGCTCTGTGACGACAGCCTGCTTGGAATTCTCTCTCTCTCTGTCTGCCCCTACCCCCACCCTTGTGCTCACTCTCTCTCTCTCTCTCTTTCTCTCTCAAAATAAAGAAATAAAACTTTAAAAAAAAGTCTTGGATATAGTGATGATGGTTGCACAATATGGGCAATGTAATTAATGCCCCCAAATTGTACATTTCAAACTGGTTAAAATGGTAAATTATATGTTATATGTATTTTAGCATCAAAAAAAGACTTTCCAAAGAAGTGCATCTCTTGTGAAACAGGGCTTTGTGTACTCATGGAGATCTATTCTTCAGGATCTTTCCATTTGCTCAGGTGCCATTCTCAGTAAGGCCTTTCCTGATGACTTTATTTAAATTGCTACCCTTCCCTACCTTAGCATTCCATGCCCCTTCCTTGCTTTATTTCTATTCATTTGTCTTTTTTAAATGTTTATTTATTTTGAGAGAGTGTGAGTGCAAGTGGGGTGGGGCAGAAAGAGATGGAGACAGAATCCTAAGCAGGCTCCGCACTATCAGCAGGGAGACTGACACAGAGCTCAGACTCACAAACTACAAGATCATGACCTGAGCTGAAATTGAGAGTTGGACGCTTAACTGACTGAGCCACCCAGGGACTCCATCTCTTCATTTGTCTTTATCCAGCAAACATATTATAATTTTAATTCATTATCCGTTTTTAGTGCACCTCTCCCAGGTAGAATGTAAGATGGATGAGGGCAGGGCTTTTTACTGATTTTTCCCCTGCTCTGCTCTCTCCATGTTTCCTAGGACTGTGGTGAGTATAT
The DNA here is from genome assembly GCA_028646485.1 of Cryptoprocta ferox. NCBI lineage: Eukaryota > Metazoa > Chordata > Mammalia > Carnivora > Eupleridae > Cryptoprocta > Cryptoprocta ferox. The sequence goes on from CM053571.1 coordinate 22,224,769, forward strand.
CATAGGCTGTCAATAAACATTTTTGGAATGACAGATCAGTGAATACATTCTTAGAAGAAGCTCAAATAGTTCCTGAGTGGGACGAGTAGTCTTAATTTCATCTTCCTTAACTGCCCTTCTAATGACACAAGGATTAATTTTCCTGCCTTTTAAGGAAGCTGAGCCAAGGACTGAGAAGAAGAAACCATGTGAAGTGTAATAAAATGTATTATAAGATGGGATGTCAGCAGATGGGGTTTAGGACACAGTATTCCAAAATATGGCACCTTGGAATATTGAATATTTTAAACTGAAGGAATTTCTGAAACAACAGGTGCTGGGAAGACTCTCTGACCCTCCCCTGAAGCAGGCTTCATGGGAGAGATGCCCTACCCCCCATTTCCCCCAGAAAAGGGCTGTTCTTATCTCAGAAGACAGAACACCAAGATGAATCCACACAAACAGGCCTTGCTAGGTTTCCTGTTTCCTCATGTTCAGCTCATACCCTTGTTCTGTTACATCTTCCCATGACTCTCCACTCTTCATCAAACCTCACATAAAAACACTCAGGTTTAACCACTTCTTAGGGTCTTCATTTGTTATGAAGCCTCATGTCACATGAAACTTATGTTAAATAAATTTGTATGCTATTCTCTTGTTGATCTGTCTTTTTTTGCAGAGCCCCCGCTGAGAACTTAGAAGGAACTTAGATGAAAAAGACTTTTTCCCTCCCCTACACATTGAAATTAGATTTTTTTCAAAAATGTAAAACCACCACAGTTACACTTTTAAAATCGTTGCTATTTCCTCTGCTAACCTATCCGATAGGCTGGGTTCCAAGGACCTCTTACCCCAGATGAGCATATCTACCTTTTCCAGGGATTAAGCAAAGATAAGAACAAATAAAAATGACCATTTTTTATTTACAAAATGATAGCCCTGAGAAAAACGGGAAGAAGAGGCAAAGGAGGACATCTTCAGCACCTGAATTAACAGAGGTCCTCACTGCTAGGAAAAATCCAGGGTGGTGGGATGTTGGGCCAGGTGAACCCTTCTTGCTGGATTCAGCTGCCAGCTCCTGCCCCTGATGCTTTGAACCCAGAAGAGGCTTTCTGTTCCGGGCTCCTATCTGCCTGCCCTGGCCTCCCTCTCTGATTTGTGCTCGCCAACATTGACACCTGTCTTGTTCCTGACATTCCAAGCACCTACAGGATGCAGACCATGTATGTTGCTGCTTCCTTGTCTTCCTCAGTCCCTGCCTCAGAGCAGACTCCCCACATGTATTTGTTGAGTGATTCCAATTGAAATAGGAGTTATAAACAATGATGTTAGTCATGCTTCCAGCACAAATCCACAGGCATTCGGGAGGTCTAAAAATATTTAAACCTTTGTAGCCTGCTGAAATTATTGTTATACTTGAGACCCAACTCAAATATCTCCTCTGCTTTGAAGCCTTTCCAGAATGTCCCCCACTGTACTCTCCAAAGACAATGTCCCCTCTTTGGAGCTGAATGTTTGCATGCTTGCTTCCTTTCTATTCTGAGAACGCTTCTGAACAAAAACAACAATTTACATACATCTGTGTGGCCTGTTCCTAGCATCATGCCTAGTATAGAGGAGGTCATGAATAAGTAGTATTTATTGAACTTTTCTGATTGGCTATGCCTACCTTCCTGTCTCACCCCTTGTCTCTCCCCTGTCCCTCCCTTCTCTCTTCTTTCCATCCAAGTTTCCTTCCTTCTTTCCCTTCTTCTAGGATCTGAACCTAGAACTTTCAGTGTACTCTTCAAGAAGCTGAGTCATGAAAGTGCATACCAGGATTTGGTTATCTTCCCAGGAATCCTTTTTCTACCACCCTACGTATATTATCCCTTAGTATATTTTCATCCTTTACCCAAATTGATGGTTCTTGGAACATGGATTCTTTAACATCAAATACAAAATTGTGTGTGTGTGTGTGTGTGTGTGTGTGTGTGTGTGTGTAGAGGGCCCAACCAGTTTGTGAGCCTTGCCTCCCCAAGAAAGTTAAAAACCATAGGTTGAGATACTTGGTTGTATTATAATACAAAAGATGAATTCATTTTCATAAAATAAATACAAAGATGTAAGAAAAGATAAAAATCATTTAAAATTCTTCCACAGTTTTCAAGGCACTCAACTACCCAGAGGGTAGGCATCAAGGGGACTCTTTTGTAATCAAACGTGGAATAGGAACCTGGACTACCCTTCATCATATCAGCATATCAAATCCACTCTTGAAAACTGCACAGAGCTGTGATGAGCGGTGTCCTACATTCCAGGGAACGTGCAATACTCTCAACAAGATGACAGTTTCAGGGTTTTACCCAGAAACAAATCATCTTTGCTGCTGCCCTGCAGAAGTTCAAGTTTCTTGGATTATGCAGACTTGGAACGCATATCCCTTTTGAAAAACGAAGTGTAGCACTGCTGCCTCAGACAGATGAGAGTTTTTGGTATGTGTGTGCCTGGTACATATGTGCCAAGTCCAAGAAATCATTTTGAGCAATTATGAATAGTAATCTTGGATGCCTGGTATGCAATAGTCTGTGCAGCCACTGGTATCTTACTCCATATGGACATCCTCACTCCCTACACTCCACCCAACACTCCAGACAGGTTGGTTATTGGTCTATTCAGAGCTTTAATTAAAAGGAACCCAAGAAATAAGATCACAGGCTCTCTTTGGGGGACAGCCCTGCTCCAGTGATAAGCAGAGGAAAGAAATTGTTCAGGCCAGATGAAGGTTCCTTTCTCTCATTAAAAGTGTACAGTTAATGGGGGTGCCTGAGTGGCTCAGTCGGTTAAGCGTCTGACATTGGCTCAGGTCATTATCTCATGGTTTGTGAGTTCAAGCCCTGCATCGGGTTCTGTGCTGACAGTGCAGAGCCTCCATGGGATTCTCTCTCTGTTGCACTTGCACGTGCTCTCTCTCTCTTTCTGTAAAAAATAAATAAACATTAAAAAAAATGTTGACTTCCATTCTTGAAGGAGGAAACCAGGATAATGTGAAATTAGGTAACTTGTCCAAAATCCTACAGCTAATATGTGAAAAGCATGGTTTATACCTAACCTCAAAGTTCATATCCTAATCTACTACCTTCTACTGTTTCTTCCCAAAGAGTAATCAACAAATATTTATACTTCTGGATTTTTCTTCATTTTTTTTTCTAAGCAAAGGGTTGCAATCATAAAGCCTACCTTTTTGTTTATGGGCATATACTTACAGTTGGTCAGGTCCTGTGATAAATAAGATGTTTTCTCAGAGATACAAATGAAAATATTATCCTTGTATTTATCAAGTTCTCCAGAGAAACAGAACCAAATAGGAGATACATATGGAATTGGCTCATGTGATTATAGAGACTAAGAAACTCCAAGATCTAGTCAGCAAGCTGAAGACACAGTATACTTTCCAGTTGGAGGCCAAGTCTGAAGGCAGGAGAAGATCAATGTTTTAGCTTGAAGACAATCAGGCAATAGAAGGTGGGCAATGAATTCTCCTTTATTCAGTCTTTTTGTTCTATATAGGCCTTCAACAGATTGGATAAGCCTCATCTACATAAGGGAGAGCAAACAGCTTTATTCAATGTACCAAATTCAAATGTTAATCTCATCCAGAAACACCCTCACAGACATACCCAGAATAATGTTCAACTAAATGTTAGGGCACCTGAGGGTCCAGTTAAGTAGAGACATCAAATTAACCATCACAATCCTCCAAATATTTGTTAATAAAAGAGGAAGATAAGGTTCTAAGGAAGTTGTCTGATGTTATCTAGCTGGTAAGAAGGAGATGCAATATCCAAACATTTGTTGCTAGAATCTAGTTTCCTGTTGGCTCTTCCTTACTCTTATCCATACCTGTTTGAATAGATTTTATCCTTTTAATAGTGGCAAGAAATGGGGAGAGAAATCAGTGAAGACAGTTGTGTAATTCCTAGTAACCCAAGTAAATTTCCAAAGCCATGGCGTGTGGATTATGAGCTCTGTCATCTATCTGTCCTGCAGTTTTCTTCCTTGAAGTGTTGGATCCAGGTGGAACAGGAAAGGTATTAAGGAATCACCAACATACACCTACTTCAATAACATCAGAATGAGATGAAACTAGAGATTAACCAAGAGAGTCTGCAGCTCCCATGTGTTTATAATCAAAGATAAACTCATCCTTTATCTACTGCATGTATATCCTAACCCTGCAAATTGTATTCTAATACATCCTCCAAGATGGAGTTAATTAGGTCACATGCTACTCTGCACCTAATTATTGTTTACTTCACTTGCATTTGTTATCATTAGATCATTAATATGAGGTGGGTGCTCATAGCTGGGGCAACTAGGAGTGATGCCAGCATTGCTCAGTCTTTTCAACCCATATGGAGCTACTGGTGTCCAGCAATGTTCTTGGCTTACACTTGGGGTCTTCAAAATTTAAACACTCTGTGTGCTTTCTGTATTTGAAGGTTTCTACCCATATCTCTAATTAATTTACTGATAATTCTTTCTTCTTCTTCTGATTAAACACAATATATTTTTATTCTCCAATGCAAAACCTTTCCTTCTATGTTATTCAACTTCAGAATTTAACATTTCAGCCTCTTCAAATGGAAAGTCATGAAGTATGACCTGTCCTGCTGACTCCATGGAGTCATGAAACATGCATACAGTACCTGGAATTCTTCTACTTTTTTCATAATTTAATTTTAATTTTGTCTAAGTAATGCATAGCAATGTTTTTAAATGTCAAATAATTACTATGATACCTGTAAAGAGAAAGAACACTCCACAATTGATTCTCATTCCTCTTAGGCAAATACTTTCAATTTTCCACTAGTGTGTTTATTTACTTGTTATTTACCCCCATTTTTTCAAACAACCATGCTTTTCAGGCATCAGGCTAGGTACAGTCTGTGGGTCCCGTAGCTCCACCTGCAGGCTTGCATGCAGTTCTTCTAGTAGGTGTATGATTCTTCACTCCATATCCACACCCCAGCTATGTCATAGCCCCAACTATAAGGCCTCTTTGTTCCACCTTTTCCAGAGAGTAATCAATATCATGTCTTATCCTGAAGGGGAAGAAATATGCAAGCTGATGAAAAATCCTAATGATCCAAACAGGAGTCATCAAACTGTGGCCGACAGGCCAAATCTGACCTGCTACCTGATTGTTTGTAAACTAAGTTCTGTTGGAACATGGTCCTGTCCATCATTTGAGTATTACCTATGGCTGCTTTTGCATTACAACTACAATAGTTATGGCATATCTATGTACAAAGATGTACAAATCTATATACAAAATGATCTACAAAGCCCAAAATATTTACTATCCGGAGCTTTACAGAAAAAATTTTCCAGGACCTAAACTACACTTATATAATCAATCCACCTATTTCTAACTCATCTTGCACTACCAACGTCAAAATTACCCCATGACTTCTATTCCTGAAACTTTCCAGGAATCTGTGGTACAGTATGAATCAACTTACTTGTTATCAGCATTTCACTATGAAATGTACTTGATTTTAGTTTTTTCCTCTCTAACATATCCGTTATCACTTACTTTATCTTCCAAAAAAAAATGTTGATATCTCTGTTGGTATTTCAACTCACATTTTCATTTTTCCTAAAGGTTTGTGTTTCTTTTCTTATCTTACTGTCACTTTTGTGGGGTTCAGAAATTTATCAGTTAGTTTTTTTCAGAAAATAATAAGCCACTCAGGTATTTCAAGCAGAAAGGAATTTAATTTAGGAAATATCTATGTTTAGAACACTGTGGTAAGGGCTAGAGTTTCAAAGATCAGGTAAAGCCTCTGCTTGTTCTCAGGTTCATCATTAGCTTTTAGAGGCAGGAAGTTTCAGGAACCACAGGAAACTATCTGCAGTGATCACTGATTTTACACCCCTGAGTTAGGTGCAACACTGCAAACCACTGGGAGACCTCAGACCCACGGAGGCTATATCTATGCATATTCTTGCTAAAGGTCCTATAAAATAATATCTGTCTCTCTTCTACTTTCCACCTGGAAATTCTCTAGCAGGGGATTGTGTTAACTGTGTTCCCAGGGAAGAGGTTGAGAAAGAGAATGGTGCTGCATTGCCAATAGTCTAGCGCAGAGAGCTAGCAGAGATAAGCAAGTGATTTCAATCTGCCATATTTAATTTTTCCACCTACCCTCATCTTTTCCTCTCCACCATCAAGGTTTCTGTAAAGCCATTGCTGCCCACTGGATGGACATTGCATGAACATAGGTCCATAGACACTGGTAGGAATTTATTTATTTATTTATTTATTTAAATTCAAGTTAGTTAACCTACAGTGTAGTATTGGTTTGGGGAGTAGAACCCAGTGATTCATCACTTACATATAACACATGGGTAGGATTCTTATTGTGGCATGACCTTGGGCAAATCATTCAGCCTTGGCTTCCCCTAGACAAACGGAAAGAAAAAAAATAGCTACTTCATGAATGCTGTGAAGAGAAATAAGATAGTACATGTTAAATGTTTAATAAACTGTAAAATGCCACACAAAGTGGAAGTAGAACTGTGTAGACAAATTAATTCTGGCTTATGTTTCTGACTCCAAAGAATAGCAGTGTACATCTCCAGGGAATACGTCTACCTGTCAATCTTGTCTCGGACTTCTTTTTATCTATACTTTTTTTTTTTTTGGTTAAAAAAAAAAAGCTATTTCAAACCCTAAATGTAGCAAAATGTCACCACTATACTACATTTATTTCATTCTTCATCAGCCTATGGCAGATGTTCTGACAGATAATGAGAACCCTGAACAGCTCTAAGACTTGAGAAAAAGTGGCTCCTATTCTACTTTTTATTACAAAGCCTTGTTTTTATGCAGAGGCCTCAAGGTTACAAGATGTCATTATTTTTATAATTCCAACCGAGGTTTCTTACTGGTAATATCAATCTGAAGTCTTAAGTATGTGTTACAGTCCAAAATAAAATCTGTTCATATCTGTAGTGATATAATAAAAACCAGAATTTTCACTAAATTTTTAAAGTTTATTTATTTATTTATTTTGAGAGAAAGAAAGAGTATAAGTGAGGAGGGGGCAGAGAGAGAGAGAGAGAAGGAGAGAAAGAATACCAAGCTGATAGCACAGAACTCAATGACGTGGGGCTCAATCCCAAGAACCGTGAGATTATGATTTGAGCAGAAATCAAGAGTCGGATGCTCATTGGTCTGAACCACCCAAGTGTCTCACTTTCACAAATTTGGAAATGGTTTTATTCTTCGCCTTTCAATGATAGTTTTCTGTCTTGATTAGAGCTACTAAGAAATTAGAGTGTATTAAAATATGTAGGCAGGATGATGATCCAATGGAGATTAAATTTCTGTTTCGTGTTCACTCTTCTTTAGATAGGTGGGCCAGAAAATCATGTTGGAGACATAGGAGATAGATTCTCCTAGAAGAATGAAGATAGAAGGCTTTTAAATCACTGAAAATAACTTCATTCAGAAGTGTGAGCATAGGGTCACCAGTCTATTATCAAAAAGAAGGAAAGAAAGTGTATTTGAAATTTGTTGCTTTGAGAATATAAAAGGAAAATAACCCCAAACTGTGGGAACATCCTTGGAGAGAAAGAAAATAGGATGGTAATTCTGGGATCACATGGAGGCAGATGCTTGAATCAATTCTTAGGTCCTCAGGCAAGGTTATGCCCCCAGGATAGGGCTTCCCAAAGCATGGTTCATTGACCCTTGGGGACAGGCAATCCATGAAATCAAAACTATATTCATTATATAGTAAGACGTTATTTGCTCCCTCCCCTTTTCTCACTTTTGCCTACATGGTGCAAAAGCCATAGTGGGACAAACTGCTGATTCCTAAGCATGAATCAGGGCAGTGCACCAAACTACTGGTAGTTAGGATATTCTTCATAGCTACATGCTTACATTATAAAATGCCAGTTTTATTTAAGAATGGCTTTAGTGGGCAGTATAAATTAATATCTTTATTAAACATTAACCCTTGAATACATGTCTTTTAATATTCTGTATGACAAAATGGAAAATACCCACAAAGCATATTGACTGCGTACTGAAGAGTGACGATTATCTGAGAGAAAAGCAATTTTGTGCTTATTTGACTTGCTAGTTGAACCAGTGGCTTTTGTTTTGGAATATCAGTTTTTGCTGGAAAGAATGACAAACACAAGTCACTTTGACTTGAGTAGTTGATGGATATTTTCTCAAAAATGAATCAACCAAGGGTGACTCATCCAGGTTTGCCAGGGACTTCCCTGGTTTTAGTGCTAGAACTCTAGCACATTCCCAGGAGCCCCTCAATCTTGGGCCAAGTGGCATGGTTGAACACCTTAAGCAAACCTGCCATTTCAATCAAAATACTAACAGTATTTGTTGTTGATGATAAAAATTTTGAGCTTTCAAGCAAAAATTATAATTTTGGTAAACTTGTATTGACCATTGTGAATTTGACACCTTTATAAAACTTAAAGGCTTTTTAAAAACAGGATGAAAGTGATATTAATAAATGCTATGTTTTATATTGTATAATGAAATATTATAAACATTTGGAAGATCTGCATATCTCCATGAACCAACATTTTCCAAATGGCTAATGCATGATGTTATAAAGTTTTGCATACATAAAACACCCACTTAAAGTCCAAGATGAATCAATGAATTTTAATATAATGGAGTACAGTTACTGCAAGTACTGAGAATAATGGCAGAGGTGTCTGAGCCAGTGCTTTGAAAGTCTTAGTCATAACCCAATGGGAATGTGTCAGAGACACCAAATTAACTTAGGGAGAGAGCCACCTTTCCCTGAAAACTGATGAACACATGTTTTTCTGTCTTCTTTGATGACATTTCTGAAGACTGTAGGCTTGTTACTTTAAGGGTTGCACTATGTGAAGTGCAACATTTTTGTCTTGTCCTTTAAAAATATAAATAGTAAATTCATTTCCTCCCTTCTTGCCTTCTACTTCATCTGCCTTGCCAGTCTTGAATCGTGGATCACCCAAACTTCTACTTTCTCTGCCCCTATTCTACAACTGCTGAGTGTAGCTACAGATGATTTCATAACTATGCCAACTGGCATGATGAGCAATGGATGGTTTGTAAGACCAGCGGTACTCACAGGTTCTTTAGCAGGTCCTTACTTTGCCCTTTGTCAGTCAGAAACTTTTCTCATTCTCATTTAGCTCTTTCAAATCAGTATCTTTCTATTCTATGTCAGATTTTTTTAAGGTAAGTTCTACACCAGTGTTTCAAGGAGACACTGTGTATTCAGCAGAACTCAGTTAACTAGGTTGGTGAAAAAGAATCCTCAGGACACATATTTTTGGGAAACACTGGACCAAAAAAAGGAGCTAGATTTCTTTTCTGCAGGACCTGTAAGCAGGACTTCACCAGGCTAACATGCATTAAGACTCTAACGAGGGTCAAGATGTTTTCCAAACTTCTGACTCATAATTATTTTTTTCATAGAGCATCTGAGAGACTTGTGCTCCATAGGATACACCCACACACTAGGGAAATATTTATTCCTTCTGGCCATTCCTACTTTTATTTCTCCTAATTATTTGCTTTCTAAAATCAATAATGGCCTTCTAATCACCTCCTATTTGTAGTCCTAGTGTTCAGTATAGCATAACGGTGAAACATATGGATGGTAGAATCAAACACCCTAGATTGGAATCCTGGTTCAGGCACTTACGAGTTATGTGATCTTGAGAAAATTACTTATCCCCTTTCTGTGTTATAATTCTCATCTTAAAATGGGAACAATGATTGTACTTATTTATATTATAAAGATTAAATGAAATATATATAGAGTTTTTAGAACATGGTGAATACTGTAAAAGCATTAGCTATCATAATTATCTATTTGATATAGTTAGGTTTTGGAGAAAATAAACCAGTCTTAATTCATTTTTGTTTTCCTTTTCCATTACACAGTTCCTGGCACAAATACGAACAAAAGAAAATTCTCGATCAATAGTAATACCTACCATTCTTATAGAGTTTTGCGATTTATAGTACACTTTTGCACACATTAACTCAGCAGATTGTTACAAGAGACAGAGTAAGAATTATTATCTCTTTTTTCCTCTAAAGATGAAAAAGAGAAGCAACACAAAGAAATAAAAATGAAATTAGACAATTTCCCCAAGATTTCACAGGTTAGTAAGGGGCAGAATTAGAACTAGGACTCTGATTTTGGACAATTATCTAACATTCCATCTAGCATTCTCTGAAAAAGACATTATAGAAACTATTGAGACACCCCAATTTTTGACAAAACAATGTTCTCTCTTAAACAAAATTATTCAATTGAAAAAATAATCTGACTTTTAATTTCTTAAATGTGTATTGTTTACTTGAGATAGAAGAGCCATCTAGAATAAAAATTATTTTAAATAATAAGAATAAACAATTTCAAGATGGCATTCAATTCTGAACAAAAAAAAATGACAATTTGAGTTTTATTTGACATGTGAGGCAGAAAGGCATAAAAGATGAATTACAGTCTCATTCTCTGAGTATAAATGAATGTCCCAAATCAAACTGCTCTTTTGAATTCTATGAAGAAATTTAGAAATGAATTAACCATGCGGAATATCAATAAATGCACTTCTAGTGAGGGGGCTGAACTCCTGGGCAGAGGGACATAGAGACATGAGAAATCGCTGCTTGTTAGAATGGGCAGAATGCTCTAGTATGGTGCCATTTTGCAGCCAATATCCAACCACTATCATATCTGCCAGCCCCTGTCCATAGAGAAGGGTGTTTAATGTTAGTTCCATATATGTACACGTGGTTATATGCTGTTTTCCCTATAAGCCACGTTAGTCCTTTCTCCTCCTTACCAGCTCCTTAAGTGTTCCTCTTGAGATTTCTGCTGGTCACCATCCTAATCCATTTTCTCTTGGCATGTATGAATTCTGAACAAGAAGTCCTAACAAAGGTCAGACACAGCAGCTCTTCTAGGCCATCCTGCCCAATTCTGTCTGATACCTACATCCTGATTCTGGACTCTTCACCTTACTTCTAACTACTTGTTGTCTGGGATGTGCTGAACCTGGCCTTGCTTGGTTACTTTTGTATGTCTGTATATCTATCTATCTATCTATCTATCTTTAAATTTTAAACATACATACATACACACATACATACATGTATACATACATAGTTATAGGATACATTGTTCTATCCCAAGGGTTGGCAAACTATGGCCTATAGGCCAAATCTGGCTTATAGACTATTTTTGTAAATTGGGTCTTATTAGAATACAAACATCCTAATCCATCTTTGTGTTGTCTGCAACTGCTTTCACACCTCTGCTCAGTCTCATCAATCTGTTCTCTCTTTATGGAATAGGCTCTCCTCAGGTACCCAACTCCGGATATCTCTCTTGGGCAATACCCACAACTTCTCTCTCTCTCTCTCTCTCTCTCACTCAGTCATCTCCTGGTTTCTGAAAACTCTTTACCTTAAAGAAGTTCATCTAGAAAAAAAGCATTATAGTATCTCAAGTGCCAGTATAGGTGTGGATGATTGAAGGCCAGTTTAATACATTAGCTTTTCTAAGGTAGTTGTGTTTTAAGAGAGTTTATTACCTATGAAAAGTAATGGTCCATTTCAAAGATGTTCTTAGTTCAAGAGGGAATCTTCTTAGCATCCTTCAGATTTTATTAGAAAGCAACCACTTGCTACTCTCCGTGTAATGACCTATCACCAAGACTTCTACCAACATCCTCAGTTTGACCCTTAAATCTGCTAAAATCTAGCCTCTACTCTCTAAACTTCATCTCCTACCAACAGTATCTACTCAGTCACTTCTATATATTTTCCACTTAACAATCCTCTTTTCCTAGCAGAAATAAGAAACCCATTTCTTTCCATGAACTGATGATGCACCTTATCTCCTTAAAGTTGTTCAGAACTTAATTTTTCTAGATGACATACATTAGATGTAAGGTTCTTATGAGTAGGAACTCTTTACTATTCAGCTTTGAATCTTCATAGGCAAATACAACGCTCGGGAATGAAAATAAATAATCCTCACCAATTGAATGTACTCTTCCATGTCCTTGAACATGCTTGAGCATATCAGTACATTCATCCTCAGCTCCCCCTGCTTCACCATCTCTATTCAGTGCTGTTCTTTCCAATTCAAAATTGGTAATGGAAGAACCGCATCTCTTGTACTTTTAAGGTGAATTATTTCAGAAGTACTTTTCATTCATTTTGAACATCTTGGTATTTTCTGTATGAATAGGTTATATGTAAGTCTCCTCGAAGGAGGTTTCCAAGTATTCTATTTCCTTTTTATCATATTTCTTTGCCTGATACAATCTTTAAACACAGTTATGTTCTTCTAGTCTAATATCTACCTTAAAATCACAAGTTTGACTGAGATGTTTTAAAGCTGTCTTTTCTATCAAAAAATTACTAATTTCATGCCACTTTTGATGACACCACCCACTCTTTGTATAGCATTATTCTTTGTATCTTGTAAGGTTCATCTCAGAACTATGACAACTGTTTCCTAATACCTCTAGTTGCTTCCAGCTTTAATATAGTCTCCACATGGCCACTAGAGCTATCCTGCTAAACTTGAAACAGGTTGGAATGCCTGACCCTTCATATCCACTTAACCAAATCTTACCAATTCTTCAAAAATCACCTCATATCTCCATGAGGACTTCCTAAATTTCCTTATCAAAATTAATTTCCTTGCTCCCTAAAACTCCACAGCACTAAATACCTTCATGACAATAGATTTGAAGTTCTGAAGGAATATACATATATATTCATACATAGGGACCAATAGCCAAATAAAAAAAGTGTCAGTCATCAGTGGGGTCAAAGCATTATGCCCCAGTTTAAAACTATGGTAATACTTGGTTAGAGTTTATAGATTAGTCCCTGGGCCTATGGAGGGCCTGTCTCAACTAAGTCTCAAGAAGGTTATGAGGAGAAAGAGTACCAGCAAGATACTTGGGATCCTTGTGGCAGGTCTTGGCTCAAAGCCCTCCTTGGGGTGCCTGGGTGGCTCAGTCAGTTGTGCACCTGACTCTTGATTTCAGCTGAGGTCATGATCTCATAATTGTAAGACTGAGCCCTGCATCAGGCTTAGCATGGGCTCCATGCTAAGTATCTTAAGATTCTCTCTCTCCCTCTCCTGCTGCCCCTCTTCCTCTAAAAAACAAAAACAAACAACCAAACAAAACCCTCCTTGGCCTACCCCCAGTCACATAGAGAAATGAAATTAAGGTAAAGGGTCTGAGGTATGTGAATAACAGTTTAACACAAAACAAACCTACCATCTAGCAAATGGGATCTAATCATCATCATCCAGTGATCCTACTAATATTACCAGTATTTTCTATCTTAGAGTGGATTAAAGAAGGAGTGGGCACATGACCTTGGAAAGGGGAAGAAATGTAACCCTTGCTTTTCTATTTTCCATCTGTTGATCCTGTCAGCCTATGGGAATTTATAGCCAAAGCCCATTTTCCAGGAGAGGCCTGAGTGCCTCCTTGGAGAAGGAAAACAAGGAATATCAGGGCTCCTATGATATTTAGCTCTGTTTCTTTGTGCTCCAGAAACTAGAGCCAATGACATTTTACTTATTAGTCTCACAAGTTGCTAAAAGTGGGAGAAACAGGACATTAAGTAAGCTAGCTCCAATATCATACTATATCCTGGGCAATATTTAACTACGATTCTATTTCCCATCGCAAACTATACTCATTATATATTGGGATAATATCTTTTAAAGTTTATGAATCTTTCTTTCTCTCAATCTTTCTTATTGAGCTTAATCCCAGTTTATATTCAGAATCCATCATGAGCTTTGGCATTTAATCAGGTTTTCTGGAGGTTACACAATGATCATCACATGACATTGTGGCTCAAGCCACACCGTGTCAGAAGTATACCAATATCTTATGTTTGAGCTTCCTCCTATTCAACTTCCCCCAGAAAAATTAAATCCCATTAATAAAAAACACCTCTACTATTTGTCCCAAAGTTATCAGAGTCCCACAGAAAATAATTTCCCAAACTTTTCTTTCCCTTAGTCATTTAATCAGAAGCAGCCAGAGATTACTTCACTCAGATGTCTGCTCCACCTTCATGTTAGATTTGTTTATGTATATGTCTACCTCCCTGATTACATTGGACATTCATAAAGGACAGGGACCATTTTATTTATTTTGGTGTTCCTTAGAGACCTGGCATGGTGCCTTCCATTTGGTGGGTACAAGATACACAGGTGTCAAGGAGATAATGCAGGAGATTTTCAATTGTTGAATTGAACTCCCTGGATTTGGTCTAACGCTTTTACCACTCTGGAACTGCAATCAAATTCTTGAGAACTCTGGGAATGAGATGCTTTTCCATCTGTGGTAACTTTTCTTCATCATCATGATCCATGTGATCATTGGCTCTATCAACTATCAAAAAGATCCAGAAGATTCAAGCAGTCAAATACAGAATCACAATGATCAGAGCCAAACCCTAACTAAATGGAGTATCCAAGAGTGGCTAGAAAAGGAGGAAAAGGTGTTGGCCAGCCATAAATTAGATTGTTATTGTATGTTTTATGCTTTGATAGGGGAACAGTAAGGCTTGAACCATTCCAGAAATGATGCCTAATTTGATAGAACTCTCAGCTCTCTGCTATATTCATTATAGATAGCTGTGTGAAAAATTTTGCCCCAAAACTTAGTGGCTTAGGACAACATGTATTATCTCACAGTGTTCTGTGAGTCAAGAATCCAGGTGCAGCTGAGCTGGGTCCACTGGCTCAGAATTTCTTACAGGCAGTAATCACAGTGTCAGCCTTAGTTGTAGTCATCTCAAGGCTCTACTGGGGAATGAGCTGCTTCCAAGCTCAGTTACATGGTTGTTGGCAGGATTCAGTTCCTTGCAGGTTGTTGGACTGAGGACTGCTGTTGTTGGCTGGAGGCCACCTTCAGATCCTTGCCACTTGAGCCTCTCCATAGATTAGCTCCCAAGATGGCAGCTGGCTTCATCAGAAAAAACAAGCAGGCAGTACCAGAGAGAGCACGAGTGGGACAAAAGTCACGATCTCTTTGTAAACTAATCTTGGAAGTATCATCTTGTCTTTTCTGCCATATGCTATTCATTAGAATTGAGTCACTGTACTCAAGGAGAGGAGGTTACACAAGGGCATGAAAACCAGGAGGCAGAGATAATTAGGGGCCATTTCAGAAGCTGCCTACCATATCCACATTCAAGTATAAATATGTGCCTATAGCATTTAGCCTTCTTCCAGTGTCTTATCCCTTTCTTGCTCTTCTTATGCTATTCAGGACCAAGATCAAATACCTGGCACTCTTAATACCCATGTCAGAGCCTCTTCTGCTTCCATGGCTACAGTAAGGCTAACATTTCACTCCACCGTCTGAATCATTATGCCAAGTAACTGTCATACATTATTTCCTTTTAGATTTTGGAGAACTTTAAATGTTTAGATGTTTTAGTCTCTGGCTAACAGTATATTCATTGTTCCCATTGGAGAACAGAGTTACAAACACTGCTAAAATATAGGCTTTAAAATTAATGTCATTTTTCATTACGTTTTTCTTCATGAGCAAGAGTAGATAGTAATGGTCTTCTATGAGTATCTTTTTGCATTTTTTGATTATGTATATTGTATTGCTTCTTACTCAGGGCAGAAACTCAAAAATTTCTATATGCAGAAATCCATCTCCACCAAAATGAAGATTTTATTCCAAAGTGCTATCGTATAGAAAGTCATGCTTCTGATAGAGGCCTTTGTGTTTGCTTGCTCTCTTCAGCACAATGAAATGAAGATTAATTTTACTGCAACCTGAGCCAAAAATAATACTAATGTTCCTTCCATTGCATTGCTTCCCACAGAGCCATGCAACAAAAGCCTCTAGTCCTCACATCCTCTGTGCTATCTTACAACTGACTTTAAGGGACAGTCTGAGCTCACATTAATGACTGCTTCCAATTCCTAAGCCACCCTAATAATCTTCTTATGATATATTAGTCCTTCAGCCACAGCCCAAAAAGCAGAGAAGTAGAGGGAGGTCAGCTCTGGGGTACAAAAAAGGACTTCCAAAATGTCTTTACTCACCTAATGAAAGATTATTTTGAGAGGATAAATAATTATCACAATAAGCCAGTTCACTTCTTCATAGATCAGTCCCTCTATTGTCCCAACCTAATTAGGTAATTTGTACTTAAGGAGATATTGATTTTTCATAATGGTTTTCCCTTGTATTACACACATGACAACATTTTCCTGACTACCCTGAACAACAATCTTGTTGACTGATCTGTAGAAACTCTTGCTCAGAAGTCTACTCCTGGCATTGAAGTCTCAAGGAGAGAAGACTTCAAGTTGCTGTTCATGGCATTATTGAATAGATAAATAAACCAAGGAAAAAGCAGAGGGCCAAGAAAGGAAAGGCTGCATTTGTCTGACCTTGTTGGAACTGTTGTGCTGTGGGACTCCGCTGCTCAATTAAAATAAGTTTTGTTGGTTTTCCTTTTGGCTGGGGCCTCCTGTGCTCACTGAATGGTAACGCTGGCCCATCCCAGGGACAGGTAAAATTGAAAAGTCTTTTTGTTTCCATAGGCTTAAGCCAAACCCCTCAAAACAAGCTATTCCAGAACAGAGCTGGAGCAGGGCTAATGCCGCGGTTGGCAGCTCATGCGCGGCCCCTCCTTGACTAGCCTGCCGACGCTCTTATCCACTTCAGCTGTCTTTTAAAAGCCTCCTTCTCACAAAAGACAGAGCTGATCTCAAGGGCCTGGGAAAATAGAAAATTCTCACACTGTGATGGGAAACACTGTCACGACCCGAAACTCTATAGTGAAGCATCAGACACCAGTGTGTACTCACAGATAAAGTGAGGGTATGGGTCTGTGTAGGAGAAATAAGAACAACAAAATTAAAATAGACTAGAAGGCTGGAATTTAAAATGTTGAAGGAACCAAGACCAATTCACTCTCTTCAGAGAGCATTCGGCCAATGTTCTAGTCATTTATTAAGTAGGGCATATTTTTTCTTCTCATCTATCTGGCCTCAAATAGAGTCCTAAGATGCGTGTCTGGTCTCTTAGCCTGATACCCTTGACATGTTTGCTAGGGGTCAGAAACCAGATTGAATCCTTTACCGGGGAAATTAATATTAAATGTGAAATGTAGTTCTTACATTGCTTGTTTCTGGTGTTCAGTTTTCTGGTATTGGTGGGTGCTCCATCCTATCAAAGCCATAGCTCTAAGAAAGGGTACTACTTGAACTAGCTGCATCAGATTGTTTCAGGTATTCATATTTATATATCCCTCTTGAGACACTGACAGTTTTCATCTCTCCAACTGTGTATTTATGTATTTCTTATCACCAAAGTACTTTGCAACTCAAAGGATAAAAAAGATGTATTCTGCCCGCACCAGGAGATTAGGATGAGTTGTCCCTGCTGATTGACGGAAAAGCGAGAAACGTCATAGGCAATGCCTTACTTTTGGACAAATGCCCTTTAAATAGATTTCAAATTATATAAAAAACAGGTTTCAAAAGCGTATTAATATACATGACAATGCATCACACAGCAAAGAGAGTGTTTGAGCTTTCAAATGTTCTGAGACTGCATCTTCCAACACAAATGGTGATTTCATTAGCATTTATGACTAGCCTTCCAGAGATGTTTGCCAAAGGGATGAAAGCAGCAAAAAAACATAGCAGCCCTTCCACAGGCCAGCACAAAGGTGCTAATTAGTGATAGTTTTCCTCTACGGGCAATGGCCCAGGATGCAGGACTCATGACCATAGACCTATTTCCATTATGCCTAGGAAAACAACAAACACGTTGAATGAAATGAAAATTTTACTTTGTGGAGCTTCCTGTCAACTAATGGCCTCCAAACCTATGAGGAGCTATTCTGCCCAGGATCATGAGAAGTTCTTGTCTACAGAAGAAATTAGTCCCTGCCTGAGTCAGGTGACCCTGAATTTTCCAGCAGTGAGATCGTTTCAAAACAGAATTGATGACGTGCAGAGGGAGGGAGGAGCGATAGTATTGTGATAAAAATA
Organism: Cryptoprocta ferox; assembly: GCA_028646485.1. Classification (NCBI taxonomy): domain Eukaryota; kingdom Metazoa; phylum Chordata; class Mammalia; order Carnivora; family Eupleridae; genus Cryptoprocta; species Cryptoprocta ferox. Next base: position 22,242,858 of record CM053571.1, read on the forward strand.
AAAATAAATTTTCGTTTCTCCTTAAAATGAATCTATGCTAAATTATCTACTCAAATCTCCTAATTTTCCAAAATAGATTCTTCAGTGAATCAAACAATACCAGCAGGGACCATTTATTGAATACTCACCATGTGCCATGTTTTCTTATCTCATTCCCTTCTCATTATAACACTGTGAGGGAAAGCATTATTATCCCCACTTTTCAGATGGACAAGATAAGAGTCTGTGAGGATGGATCATTTCCCTAAAGTCACACAAGTATATTGTGATACAGCCAGATCTAAACCAAAGTCTTTGACTTACTCAAATGCAAGTTCTTTATCCATCTGAAAGAAGTATGAAGATAAGACTGTGGTCCCAGATGTTGCCTGGAGCCTAGGCAGATCATATTGTTTGAATGAATAAAACCCTTTGCAATACTGCTGAGGAATTTAGAAGTAGGTTAATTAAATAACTTATCTCTTCACTCCACCTGATACTGTGAGAGACACAGTCCCAAGGAATCTTTGAAGCAGAACTGTTCATTCAATAATGATATACTGGACACCTACTGTGTGTCAAATACTGTGCCAATTGCTGAACCTTGGAAAGAGAAGCTTCTCAGCTGGTTTGCTTTCCCCCTTTGGCCTACAGCAGTGTTTCTGAGAAGGAGTTAGAATGGTAGAACCCATGTTTATAGGTGAAAAGGGAAGAGAAAAATGAACAGAATTTGGAGAAGGAGGAAGATTTGGGCTTTTGAAGAAGAAAGGAGCAGGGCTGGCTAAACCTTTGAAAAATATATGCATGACACTATCCTTTTAATTTTGAAAAGGGCAAATTTAGAAAGGGCACAAAGCATGTTGTCCACCGGGAATACACTTCTTTCTAAGTGATGATTTAAGATGGAATAGTAAAACATAGTCCCAGAAGTTTAGGTTATGTTCAGGAAGGCCACACTAGAAAGGGTTATTGAGACATACCCAATGAGATTCATTTGAAGTGGCCATCAAGTATAAGATCATTTACTTTTTCAACCCAACTCTAAGGGTCAGCTCAGATACAGATCTCTTGGCCAGTCAGCAACAGTCTGATCCTGAATGACAAGTCTTGGCTTCATGTTATTAGTTATACTCATAAGGAGAAATAAGAGAGGGTTCACAGTTGGAATATCCACCACCATTGGAGATTCCTCAGTCAAATTAGTCTAGAGGTAAATCCCCAAGGTTGGTTTAAGTGTGAGGAGCTGGAAGGAGGGATATAGATTGGAGGGTGTTGAAATATGAGAATCTTCAAGAAGGCCCTGAAACAAGGCATGGAAGAAGCCCATTTATTTTTATGACACATGTGGGAAACTGAAGAAATGATTTGGACCCGGTGTATATGTTTGGGTCCTGACCTACTTGTAGATCTCCAAGCTAAGAAGGTGGTCCAAATAGAATTTCTAATCATCCTCATGTCTCTTGAAAATCATAAAGCATACTGCCGTAAAAATTCATGGAAGCTCTTATTAGTCATCACTTTTCCAATATCTTACGAATTCTGGGAATTTCTAACTCATTTCCTCATCATATCATTTCATCTCTCTTTGTGCCTCCATCCCATGCTACAAGACATGTGTGAATACACAAATGTGCTCCCTACTCATCATACTCTTTTCCCCTTCCCTCCACTCATAGGACAGCACTTTGATCAAGGCCTATTTTGCTACCATAAACCACCTCCTAGATTAGGTGTTTTCTATTCCACCCTACCCTTCATATTCTGCAATATAGAAACCCAAAGAATCACTCTGGGAATTTTTAGAATAGAAGAAAGAATAAAACTGATGCACGAAACCAGAATTTCTTTTGTGGAAGAGAGTGATAAGACAACAGGCAGGAAACATCCATAAGTTAATAACTTCATCCCTTTATGCAAGATATGCAAGTATGCAAGATAAATCCCCAAAAGGAAAATGCAACACTTGAAACTACTCTTCTAGGCATAACTGACCCCATCGAATTCATAGACAATGTAACTTATTAGCTACTTCAGGCATTGACTGTGGAACCAACAGAACCACGTGATTTCCATCTACTGGCCTTGTGGTTATATAAGTGAGCTCATGGAGTGCCCAAACCTAGAGCCACTGCCATCAGACCAGTCAGCTTTAGGACTTTGGGATGACTAGCACTGACATCCTCACAGAGGTCTTCTGACTTCAAATGCTCTCAAATAAAGCACAGTGCATATGGGTTCCCAGGGATAAGCAGTCCTGGAGTCAACATGGAGGCTTCTCTATGGTTAAATACTTGGTGAAGTCATCACAGAAAAATGTGGTGAACTATCAAGGAACTGTGTTATGTTTTCATAGAGAAATTCTTTCAGTGAAATGTTCGTGACTCCCTATCAATAATCTATAAGCATATTAAGTAAAATACAGCTTGCTCTCATCCCTAATAAAAAGGGAAGGAATCAGTTTTCAGAACTGTGATATAACACCATTCTATGCTAACCTCATTACTTCCTCTTATTCTTCAGCAATAACCTAACCAAATAAGATTTACTCATATATAGTTTTCTCACAGTACTATGGGCTTCCCAAAACTTATGTCTATTTAATAAGAGTCTGCTTCCTTCCCCTCAGTGCTGGAAAGTGGTTGGATAATATCAACCAGGGCATATCTCCTCGAAATGAATGCATGGCTCTATGCTACAGGCATGTCAAAAGACAGGAATTAAAATTCATTCACTTTTCTGCAAATATTTGGTAATGACTTCTGTAATCTTATGTCCTATTCTCAACACATGAGATACAATGGTGAGATGATGAGCAGATCCACATGCCACTTAGCCTCATCAGACTTAGAGACCAACTAGGAAAACAACCATTGAGTAATTTTAAGTGCTCTGATTACCATCACATAAAAGCCAAAGGTCAGGGTATACTAAATTATTCTGGGAGCTTAGGAAGTCTCCTGCCTCCCAAAGGAAGGTCTGTGTAAACTGAATTTAATGGAGACCATGAAGTGTGGACAAGAGGGTTCTAGACAGAAGGTCTAGCATGTTGCCTTTTTGTGAGGATTTCACTCCCCTGCAATGCTTCCTTCTAAGCAATGCAGCTTTATCAGCAAGAGATAGGGGACAAGGGAGATGGGGCACTCTATCTTGAGGCAACTGGGATGTATATATCAAATGAAATCCTTGTCAATAACTTTCCCATTGTACTTTAATTAATGTGTGTTGAACATTTTTCTATCTACTTCTCAGATTTTTGTCCAAGTCCAACATTTCTGGGCAGCTTCCAAAATGGTGATAGGCAGACTTCTGACAAAAATAGTTGTTTTCGTTGTGTTTTTTTTCCCTTTCCTCTTCCATTAGCCATGGCCTCTTGCCATGTTGAGTCTCACAAATGGACACAAACCAATCAATCACCCTTATAAAAATGTCAAAATTCATCCTTCCCTACTGTGAAATGAATACACTGACCTTAACACAAATGTAGAAATAAATTAAAAAAAATCTATCCCCACAATGGACCCTGGGCTGCCACACACAGATTTCCACACATTTCAGTTTGACAAGGCTGACATTGCTGAGAAGGATTTCTTGCTTCCTTTTTTTCAAAGCTGGAAGCAGATAAATATGCCCCCAAATTTACTAATAAGAACTTATTAACATAAAGGCTGTGTCTGTCAAGAAGTATAGATAGGAAAAGCTAGTATCTGTCCAGAAGGAGGAAATGAGAAAAGGGTGAATCTAACATAGTGAAGGGAGAAGGAATGCTCATCTCATATTGTCTTTAAAAACAACAAAATGAATTTTCTCATTCTAGAGACTACCCAATATTTAACTGCTTCACTCAATGTCAAACTCCATTTTATGTAGCAAAAGCTCTGGATAAAAGTAGAAACCCTGAAATTGGCAGATATCAGCTCACGTCCTGGCTCTGTCACTGGTCAGCTCTGTGACCTTGAGCAGGTCACTCAATCTCTTTAACTCTCAATTCCTTCATCTGTAAAACAGCCCTACATTGGAGAGTGCTGCAGTGAACATCTCTTATCTTCACCAGCCAAGGCATCCATTTCTACCCTTTTCGTAACAGAACTTTCATTATTTTTGGAGAAGCATTCTTTCCACCCTCAAGACATGTGGTTTCAGGGGATATTTCCCACCTTAGGCTCTGGGGAGGGGATGTGGGATCTGCACCTGGACTGCAACCCTTGGCCATGGGAGCTGTTTCAAGGTCATGTGTGTGACACAGGCTGGGACAATGAAACTCCTACTAAAAACATTCTAGGAAATTATTGGGTGAAATGATCTCTGGGTACTAGAGTAACTGAGTGATAAGAATTAGACTTATCTAAAGGTGCTGGAAGCCTTGGAGAAGGCCTGCCTAAGCATGAACTTGACGGAGACAATTAGAGAAAGGAGATGGAGAAAAACAGATTTAAATCCCTGGATCCTGCTGTAGCTCTCCACTTTTTGGTTCTATAAGTCAATAAATATATTTTTTTTTTTTTGCCTTGAGCTGTTTGAATTGGATTTCTGAAAACTTTCATTAAAATAAGCCTAATTTGATTTTTGAGAATTAAATACTATGCTTAAGTATCTACTATATAGTAAAAGCTCAATAAATGGTGTCATACACTGTGTTGTATGCACACACATACACATGTGTATGTGCATGTGTGTGTGTTTGTATGTTTCTTTCTGTAGCACCTGAAAGTTGACCAAAGAGACAAGAAGCAGAAAAAGAGCCAAGACTTCAAGCCATGGCTCTGCTCACAGCTACTGTATCTAGTCACCCAGGACACTTTCAATCCTGCATTTAGAGAGCAGATCACTTTTCTAAATGTCTCACTCACTTCTTTGTACAATTTGGCCACCATGATTTACAACACTCAAATTTAAAAAAAGAGAGAAAGAAACAAAGGAAGGAAGGAGGAAGAGAAGAAGGAGGACAGGAAGGAGGAGACAGGACAGAAATACCAGGAACTTAAGTTTTTAAAGGAAGTATGATTGTCTTGGGGCTTCTGGTCTCATGACTAATTCTTACAGAGTTGTATTCTCCTCAGGATCCCACGGTTACTCTGGATCCAGCACATTCTATTTGTGTTCTATTTCCTCTATAAAAGCCTGTTTGCAAGAAAAAAAAAGTAACCTAAAACCTATTCAAGAGCAAATAACTGGTAATTGCTTACAGAATTACCCTTTTCATGGAGACTTGCATTTTGTTTTTTTCTTTCAAGTTTATTTATTTATCTTGATAGAGAGAGAGAGTGCTAGCAAGTGAGCTGGAAGGGGCAGAGAGAGGGAAAGAGAGAATCCCAAGCAGACTCTGCACAATCAGTATGGAGCCCGATGAGAGGCTTGAACTCACCAACCATGAGATTATGACACGTGAGATCATGACCTGACCTAAATCAGGAGTAGGATACTAAACTGACAGCCACCCAGGCACCCCCATGGGGCTTTGCATTTTAAAGGAGCTTAAACCAAAAACAAAAGTAACATCTTCAGGTGTCAAGGAGAAAGGAACTATGAATTGTGGAGCACCAACTGTATGCTAGGCAATTTGCATATCTTATGCAATCATCATAACTACATTGTGAGTTAGGTGTTAAACCCATTTTACAGATGGGGAAAAACACCCAGAGAAGTTCATATACTTTCCAAAGCCACATAACTCAAAAGGGATGAATCTGGAATGGAATCTACATTTAACTGTCCCAAAGCCTATGTTTTTGGTTATGATTCTTCCTGGTAAGCCTGGGATCGGGACTGTCACTAACTGAACATCACAGTCATTCTGGCCATGGAGGTAGGAGACATGATTCAGAGACTATTGACCCAGCATCAAAATGACTTGGAGGCAGGACAGAGGGCAGCAGAGTGACAAAGTGGGTTTTATCTGAGAAGATAAATTTTTAAATCCAATCATAAGAACCACCACAGCACTTTTTTTATTTTTTAACCTCAGTTAAACTGATTTTCTAAACTGCATACCAGCACCTAATCAATTTGGCTCCTTTCTTTCTCTCTCCCTTTAATTTTATTTTCACTTCACGAAACCATAATTGTGGTCAGCCATGGGGGTGGGGAGGATTCTCTGTACTCTGTAGTTTCCTCTCTGCCATTCTCTGCTTTCTCACATTGTAGTCTTAATTTGATCAGCAGTTATGAAAAGGGAACATTAATCCTGGGGAAAGGGACATTGTTCATGGCCAGACAGTTTCGGTATTGCTTCTACAGTGAAGTGTTTTATGCTCAGATATGAGTTTCGCCCCTTGGGATGCTGTAACTCCTTCAGGTGAGAACAGAAAGAGGGACAAAGTTGTCAAAAAGTGGACAGATGACACCTGGTACCGGGAAGGTGGTGCCATGTCAGAGATCATGGCAAAGTTTATATCCCAGCTGAGCCCCTGGGTGAGGGGGACCAAGAAGATGCTGCTGTACATGTATGTGGTCATGGGGGCACTGGTGGGGAGAGGTGTATGGGGAAGGAGAAAGAAAGGAGGGCAAGGAAGCATGAGCCCCCCTCATCCACTGTGATAGGCCAGTCTCCTATGCCTGAGAGTGTAAGCCTAAGGAATTTATTAATTATGATTGTAGCTATCATTTATATAGCCCTCACCAGATCCTAGGTATCTTTCTAAGTGTTTTATGTGAATATGTCATGTTTATCCTTACAGGAGATGTAGAGGTAGTATTATTATAACAGATGAGGAAAATGAGGCTTAATGTTTAAGCAACATGTGCAGGACTTGCCATGCTCTTAATCACCACACTGTGCCATCTCCTGAGTGTCCATTATGTACCAGGCCTTGGGCTAAGCTCCAAGGATATAAGCATGAATAAAAAAAGGTCAGAGAAGTCTCATCCTAGTGGAGGAAATAGGAGAATGAACTACCTCTATGACAGTATATAGCACAGTGCCCAGCCCATGAAAAACATGAAGTAGATATTTATTGAATGATGGAAGGATGGATGGATAGATGGATGGATGGTTGGATGGATGGATGGATGAATGGATGGATGGCTGGATGGATAGATGGATGGAGACTATGTAGTATGATAGCTGCATGGACAGAGATAAGCATTGAGTGTTGTGGGAATGGAGAGAAGAAGGAACCAAACCCGTATAAAATAGGTGATGCTTTAGCTGAGTTTTGAGTTGGGGTAGAAGTTCACCATATATTGAGTACTACCATGCAAGAGTGCTGCTATATTGTGATTTCACTATCACCTTGCTCCAGCAAAGCAGCTGCGAGCTTTTCCCATTATCTGAGAACCACAGACTATAGAACAAAGTCCAGGTCCCAGCCTAGTAAGTCTTATGTTTTTTTTTGGTTTTTTTTGTTTGTTTGTTTTTTTATTTTTGAGAGACAGAGAGAGACAGTGTGAGCAGGGGAGGGTCAGAGAGAGAGGGAGACACAGAATCTGAAGACAGGCTCCAGGCTCTGAGCTGTCAGCACAGAGCCCGACGCGGGGCTCAAACCCATGAACCGTGAGATCATGACCTGAGCCGAAGCCGGACGCTTAACCAACTGAGCCACCCAGGCGCCCCCCAGCCTAGTAAGTCTTAATTCACTTTCCTTCCCAGGGCACTGTTAAGCCTTTCTCTAACTCTGTTTTTTTTTTTTTTTTTTTTTCCTTCTCCTCAATCTGAGTGGGCTAGCTCCCGGAAGTGACATGTATTGCCTATGAACCAGGTAGCTGCATTTTTTTTTTTTTTTACTAAGGAGCATTAACATTTTAAAAGCAGAATATTAAGTTTCAGGTCCCCACAAATAATTGTTTCAAGAATCATAACAACAATTAACAAAGCAATAATAGCAACATAAAATTGTATGTTATACAGTACTTTATAGTGTAGGGTGGTCTTTCAATGTGCATTATTTAATTATAGATCTTAGCCCCATGAGAGACAAAACAAGTCATCCTTCTACCATTTGACATAGATGGGGTTCATGCTTAGAAGACGTGAGATAAAGTATCTGTTGATCACTTCTATGTGCTGGTTCAATACTGGCTATTGAACATTCTTATCTCATTGAGACTCATGGTACCCTAGTAAGTAGGTGTTTGTGTTCCCATGTTTGCCACTAAGTAAATTGAGGCTCAAGAAGGTTAAGCAACTTATCTGTGAGCACCGAGGTGGTAAATGGGAGAGAGCTGGGACTAAAAGCCAATTTTTCTCATCCTCGATGCAGTGCTCTTTGCATTTTAATATTTTGCTTCCTCATTTCTTAAGAGATTCAGAGAGAGATGACTAGTTACCAACAATCTTAACTCCTTAGAGGGTATTTGCATAGGCAATTGCAAATATTAGGCATCTTTGAAGTCATTGATCCACAGGCCACCCAAACCCAAATGACTCTGACTATAGAACAATTATGCCTGAGCCCAGGGGCAGCTTTTGACAAAACTGTGACATATTCAAAATTTCAGTTTTGATCTTGGTCTCTTCAATTACCATTCAGGACTATTCTCTTCCATCTTTGTCTCTTGACACTCCCTCATCCCATTTAATATTTTCTTGTTCTCTATTACTATCTTGGGTGTTTTAAATAATGGTTTGCTTCTTAGGAATTGTGTATGTGTGTGTGTGTGTGTGTGTGTGTGTGTGTGTGTGTGTTGGGTCCACCCAACAGAGGAGGACTTATTAATGAACTTATTAATTCTTCTTAGAATCATACCACATGTCAAAGTAGCACTGACTGTCACTTGCTAGTTATATCATCAGAATCCACAGCCAATCTGATGTCTCACCCTGAGAGCAGAAGCAACTCTGACAGTGAGAAGCCAATTACAAGTATGCTAGCAGCAACTGGACTCTGGCTGCATCCACCATGCAGAAATGCTTCTCCCCAAGAGCTGGGCCAAATGGAAACAGAGAGGGAACTCTGGGCTCAGAAATGCCCTGCGGGGCAGGAGTGTCTCCCTCTACCCCTGTAATAAAAATGGTGTCACCCACTCTCAAAGGCAAGAGGAAGCTGTGCACCTGCTAATCTAGGGAAGAAGAATGAGAAATAAGGCCAGGGGAGCTATAGGAAGTTAGCAGATCTGGTCTGGGTAAAAGAAGACATGGGAGGGCTGGAGCAAGAGAGAAGCACCATCGGGGTGTGCCCTCAAAGGGTCTATGGTTATGGTATGGTGTTGGAGTGGAGGGGACCAAGGGAGGATGAAAGACCAGTTAGGAGCCAGTGCTGCAGTAACTCAGATAAAAGATTATGGGAGCAGCAGGGGAGACTGAAAGATTAGGAGCCTCGGAGATGATAAAGAGAGGATCTTTACTGCAGATATAGTCTTAGGGGCAACACTGAATAATAAGGGCACTCAGCCCCGAGAAATGAAGGTGAAACCCACCATCCATCGGGAAGACAGGCTCCACAGCACACTTGAGTGACTTCGCCAATTGCCTGGGGTTTGCCAGCAGGTCTGTGAAGCAGGAGGGAGGGCTCTGGAACTCAAACCGGTTTTCTTTGCTACCCTGTCCTGACAATGTTAACACCTCTGGTCTCATAAGACAACCTGGGGCATTTTCATTGCCATATCTGGTCAGAGCTTTTGATTTATGCCCTGTCAGGAAGATCTATTTCCCCAGTAATAGTCAGGTTTCCACTGGTGATTTCCTTTCCCTTGGGACCTGAGATTGCAGCTAGCTTTGCAGCCTCCCGAGGCACATCACCTAAATGTTCCCTTGGAAATTGCTCCTGCAAATATTCTCAATCAAAACCCAATAAAGCGTCTGAGAGCTTGTACTAGCCTGAAGGCTGGGAATTGTACACTGAAATCGTATTCCAGAATATCAACCAAAAGGCCAATTCCAACCCCACTCCAACAATACAGATCTTGGGAATTACAGTTGGGCCTTAATCAACTAAAGACAGATCTGGTTGTTGAATGAAGAATATTTATCTGTAATGTTTAGAAAACACAGCACATGTTAGATACACTAAAACTGTATTGAGAATAAGGGGGTGGTTTGTGAAGAATTATAATTCAGAGAATTTCTTCCTTTATTAGGATGTTGTAAAAATCCCATCTTTTACTCTCCATAAAAGAACTTTACAAAAGCAGAGGTTTCTAAAAGCCAACGGTTCCAAAAGTAATGATTTTTTTTTACCTTCTAGTGGTGTATTAATTAGAGAACAGTCTACAATGCTACAACAAAGAATATCAAATAATCACTCAAGCAAAATAAAAGCTTTCTTTCTTTCTTGGGGTGTAATAAGCCCGAGCTGGTGGGTGATCCAGGTATCAGTCAGAGAATTCTGGATTTCTTCTGTTTTGCTGATCTCTCATTCCCTCAGATACTGTTGGCCAGCGTGATTGAAGCATTAGTTTTGTGTTTCACCTCATGGAAAGGAAGAAAGAAGTGGAGGCAACCAGACTCTTTCCTGAAGAGGGATCTAGAAGTCGCTCACATCACTGCTATTCACATCCCTGTTGGCCAGAACTTAGTTATGTGGCAGTACCTACTTGCCAGGAAGCTGGGAAATGTGGCTGTTAACTGGATAGCCAAGTGCTCCTACTCTCCCACTAAAAGTAAGGGACATTAGGGAACTCTGGTAGCAGTTCTCCTGAAGTGCTTTATTCCTAAATTTTACCTGGTGAGCCTTTTCCCCATGCTCTGGCCACACTAAATTTCTTGAGATTCTGGGATCATCTCCATGTGTCTCATATCTCTGCACCAGTGTGTGCAGCTCTTGCTCCCAGGAATGCACCTGCTTTCCCTCTCAGCCAGCTTCACTCTTGCTCATCCTCCAAAATTGATGTCAGTTGTTACTTCCTGCAGGAGAACATCTTCTGTATGCTGTTAGTTCTCTAGTAGAAGTGAGTAGAAGGTATTTCTTTAAGAGATACCACACTTACCAGTGCAAGAATGTGAAGTATGATATATTGTAATTTCTGCATCTGCCCCTGGACCAGGAGTTTCTCAAGCCAAGACACACTTTACAAGGGAGTCCTATTGCAAACCAATTTAATTAGAATCTCTAGGGCCAAGGCCCAGGCATAAGGGTTTTAAAATATTTCCCCAGTTGATCTGATGTGCAGTTAAGATTGGAAACCACAGAACTAGCTTACAGACCAAAATTTTATCTCTGGACTATTCATACTTGAAGCAGCAGCTGGCATTCTATTGACATTCAATAAATGTTTAGTGAACAAATGAATGAATGAAGAATGACTTTCCACAAATCAGTTAAACTAGACCCCAAACAAGAATTAACAATTCATATCATTTTCTTGAACACAGAATATTAGCACCAGAAGGGACCTTCGTGATGATAGAGATTCATCATGTCTGACAGATGAGGAAACTATAATTCTGAGAGATCTCTTAGTAAGCTCACAGCAGAGACGGGCCTCTGGGCCTCTGGAAGGCAAGTTCGCTGGATGTCACACTATAAGACAACTTGGTTTTATGGATCTACCCACAATTTGAAACACAGAAGAACTCCTCTTGCTTTATCTCTCAAAGCAGGGCTGGGCTCTAGCTACAAGACCCCCCTAAATATTTACCATTCTCCAGGCTTGTGATCTTTTTAGGACAGCTATTCATTGTTTGGAACCTGCTCATTATACCATTTTACTACATAATGAAGACAAATGTCCACAGTTTAGCTACGGATTTGGTTAATGACAAGATATATAATAATACAAGATAATAGGGCCAGGCCATTGCATTGTAATTAAATATTTTTGTCAGATTCTTTCCCTCATTAATCTTCTTTTATTTGCTATGCTTTATGACTATTTTGCCTTCCACCTTGAGTATATGTACACATGTAATTTTAAGAACAGAAATAGTCTCCAGGTTTTTATGGGAATTGGGCTTTCTCCTCTCTGCATCTGTTTATGTGCAGACGTGTCATTGAGTTTAGGAGGGAAGACATCACATGTAACCCAGACAAGGCCGCTAATTGGTATGCTAGCCCACGCAAAGCTATCTGATTGCATTCAGTAACTGGCAGGGACAGAAAGCATTTCCAAGGGAAATAATATCTCACTGTGAATCTGGGGATATCTATGTAAGAACTGAACAGTAAACATGAAGCTTCATTTTAATGTCTCACATTATGCAAAATTTTCAAAAGATGAGGTCTCTGATATTCAAGCTCACCCCACAGGACAGTGAGGTTACATAAGACTGCTATGGGAGTCAGTGTCAAATTTCCAAGACTTTTAGAGCATGGACATTTCCAGATCATCATTTTTTCTCATAAGCAAAAGTATTTACCTATTAAGAACTGTCAAAGGCTGAGAGATTCCACTGGCTATCTGGCTGCTGGCAACAAACCCTTGTAGGTCGAGATTTGATGGGGCAGTATTTAAGTTCTAATGGCCCTTAAAAGCTTCAAGGTGCAAATGTGAAACGATGAAATCCAGATCGCAATGGCTATTTGCAGAATGATCCTTGCAAAGCCGCCGAGAGATTTGGAGGTTGATGAGGCATCTCCATCAAAATGTGCTCCCAGAAATGCGTTCTCCGTGATACCTGTTTCATTTAATGGTGATCATTCTCGCCCTCCGCCTCCCTTCCCACAACTAAAGATGATTACTCTGACAGCAAGCTGTGTCTCACCCATCATTTTCTGTCAATTTTCTTGCCTCTGGAAAGGATTCTGTTTGGGTTCTTAGATTAATTCTCTAGGCAAAACACTCGCCTCCTATTCTTGCTATTTCTGTTCAAAATAGGTATCCTGGGAGAGTTAACTGAGCAAACAAAACTTAGGCTATGATTTAAACACAATACACCAATTACAAGTTTGGGGGGGAGTAGAAAAGGATTCAAGGGTAACTTTCCTACTGAAGCACACGCTAGACATGGGGCATTGCATGGCTTCGGTGATACTCACCTGGTGGCTGAGTCAGAGAACTGCTGTCGACCTCCCATGCAACAAGCTAGCTCGACCGCCTATCAACATCTGAGGCATTGGGTGTGCGTACCTGATGGACATTTATGCCTAAGAGTAAAAAGAAAAAGTAATCACACAGCAGGCACACAACCATTAACAGGTGGGTTTTATGAGCCAATTAGTGGTCAGCCTTCTCTGATGCCACCAAAGGAGCTGCAGCACACCATTCAAAATATTTCTTAGGACTAAATTCCTGGGATTAGAGGATTTCATATTCTGTTCTTTGTGGCTTTTCTTCCTAACACTGTGTGCACTCAACATCTATAAAGATGATGAATCCTCAGTGCCCAAGACTTCATCCCTCCTCAGCTGAGCTGGGGAAACATCTTGACCTATGCAAAGCATATTGAGTGATGAGGGCAGATGTGACATTTAAAGGGATGATGGAGAGAGCCAAAGGTGATGGAGGCAGAATTCAGCCTTATTTGAAAAAGGAGATGGGTTTCATCACAAAGCCCTCATCTTTTAATCGGTGGAGCTCCTAGGAAGGTGCCCTGCTTTCACTCCCTCTCCCTCAAAGGCAATAAATTCCTTGGGAAAATCTAGGTCTGAAAAACTAGGTGGGAAATTTTTGTTGGTGCTGCTGTTAGACCATGGGTTTAGGTCTGGATGTAGATACATTAGTTACATTTATGAATACATTAAAGTGCTTGTTAGGGTACATGCTGGGATGTATAGGGCTATAAATAAAAATAGGAAAGTACTGCAAGGAAAAGACTCAGTGTGGACGGTATATGGAAATGGCAAGCCTTTGCATGCCAGAATGGAAGCTGGAGGTATATGGGTGCATTAAGAGCCACTTTCAATCTTGTCCCAGTGGCCACGGTATTTCTGAAATCTGGTCTGGGAGTTTCAGAAGGATGAAGAATCTATTCTGCAGTCCCATGATAATGCTATGATCAATGGTGGAACATTTTTCCAAGGGCCAAGAAGTAGGGAAGGCAAAATTTCATCTCAATAGTGTGTTTGATTCCTGAGTGTTCATGAAATGAGAGAAACTCTGATTTAAAAAGAAAAAGGGTCCGAGTTTCTCTCCCTCCTCCTCTCATCCCCACACCATTCCCAAAGAAATTATTTTCATAAAAGGCAACATTCCTTATTCTTCTCTTCCTTTTTTAGATATTCACTCAACAACCATAAAAAGGCTCTGAAAAATCCATAAATGAAGAAACGTACACCACTCACATTAACTTAATCTGATGGTAGACCCTTCTTTTCCGCAGAACACCTACAACTATCTACCTGTTGATCTTGTGTCCTGCTGAAAAGAATCTGCAGGAAATCTTGCACTAACCGAGATGCTTATACCACTGCCTGCTTGTGAAAACTTCAGTTCCGCTCCACTCTTTCCCATCTTATTGGTCACTGTCCCATTGCCCTTGCTCTTTTGGATTCTCTCCATTTTTTACTCCTTTGACTACTCCATACTTTACCTTGTGGTCTTAATGTCCTTAATTATGTGGCCCCTTTTATTTTCTCATTATGACTTTACCAACTTTCAAAACGTGGATTTCTTTTTTCATTCCATTTAACCTCTTCTCTAGGTCAGAGAATTTCCTCTCAAGCAAGTTCAAGGGTCCCAATAAGGCAACTTGGTCTTTAGTTACTTAATTACATTTTATTGTCTCTGCCAACCACACTTTATTTTATTCTTTCTCCAAGGACCTTTGTGTCTTTAGAAAAATTGCTTTCTCAGTATAGCATCTTGTATTCATTGTTTTTTAAGTTAAAGTATAGTTGACATACAGTATACCATCATATTTTTCTTAATATTTTTCTACAACTATTTTGCCTTTTTGACACATTTTATCTTATTTTTTTCCATTCAAAAAATTGCACAGTGACTATTTTTGTCTCCTTCTACATTATATGCCTGCCTTTTAAAAATTTTATAGTACAATGTCACAGACTTGTAAATAAATTATTGTAATAAAGCCCTCCACATATTTGTTTACTTGTGATATTTGATTCAGCTGGTATTATATCAAGAAGTCCTCCTCATATTTCTTTAATCTTTTTAAATGAAATCTAAAATGGCTTCCCATATTTCTTTGTATTCATGTAAATTATTTGATGCCTTATAAATTGTAAAATCTTTATTGTTCAGCCCAAGTGCTCTCAATTTAAAAACAAACAAACCCTTAGGGTGTTTTCTTTTCTTTCTGAAGTACACATTACACAACAATATATGCCAGATCACCTCCATTCCTGAAGTTCTTAGTAATCACGCAATCTGTTGTAAGGGTCATTATTTATGATAGTGTTTTCTTTCCATGTGCACCTTGGTATCAGTTTTTTTGCACAACATTCAGTATACAGGAAGGGGACCAGAGAGGATTTTGTTTTGATAGATTCCCTTTAAGACTTATAAAAAGAAAATAATGTAATAGCTACCATTTATGGAGTATATATATTGCCAAACTCTCCATGCTTTACATATCTCATCTAACTTCTTGCAGTGTGGACATTTTTATTCCCATGTATAGTCAAGACGCAGAGTTTCATGGAGAAAAAGCAATTTGCCTAAGGTTATATAGCTTCTGAACGGTCAAAGTGGAATTTGAGTCCAGTTTTCCCTGAGTCCAAAGGCTCTTACCTATTAAACAATACTACTGTATCTTTAACTGAAAACCTTGAGTTTTATCCACTAACGTGTGTCAAAACAACAACTTCAGGATTCTGTTAGTGATGAAATAGTTCCATATGTGGGGAACAAAGACCCAGAGATGACATACAACCACCACTATGAGGGAGACACTGGTCAGAAGACCTGTCTATATCATGTAGTGGGAGCAAATTAGGTTTAGATTCCTAAAGCACAGTACCCAACAAACATGGGGATGGACTACATGGCAGTCCAAGCTGGTGGTCAAGTCACACGCACACACACACACACACACACAGGAGGGGCTGGGTTTGTTGGATTACATAACTGAAAGTCAATAACAGACTTGGCTCCAAGGATGGATGAATTCTTACAAAGTATGTAAATTGTGTTGTTAAGAATGCCTCTTTCTTTTAATCTCTTGGCACAATTCTTCCTAATTTGGCTTCATTCTCAGGCAGGTTTATTCTCTTGCCATAGCAAGGTAGCCACTAGCAGCTATAGGCTTACATTGAACTAGGTTGGCATCCCTAGTGGAAAAGAGCTTTTTTTTCTTTATCGACTCAACAAAAGTCCCTTGATTCACTGCGGGAGTGTGAGTGATGTGTTCTATTAACTAAGAAACCATTCTGGCCAGAAGATGGAGTTACTGACTGTTCATACCTGGACCCTGGGTTCACTCTTAGGGCTGGAAGGAAAAAAGGAGTATTAACCCAATCAGTATCACATAAACTGAGAGTAGGGAGCAGATATTTCTGAAAGAAAGTAAAATGGGTTCTGGGTCCTGATGAACAGCAAATGTCCACTGCTCTTTTAAGACAGAGAGATCTAAAACAGCTGAGAAACATGAGTGCCAAGGTTGACTCAATACCTGAGATGTGGGACTAGGTTTCTTAGACTGCAAGTGGCTAAGGACAGGATTGGCCATTTAGTTCTACCAGGGAGTCATTCACCTCTACATGGAAAGAATAAAGAATTATAAAGGCAAGGAGCCAGACATTCATTCATTTATACATTCATTTATCCTGCAAACATAGGTCCATTCATTCTGCCATTGAACATTGATGTGACAAGTGCAGTGATAGGTGCTGGGGATGTAGATAAGTTCCAGTACTTTCCATAAAGAATTCACAGTCTAGAAGGAGCAAGACAGAAGGGTCAATCAATACCTGCAACACAAGGAGTTTCATTTTCTACCAAGAGAGCCTCTTCTGGTAGCAATGCCCTCAGTCTGAAAAGCATTTTCGAAAGAGAAAGCAAGCATAGCTCATGTATTAGAAAAATATCATAATCAATCATGTGTCTGTTTCACTTATTAGGGGTCTATTTGTTCTCTCAGGGATTCTAACAAGATTCTTCTTCTTTAGGAATTCTAAATTCAACCATAGCTAATTTTCCTATAGGTGAAATAGAAACGGTACATATAACCCTCAAATCGTTCCTACTTGATTTTTTAATGAATAGTAAAATAGAGCTTGACTTAGATCCAAATACTGGTTTTCTTACTTATTTGACATGAAGCCAGAGGTAAGGCACGTAACATCTCTGGGCCTTTGTTTGTGCACCTGCAAAATGGGGATGTTACTAGCACATAAGACTGTTGTGAGAAGTAAATGAGCTATTGTATGTGAAGCTCTTAGTAAAGCAAATGGCTTATACTGAGTGTACATTAACTGATAATAGTTGTAATCATATTTTATATGTTATTATTATTATTAAATTATTACTAAATTGAAGATCAGAGAAAGCTAGTGGCTTGCCAAAGATCCCCCCAGCTTGTTAATGGTGGGGTCAGGGCTCAGACTGAGTTTTCCTATTAGATGAGGGATCTTACCCTGATATCACTGGGCCTCACCATCACACAGTCTACAATGCCAATTATGCTTGGCTCAGACTAGTCCTGAAATCATTTATATTCCCTCAGCACATACCTGCTGGGAGGGCAAATATGGCATTGACAAGAATAATCATATTTGACATTTGTAGAATATTTTATACTTTTCAAAGCCCTTTTGCATACGTTACCTCATGTGGGATTAAACATTTGCCATGGGTACTCCATTCATGGATAATCAGAGTTGGAGTTTTATGCTGGTTATTAGATTTGACTTCAGCTTGCTTCCTGGGAGATCCACAAATTGGTTTACTCAGTGTAAGATGCATTCATTTGCACCAGTTCTCAGGGAGCTTAGGTCAGACAAAATTGGGAGTTTGGTTTGTATGTCTTAAGGAAAAGTGGGTTTTGCAGGGATTTGCTTTAGAGGTGGGGGAAGGGTGGGGAACAGAGAAGAGAATAGGGATGTGAGTAGCATTTAAGCTGTTGCCCGTGTTCTGACAGGCACTTCCAGGAAGTAGGGATGCCTCCTCAGAATTCTGAGGTCTCAGACTGAGTGAGGTGCATACATAGACCATCTCAGAAGGGTGGGTAGTTGGCAAAGCACCCACTGTCTGTGCTCAGTATGTGAGGCAATGTATACAAGGCTCTCATAACTGTACTCATCACTTAACAAAATGGCAGTTTGAGGAGAAAATCAAGAGCTTCTGAGTCAGACAAATTTGAGTTCCAATACCTATCTGCCACCTACCAGCCACTTAAGCAAGTCATTTAGCTTCTCTGGTCCTCGATTTCCTTATGTCTTAAATGGGTATTGGGGTATTTACCTCATAATATGTGATAAAAATAAAATGTATTAATATGGTGTCTGCATGTAAGAAGTGTATAAAAATGGTAGCTACTATTAATAGTAATTTATTGTCATTAGCAGTAGTAGTAGTTACTATTTAAGCAGCTCTGAAGGCTGCGTTGGTGCTCTTTAAGAAAGTATGCCTCACCACTGCTAGTGGAGGCAGTGCTGGAAGCTGCCTTCGGGGATGACGCTCAGGCTGGGCTCTAAGAACCAATAAAAGCTAACAGGTTTGGAGATGAGTACATTTGCCAGGAGAATGGTTCATGCCCACTAGTACATGCCATCATTGAAGAAGTCTGCTTTTAGCAGTCTCACACTAAATCGGAGCTCCCCAGGGGCAGGCATGGCATCGTGTCTGAAATGTCCCATTCACAGTAGATCCAGGAACAAAGAGTAACTTTTAGAAGATCTTGCGTCAGGAGCTGCCCCCATCATCACTGGGAAACTCACCTGGAGCTGCGCCTCTTTGGAATCTCTTCTCTAAGAAGCTACTGTGGAAAAGTCCAATGTCACAGAGACCAGGAGTGACCAATTTCCAGATTTGAGTGCTGTAGTAAATATTATTGCTTAGGAGCTCCAACCCACTCCACCCTGCCACCAACACTCTTGGCCCCTAGCACACGGTTGTAAGTCTGTGCATGAGTCTTTGTGTGTATGGAATGTGGTTGGTAGGAAGCTGAGCAGAGACAGTATTTTTTGTGTATGTTTCAGCACCCAAATTTGGATGAGACCTAGGACAGCTAAGAGATCCTAAATTATAACCTGACTGCAGGTTCTTGGCATGACGAGTGGCCTGAGAAAGGGGACGGTTCCAGAAACAAAAGAACTGAGAGCCTTGGATTCTATTTGATGGGAAATAACATTAGCATTCTGTAAAGAGATTTCAGAGAAAACTTAGCTCTGAACTGAATTATCCTGCTTCAAGGGCAGCCAAACTTATTGACCAAATGAGTTTGTAGAATAACCTTTGCCAGTTTTGAAATAATGAGCCTCACACAAACTTTACAGAGTGTTTAAAAAAACTTTAAGTTCATAGAGATTTCACTTCTTACATCTTCACGTTCTGTGCTGCTGGGGATTGAGGAAAGAGATTTCAAAGTCAGTCTCTTCTATAGGCTTGGATAAGTTTATTATCTCTCTGAGTCTTGATTTTCTGTCAGGGAATTAAATATATATATTAATACCTATATCAAAGTGCACATTGTGAACATTCAGTGAAAAACTACAGATAAAACACTTTGTATAGTGTTTGGCAATGATAATCATAACAGTCATAATAATAATATTTATTAAGTGCTTAGTATGTCCTACATACTGAGGTTACTGCTTAAACCTCATAATCACCCTCAGTTTAGGCATCATCATTATTATTATTATCCTAATTTGACAGATGAAGACACTGAGACTTTGAGGTCAAGATATTTGTCCATAGTGTCACTACAAGTAGTAAGGCTTCATGTCAAACTCAGGCACCCCAATATTAAAAAATATGCACTTGACCACTTGGGTATCCTTCTTTGGTGTATTAAATAATTCTTTCTCTCAGTATTTCCTGTACACCTATTAAGTGCAAGTCACTGCCAGTGTCCAATCCTGAACCTCCAGTAACAGCTTTTTTCAAATGATAGTTTATTATTTCAGAGTGAAGCACAGATTCAAGAAGATGCTAAAGAAACATGGCTTAGCTATTGTCCCTGCTATTTTTAGAACTGAAAATGAGAAAGTGGCATCATGAAAGAGGAAGCAGATGAAATTTGAAGGAGTAAAAGCATGAGAAACACAATGAGAAGCAGGTTGTACTACAAGCTCTGTTTGTTTTTTTCTCTCTAATGTGGTGTATTTATATCATATCCTTGAAGATATTTTGGGGAATAGAAATCAAGCCTAATTCCCCTCTGGGCCTAACAGACTGTCAGGTCTTTGGAGTGCCTACAGATATTTGCCGTATCAAATTAAACCATGAATATGCTTGGCATAAGCCAGCTGCAACTGCACTGGGGTAGAGACTTTCAAGGAGCCAGGGAGGGAACTTGGCAGGGATCACCATTTCCCAAACTGGGTACTGTGCTTGGGTGATAACAAAATCTACGTATAACCCAGAGCCTTCCTCAATGGGTAGCTATTTCTTTAGGTGAAATGGAATCCACTGTGGTCCTCAAGGTACATGTTCTGTGCTCTGAGGCAGCCATGATCAAGGTTCTGGCCAGCAGGGAGGACTGGTTGAGACAGAGCCCAGGAAACTCCTCAGTGAGACCCAGGTTTGGTTGGGAAGCCTGCATCCTGTAGAACCTAGGTTCAAGGACAAACTTCTCCTGTTGCAAGATCCCACATGTGAACTCTGCCTGTCAAGCAGACACCATCTTCTGACTGAACTAAAGATTAACAGCAGGGCCACTGTGCCTGAGACTGTGGCTTAGCAGGCAGTGAACCTGTGAAGTTGGCTTATTATTTCCTGCCATTCAAAACTAGCCCTGAGTGTGGGCGGCTCAGTTGGTGGTTGAGCTTCCAACTCAATTCCGGCTCAAGTCATGATCTGATGTTCAGGTTCATGAAATTGAGCCCTGTGTCAGGCTCTGTCCTGACAGCATGGGGCCTGCTTGGGATTCTCTCTCTCCCTCTCGCTCTGCCCCTCCCTCCCTCACACACACGTGCCTGTGTTCTCTCTCTCTCCTCAAAATAAATAAACTTTAAAAAATTAGAATCCAGATGCTTTTCTACAAGAACAATTTTTCATAACACCAAAACATGTCTTTTGAGTTTCTCTCTTTTTTACTATTTTAAGAAGGAAATCACTCACAACTATGGGACATTTACTTACTTTCCTGATACGTGTGAGAAAATAATCCACGGCTTTCTGGACAAACAACCCAGGCCCTGGTAAAAGTTTCGGTAAAAGGAGAGAGGCTTCCCTGCACTTCCCAATTGGCAAAGCCAAACTTTCTCTCACTTACTTTGGGTCTCTGTTGCCAACTTACTCCACAGTACCGGGGTAGAATGGCAACTGCTGTATTGAAATCTGATCAATCAAGGCCAGCTTCTTGGGTGTCACAATGTCAGTCTTACAGACAAGCTGGACTGCACAAACAGAAAGTCATTATGACTAGAAGGGGGAGAAAGGTATTAGTTTCCAATTAGCACCAAACAGCAAGAAGCTTATAATGGTTGATAGTGGTGAGCCACTGTCTGGCATTAATAGCTCATAAAATATTTCAGAGCATTCTAGATTAGGCAATGGAAACTGAAGAAACTAGTCCTGATATAGCCAAGTATTTCTAACCAGCTACCCACTGAGTCTCCTCAGCAGTTACCTTTGATTCATTTGACTCCCTAACTCACTACAGAGGTTCCCTTGGGCCACTCTGTGTGGTCAAATCTCTCACCATGCTCTCTTTAAGACATTGGTTTGGAATCTACTGTGTGTCCCTGGCATAAGGAGTTGTGAAGGAGATCTAAGAGACAAAGTGAAAGCCCAGGTTTACTACTATATCTGCCACCCAGGATGTACATGACCTTAGACCAATTACTTAGATCATTAAGCCTCACTTGTATCACCTACAAATTGCAAGTGATAACATTTACCATATAGGGTAATTAAGAGGACTAAATGAGCTAATTTGCAATGGTCTGGTCTATGATGAGCATGCAATAGATTGTATGATGACAATGGTAGAGGTGATGTCCTATACCAGGGAATCACCAGGGTCAAAGCAATGGGAACCCAAGACCCTCTGGTGATGTCTGAAGGCTAGAAGCCAAGGCCATTCAGCATTCCAAAAAAGGAAGAAGTCATCCGTTTTAATCAGGATGTTTCAGAAAAGCATCATGAAAGAGGTAACATTCAAAATAGACTTTGTCTGGGGAAGCCCCAGAAGACTTGGATTTGCCCTGTCAGGTGGGGGCCTGCCCACCAGACTGGAAAGCCCGCTAAAAGGAGCATGGGGGAACCTCAAGTTCTGGAGAAGGTGGGAAACACATGGTGCAGCCTGTCTAAAGGGTACATGTGGAGTCGGACTGCTTGGCAAAGACATGGCTTTGGGGGCTGCAGGAACAGCCTTCACTAAGAGACACCAGGGAGCTTTAATTACTGGCAGAACATGGGAATCTGGAAGCCTTGCAAGGACTGATTCCAGCTTGCGGACCATGGTATCCTCAGTGAGAAACACCTGGGAGTTTTGCTTGCTGCAGAAACTCAGACTTCAGGAAACAAGAAGTACATGTATGGAAGGAGCAGGAGGCTCAGTTTTAGGACAGCCCCAGCAGCAGGGTGGACAGAGCTGGGACACCTTTACAGAGACACTCCCTTGCCAACACCTGGGACACATAGCTTCTATGTCTTCTCTGCCTATGGAGGATCAGGGTACGGAACCCACTTTACCTGAACACAGACACCTCACACAAGTGTGCTGTGTATCACTTTTCTGGGTCCAGAGACCACTGCCCGTTCCCAGATGCTGAGGTCCATGTAAGTCTGCCCTCTAACTTCGCAGTGCTCCAGCATCTGCTAACGCGGGATTCAGCAGGTCCTTGGACCACCAGGCACCAGGGGTGCTCCCAACGCCTCAGGTCCTTCACTGTCCTTGTGTGCTCAGCCACCTGGCGTGGGCCAGCTCTTCCCACCTGCTTCCCTAGCGCCTGGCCTCCCTGGGCACCCGGTGCTCAGGCACTGACCAAAACTAACCCCCAGGACTGACCGTTGACTGGTGAGCCTGCATGCAGTGATGCCCTGCAACTTCTGATATTTTAGCTCCAAAGGCTATCTGTGTTGAGGAAGAAATCTCCCATACTATGTCTACATGATGAAATTGAAGAAACGCTGTAATCCTTTTATAGTTATATTTAAGGAAAACTTCATGATTACCAAGGAGTTGAATGATGTACACTTTGAGTATATATTTTAAAGGGAAAATAATTAAATGTGTTATTTACTGACCCTTGAAAAAAACATGGACTTTGACAGATATGTAGGGTTTTACCATGCAGACAGAGATGAGGCAAAAAGCATTCCAAGTAGTGAAGTACTGTACGAGGAAACGCAAGGAGGGGGAAAGTGTCTCAATTTTAGAAAAATAGAGTAATCCAGATAGTCCAGAAGACAGTGTTTTTGAATAAAAGACAATAGATATAAAGCTGACATGGTAGGCTAAATGCAAATTGTGGAGGGCCTTGAATGTTGGATTGATAAACTTGAGCATTATTCAGAAGGCAATAAGGAACTGTTCATCGTGTTTTAACAGAGGACTGATACTATCATAGACATAAATGTTTAGTAATAGATCCTTATCTTCATCAATTTCCTAGCTAGGCATACAAAAAGGATTTCTTACTTTGGGGTGGAAGCTGGAAGATGGTGTTTATTGGGTAAGAATGTCAAGGACCACTGACACCAATAAAATGAGGATTTTATCAATTAATATTTGTAGCATAATAAGGCACCCTAAAAATTCAATGATTTAAAACAATAACCATTTATTTAGCTCTGTGGTTAGTAATTTGGGTTGGACTTATCTGTGTCTGGAATCAGCTGCCAGGTCAGCTGGGGACTGGTTTATTGTAAGCCAGGGCACTGTGACTCTCCTCTAAGGCTTCTCATCTTCTAGCAAGCTAGTCTGGGCTTGCTCACCTGGGGGGAGCAGTCTTCAGAGAAAGTGAGCGGAAGCTTGCACAGCCTCTTGAAGCTCAGGCTTGGGGCTGGCACACTATGACTTCTGCCACGTGCTGTTGATCAAAGCAAGTCACAGGACCAACTCACATTTAAGACGTGAAGAAAGAGACCCTCTTCTTGGCAAAAGGAGCTGCAAAGTCACATTGTCAAGCAGCCTGGATAAAGTAAGAAACCTAATTTGTGGCCATTTTTGCAAACTACAAGACTGTTGCAATGTGGCCAATATAACTACATCCTGTAGACTTACACCCCTTCCTGATTGCATATTCAAGCAAATAACATTGAATCCCAATAGACCTTTCCATAAAAGCAGGATATGGTACTGAATATGGAAAAGCCCCATAAATATGGGGCATTCAGAAATCCTAATGTGAGTCTGTTGCAATAGGTTCTAAAGAATAGTAAAGGGCTTATGGCCCACTGACCATTTGTAACCAAATGTGTTTGTGACTTCTTACTCAGTACAAAAAAGCAAAATTTAATGGGCTATAAGG
Source organism: Cryptoprocta ferox (assembly GCA_028646485.1). Classification (NCBI taxonomy): domain Eukaryota; kingdom Metazoa; phylum Chordata; class Mammalia; order Carnivora; family Eupleridae; genus Cryptoprocta; species Cryptoprocta ferox. The sequence goes on from CM053571.1 coordinate 22,267,193, forward strand.
GAAGAATTGATCCATGAAGCAATTTGATAGCAATTGCCAACAGCTTACTGAGAATTAAAGTAATAACAGAAAACTGTCTGGAAGGGTTCAAGAGAATAACCTCCAACACTGACAGTGAGATCATTTAGCAAGGAATAAAGAGAGATAGTCAGCATGACAGTGCTGACACGGAAAATTTTAAAGGAAATTTCAGAGTGTCTTGATTCCCATCCTTTTTCTTTCTACATCTTCTTTTATTTTTTTAATGCATGGGGGGAAATCAGACACATCATCACCAAATTCAGTATGCAATTAAAAGGGCAGACAGGATCAACCATAATTTGGTTAAATAAATGTTTCTCAGTGATATGTGCAACCCTTCTGAGGTTTGGAAGTGAAGTCTGCTTTTAGCATATCCATTTCTTTTTTCTCACAAGCATGTGCACATTGAGAATGGTATTATCAGACTACTCATGAGTGCCAAGTGCCAAACATTGATTTCCATTTTGGGAAGGGAGTGAGAGGCAGCATTCAGTCAATGAGTTGGTGGTCTTTATCCAGTTCCTAGCATACTGGTGCCCATAGCCCCACTGTGCCTTGACAATGGGACCCTTTGTTGACAGTCTTGGCATGAGCACTAAGGATTAACTGGGCACGGTGCCTCAATGACTCTCAGCTGTGGCTCTGCTCAGTTCAGAACACAACTAAGGTACAGGGGACAGCCTGAGAAGGCTTCATTTGTCACTGCCTGTGGCTCACCACTGCTGGGGACAATCTGTTGTTTGAAAGTTGTACACTGGGTCTTTTATTTCATGCATAAGCTACACATGGCTCTTCTCCCTTATGATGAAGGCAGCTAGTTCCATTATTTTCTTGCCAAGAGGTATTTCCAGTCCAGAACATATACAGGAACACATTTTATTGGGTGACCCACAGCCAAAAAGTTAGTTTCTTTATGCCTTGGCTTTCATTGTAAAGTGTGCAGGATGGAAACAAAACGAGTTTTTGGAGGATGACAGCAAAAAGATAAATAATCACAGAGTAAAATTTAGTAAATCTAGGAATGTTCTTGTCTGGGTTCATCTTAAAATATCAAACTCATTAAAAATAGGCTTCAAAGAGACTTTAAAAGGTGGAGCATCTGGCCGTGGTGGTGGGCGAGGGGAGCTGTGTTTTCATTGTTTGTTTGTCTTGCCTGTCCAGCATGTCTCCCTCCTTTGTAACTAAAAAAACTCCAGTGTAATTTTGTGAATCACTCACCAGCAGCACCTCATCATACTCAGACCCTTAATTTAGGTGAGGCTGACACTATCTCCCTGGCTCTCTGGCTCTAAGGTTGAGCATATGACTCAAGGATGACGTTAGACTATTCAAACTTCTTACTCTCAGTAACTGGTTCATGGGTAAGCCCTTGACTCAAACCAAGATAATCAGAGTCAATTTTAGAATTTTGCTAGGACTCTTGGGAAAAGGTCATTATCATTTCACTGAGGCTATTAAAAAAGTAGGATGTAAATATGAAACTGCTGCATGGGGCAACATGATGAACCAAAAGGAAAGCAGAGGGAAGGGGTGGAGGAAAATAGATCCCAGGGGACATTTTGAGCCTTTGGTTTCAGCCATGCCTAAAGCTAGTTCAATTTCTTGGCTTCTTAATTGTGTAAATCAAAAATTCCCTCCTCTTATTTAAATGAGTTGGAGAAGCATCCTTGCCACTTGCAACTGAAAAGCTCCCTGCAATTCCCAAGTTTCTTTATTTTGTATTTTTGGGGCAAGGAGAGAGGATAGAAGCCACTGGGGGTGGTATGGTTTCTTGTAAGTTTTCAGGTATAGAGCAGCCACACACATTAAGCAGATTATTTTTGTATTTCCCTAAGAGAAAATGTCTTTTTAATGTTCAGACAATTTTTCTCCTGATATAATTTCATTTCCTCTCAGAAAGCCATAGAGAAATTCCATGTCCTTCTCCCCCCAAACTGTCATATAGGGGAAGACAAAACTTAAGTTATCTCTCTAATCTCTCCTTTAAGGACTGACTATTTTCCTTTGGTCATTTTCTTCCTCTTTGCTCTACAGACGTAGGTATTGTCTTTGTTACTTTTTTGGAGTAGAGTGACACTGATCTGATCCAGTAACTTCCCTTTTTAAGCCCCTCCCACTGGGAAACAAGGCACTTTATTTTTAAGCATCAAAATTACTTGCCCTCATCCCATTGTGCTCTCTTGCACTCAGCCTCTGAACATTTTGTTCCACTAACAGAAAGTATATTCCTTACCTCAGGTTTGTCTTGAAAGTAGGCAGGGTCCTGGGCAAATTTCCCAGGATTTCTATCTATATAAACAATACAAACCAACACCATCCTGGAAGCTCATGTGATCCTGAAAGGAATATCACACTGGTCAGCAAGAGAGATTTGCTTCCCAGGCCTCCCTCCTGCAATCGAGTGGTGGCTCTGAAGCTCGGGGCATCCTCACAGGCATAAGACCCAGAACTCCCAGGGGCATCTGAGCATGTCAGCTGTTGGTCTGGACAGCACCCCTGAAGCAGAGAAATGGGTACCTGGGAAATTTTGAGCAAGATATTTCTAGTGACTGGGACTCACACAGTACAGATCATAGAGGAAGCTTGGCACTTCAAAGTGTGGGGATAAAAATTTTCCTCATTGTATCTTCAGTGCCCAGCAGAGAGCCTGGGATAGATAGAAGATGCAGAGTAAAGATTTATGAATGAAAATACATACTTTTTTTAGTAAAGGTCTAAGTTTGTTAGAAGTATAAATTCTAATTTCCCCTGCCTCATACTTACTTAACATGACCCAGAATAATGGTAGCTTTTTCACAGTAGCAAACATGGCTGATACCAAGCCATGGCCAGTTACAATCCTTAATAAACTTGGAACTAATAAGACTATTCAAGTTTTTGAACGTTTATCTTCAGGGCAGAAAAAAATGTCCAGATTTCAAGAATATTAAGATGCTAATTATTTTATTTTCAATTACATGCAAAGAATATGTTTTTGCCTCAGCTGCTCTGCAGTATTCCGTATATGCTGTTGAATGGATCTAGGTTATTTTTTCATAATAATTCCAACGCAATAGGTCTTGTATGTATCACATCATTTCTCAAGGCATAAGCGTTTCTTATAAATACACCTTCCAGAAAAAAAATGTAAAGATGGTGACTGCATGTGGTGTATGATTATTTTTACTGTACTTTCTCTCTTGAACTTCATTAAAATCAACAAAAACAACAACAAAGTAATAGTTTTCTATGGGTGCACATACCCATGAACCACAACAAAAATCAAGACCATAAACAGACCCATCACCTGTAATGTTTCCTTATGCTCCTATGTCATTCTCTCCTCCCATCTGTCCCCCACACCTAATTTCCAGGCATATATTGATTTGCTTTCTAACACTATATATTAGGTTACAATTTCTAGAATTCTAGGTTATAAGTGGAGTCATGATGTATGTAGTCATTTTTGGTCTGGCTTCTTTCACTCCTCATAATTACTTTGAGTCATGTAATTTGTTGTGTGTATCAGTAGTTTATTCCTTATTATTGTTCCATGTTTGAATATGCTACAACCAGTGTATCTATTCACCTATTAATGAACTTTCAGGTTGTTTCCAAATCCTGATGTTACAAAAAGAACCTGCTATAAATGTTTGAACATAAATTCGGATTTGAACATATGCCTTCATCTCCCTCAGCTAAGGACATAGGAGTTAAAGATTTGGATCATATGGTAGGTGTATGTTTATCTTTTTGAGAAACTTTTAAAAAACTCCTTAAACTGGGGCACCTGGGTGGCTCAGTCAGTTGAGCATCCGGCTTCAGCTCAGGTCATGATCTCTTGGTTTGTGGGTTCGAGCCCCGTGTCAGGCTCTGTGCTGACAGCTAGCTCAGAGCCTGGAGCCTGTCTTCAGATTCTGTGTCTCTCTCTCTCTCTCTGATCCTTCCGTTTTCACGCTGTCTCTCTCTCTCTCAAAATAAAAACTAAAAAATATTTTTAAAATATTTTTAAAAAATAAATAAAAACTGCTTAAACTGTTTTCAAAAATGGTTATATTATTTTAGATTTCCATCAACTCTGTAGAAGAATTCCAGTTGGTCCACATCCTTGTCAACATTTGGTAGGGTTAGTCTTTTAAATTTTAGCCATTCCAATGGGTATGCAGGGGTATCACGCTGTGATTTTGCTTTGCATTTCCCTAATGATTACTATGTTTACCATATTTTCATGTACTTATTTCTCATCCATATACCTTCCTAGGTGAAGTATCTGTTCAAATCTTTGGCCCATTTTTAAATTGATTTGTTTAGCTCCTTATTATTGAGTTTTGAATATTCTTTATGTATTCTGGATACAAACCTTCCATCAGGTATGTAAGTTGAAAATATTTTTTCCTAGTCAATGGTTTGTCTTTTCATTCTGTTATGAATGTCTTACAAAAATAAGTTCTTAATTTTGATGATATTTTACTTATCAGTTTTTCTCTTTTTTGTATAATGCTTTTGGTGTCGTATCTAAGAAATCTTTGTCTAACATAAGGTCATGAAGATTTGCTTCTATATTTTCTTCTAGGAGTTTTATAATTTTAGTTTTTAATTTAGGTCTATAATTCATTTTGAGTTAGTTTTTGCATTTGGTGTGAAGAATGGATTGAAGTTCAAATTTTATATATGCATATCTAACTTTTCCAGAATCATTTGTTAAAAAGATTATCTTTTCTCCACTGAATTATCCTTAGCTCTTTTTTCAAAAAAACAATTGACCATACATTTGTTTATTTTTCTGGACTCTAATCTGTTCCAATCATATACTTGACTGTATTTATGCAAATACCAAATTGTCTTGATTTCTTGATTTCTATAGCTTTATAATAAACTTGAAATAAGGAACCAAAGCTCTCAATAATTTTATTCTACTTTTTCAAACTTGTTTTAGCATCTCTTGACTTTTTCATTTTCATATGTATTTTAGAATTAACTTACCAATTTTTATTTTTAGAAAGGCCTGCTGGGATTTTTATTAGTATTGTGCTAAATTTATAGAACAACTTGGGAAGAACTGTCAACATGTTAAGTTTTCCAATCCATGAATACAGTATATTTCTTAATTTATGTAGGTATTTTTTTACTTTCTCTTAACAATATGCCTAGTTTTTATTGCATCTTTTTAATACCATTCCTTAAATATTTCAGATTTTTGACATTATAGAAACAGTATATTTTTAAATTTTTAATTTCTGATTGTAAATATTATATGAGGATACAACTGATTTGGTGTATTGATCTCATATCCTGTAACTTGCTATTCTTACTTATTAGTTTTAGTGGGGTTTTTTTTTTTTTTTGTAGATTACATAGGATTGTAGGATTTCATAGAATGATTATGTTGCCTAAGAATAAAGGATATTTTATTCTTTATTTCCAAACTGGAAGTATTTTATCTCTTTGTTTGCACTGGTTAAACCTCAAGTACAATGTGGAATAGAAGTGGCAAGAACAGGGGTGCCTGGCTGGCTCAATGAATAGAACATGTTACTCTAGATCTTAGGGTTGTGAGTTTGAGCCCCACATTGGGTGTAGAGATTACTTAAGAATAAAATCTTTAAAAAAAAAACTGAGAGAGATGTGTGAGAACAGACACCCTTGTAAATGTAAATATAACGTTTACCTTATATATGGTAAACCCCATAATAACCAGTTATTTTTGTGTTAAGTAGTCAATTAATTTTTGATTTAAATAATAAAGAAAGAGTCTGTTTACTTTCTTTAAGTGTTTTTTCTGTGTACTTAATTTTGGATGGTTTCTATTGCTATGTTTTCAAGTTCTCTTACTTTCTTCTGCAGTACCTAGTATGCAGTGTATTTTTCATCTCAGATAATGCATTTTTCACTTCTAGAATGTTGATTTGGGTCTTTTAAAAATGTGTTTCATACTTCTTTTTAACATAATAAATCACTCCTCTATCTTCTTGAATAAATAAAATACTGTTAACTATTGTAATGTCCTTGTTTCTTAATTCTACTATCTGTGTCATTTCTGGGTGTGTTTCAGTTAATTGATTTTTTTCCCCAGTCTGAAGAGAGAGAATAATATACTCCAAAAAATATCATACCAATGGAAATAACCATAATCTAGGAAACAGAAGAAATCAAAAGGAGAGTGGGGCGCCTGGGTGTCTCAGTTGGTTGAGCGTCTGGCTTCAGCTCAGGTCATGGTCTCACGGTTTGTGGGTTCGAGCCCCACGTCAGGGTCTGTGCTGACAGCTAGCTCAGAGCCTGGAGCCTGTCTTTGGATTCTGTGTCTCACTCTCTCTCTGACCTTCCCCTGCTCACATGGTCTCTCTCTCTCTCTCTCAAAAATAAATAAAACATTAAAAAGACTTTTTTTAAATTAAAAGGAGAAAGCAAAAGAGAGAAGAAGAAAAATAGAGACTCGAGGAAAGGAAGGAAGGAAGGAAGAGAAAAAATAAAGAAAGAATATTCTAATTATTTTCAAAGAACGTTGAAAAGATATTTTATCAATAACACAAATACAGGATAACATTACAGGCTTCTACTTTTCCTCCCTAAATTCATTTCATCCTTCTTCCTGATGGCATCCCCCTCAGACTTATACTTTGCATCTTCCTTTACAGCTAGTTGTGACATGTGATAAGGTTCTAGTCCATTTAATGCTAGAGAAAGTCATGTGAGCAGCTATGTCTTATAGTTTCTTTTTCCTTCTCTCTATGTGGATGTGGCCATGACCCAGCTTTGACTGACCATACAAATGAGAACAACACCCTTAAGGATGGCACAGTGCCAAGAGGGAGGTTCCTGAATATCTTCAGGAAGCATATCACCCCATTCACCTCACATCAGTTACATGAGAATGAAATCAAGCTCTGTATTATTCAAGTCACTATATTTGAGGGCCTATTATGACGGCAACTCAGATTTTCATCAATAGCTTACATAATATGAAAAAATAAAAGACAACAAAAAAATGGCCCTAAAATAAAGTATTAGAAGAACAGTTAAAAATATGTCCTGGTACCAAAAATGAGAAGGGCAGTTTAAGAGAACAGATAATAGACACAAAGTACAAAATCCAGAAGGTGCAACATTTGACTACCATAAGTTTCAGAGAAAGGGTGAAAAAAATGTGTAGAGAAGGATATTGGTAAAGAAATAATATATTGATTCCATTTGCATAAAAAACAAAAATGGACAAAATGAATTTTCCTGTTAGACATCAGGGTAGTGGTTATATTGGCAGCAATATTGGAAAAGCACGTTGAGAAAGTCTTCTGGGATGCTGGAATCATTCCATCTTTCTTGGTTTTGGTGCTAGTTATAAGGATATTTGCAGCTTGTGAAAAAGTAATAAGTATACATTTTACCTAAGTAGATTATACATGAATAAAATGTTTAAAATAAAGGTAATGAATAAGTATGGATACAAGTTTCCAGCACTGAAGGGAGATAAAGCTTTACTTTAAAGGAATTTTACAGGTGCCAAACATTGTATAATTTTTAAAATTTCCTAACACCAAAGATAGACATCTCAAAAATTACCAAAGAGAAAAAAACAAGAATTATTTACAAAATAATAAGCAGATAATTATCAAAAATCTCACCATCAGTAATAAATGCTAGAGAACTATAAAATAGAACCTTCAAAATTCTTAGAGAAAACGATTTTGTTTGTAGAATTCTATAAATAATCAAATTAATAATCAAATACAAGTAAAGTCAAGTCATTTTCAGATATGTGAGGACTCAAAGTTTATCTCCTTATTTCAAGTTGTTATTTAAGGATATATTCCAGCAAAACAGAGGTTAAGAACAAGAAAATGAAGACATAAGATATAAGATATGGGAGAACTAAACCAAGAAAACAATGATAAAAATAATCAGCATGATCATCGTAAAACAGTAAAAAAAAAAAAAAAAAAAGGCTAACTACAGAACAAAAAGTGACTGTGGTCCAATATGCTTTAGGAAGAAAGGGGAATGAATTCCAAAAAGTAGTTGCAGTGATTCAGAGCTGAACTATATCAATAACATTTTTCTTTCAAGACAAGAGACAATAAAAATCCTAGAAAACAAAGAAGAACATTGTGTCCCAAATAAAGCACTGAGTATGGAGCCTCAAACCCTGGGATCATGACCTGAGATGAAATCAAGAGTCCAATGCTCAACCAACTGAGCCACTCAGGTGCCCCTGGCAACATTCTGTTTGAGTGGTGAGAAAAACAGAAAGAGAAAGATGGAACCCAAGGACACATTGGCTCTTCAGTAAAACATATTTATATGATCATAATAATGTAAATGCTTTCACATACTTTCAACATTTAGGTAAAGAAGTACAAATTTCATTATATTAGAGGACAAAATATAAACGCTGTCAACTTTGATAATATGAAAGCAAAACACTTGTATATCTTACATCTGAAAAAAATTGGGGAAGGGAAGAGGAAAGGAAAGAGAAGTGACAAAAAGGTAATATTATATCTTTATTAAAATTTTACAGTTGTGAGATATTTTTAAAATTGTGCTAAGAGATACATCGGTTTTTCTTCAGTGATTGGATGATCAGAAATTAGAACTGAGACAAAATGTATTACTTTTCTTTTTATTAATCAAACACGTGACTTCAAATAAGTTATGAATGAAAAATTTGTTAGATAATAGTCAATCAACACAATATTCAGAGGAAACTTTTGAAAACTCAGAGACCTATATATTCATAGCATAGTGTCTGGCATAAGGAAACCTCAAAATAATTTTAAGAGAATTAATAACTTCTCTCTCTTTACTCTCTTATTTCCATCTATGGTTGCTTTTTTTGACAGAGCTGGTGCCCAAACTGTTAAATGTTTACTTAGATTTTTGGATTCATCTTTATGTCACTGCAAAGCACCTAAGGAAAAAAAAAAATCCCTGAGGCACTCGGTTAAGCCTTCAATTATTGATTTCGGCTCAGGTCATGATCTTACAATGCTGACAGCATGGAGCCTGCTTGGGATTCTCTCTCTCCCTCACTCTCTGTCCCTCTCCTACTCATGGTGCATTCACTCTCTTTCTCTCTCTCTTTCTCTTTCTCTCTCTCTCTCTCTCCCTCTGTCTCTCTTTCAAAATAAATGAATAAACATGAATAAAATCCTTTATTAAGGAATCAAACAGAAGTCTTCTCAATTAAAATAAATGGAAATCTCTAAAGAATGGTTACCATAAACATAAAAGCATAAGTTATGAGATGGTTAATTCTCTGATCTGAATTGGGAATTCCTCTTGAGAAAAAAATAATCAGTGAAATAAGATGGTGCCTCCCATGTTTTCCTTCAGTCTGATCATTGAGTTAAAGTCACACACTATTGTACTTCTGGGTGGGTGGACATTCAGTGTTTACCTAGTTTTTCTTTCCAGACAAATCCATTTCACTTGACATCAGTTTTGCTCCTCCTATCATTTGTGGGTATAAGGTTTGATTATCCAGTAATAAATCCTAGTTGAGTTTCCCCATGTTTATCAAATATCCCAAAGCTGGTTGTTAATTTAGCTTTTGCAATTTAGTTTATCTCAAACCTCAGAGAATGCTTTATAAACAACTCACACAACATTTCTAAAAATATTAGAACAATATTCTCTACATAACATTGTGTTTTTTGGAGGACACTTCTATCTTTGTATCTGACAAGAGCTAACTATTTTTTCAGACTCTCATTATTGACCCCTTTTTCCCATATAATGGGCTATTATCAACCTGATTCTAAAGGATAAATTCTGCTAAGAGACAGCCATTTCTTTGAAATGACATCTTTAAAAATGTAAACTAAGAGAGCAACTGGTTTGAAATAATTAAGGAGTTAGGTTTTCTTCACAATGACAATGTTATCAGTGACAGAATTAGCTGACAATTACTTCTTTGCCTTCAATTAGATACTGAACTATTTTAGCCAGAACCCCAGGGATTCTTTTCCTATTAGCTTGGTTGGGGCCGGGAAAACTGGTATAGAGTCTCTTGCTGTGTAAATTCTTTGTATTTTATAGCTATTACCTTGGATAATATTCATTAATCAAAGACTGTAGAGTTAAGTGGACATTTGTGTGCTCCTGTCTTTTCCCCATTTGGATCCCATGGTCCAGCCTCTGGCAAGCTGCTAGAGTTGCCATTTTTCAGGGATTTGTTTGTGGAGTGGCCAATTTACCTCAGGGCACGTGTGGCCAACATTGAGGGAAATAAATGACAGGCATGTCATAGCCTGTCAGCTGCTGCAATTAAGTAACGTTAACTGCCATGACTGCAGAGAAGGGTGGTTCAGAATCCTAATGTTAGAGGTGCATAGGACCATCCAATGCCATCATTTTAGATGTGAGAAAATTGAGTGCAGAGATTAACAGGTTTGTTCAAGGTCACACAGGTACTTTATCAGGGCTTTGTGGTATTGTGTTTTCTTTATCCTCCACCTGCTCACTTCACTGAGCTACTAGAATGATCCTCTGACAACCCAGTTTTGTGACTTTACTCCCCTGCTCGCAAGCCTTTTGTAGCCCCCCACTGTTTCTAATGTCAGAGCTGTGAGGGGATAGCAGTTGGCTGAAGTCCAGTGTTCTATCAGTGACCAGGTGCCTGCAATGAGAAACAAATGGCCAGCTCTAGCAGCAGCTGTAGAAGTCACATGACAGAGAAGCAGAAACTTTGGGTTCAATCCCCAAATTGTATAGTTATCATCACTATAACAACGCATCTCCACTTTGGAATGAGCCCTTCCAATAACCTGGACCTGGGTTTTCTCATCTGCAAAATGAGCAAGTCAGGCTAGATAGATGCCAAGGACCCTTTCCAACTTGAAGATCCCATCCACATGGCTTCCTTCAAAGCTTCAAAGTTGAGACTTAACATGTACATATATCCTTTCCTTTGAGCACTTTTTGGCCTTCCCTTGCCTCTAGATACAGAATGAAGTGGTTATATTTTTCCAATCAGAACAATTTTCCACTTGTGAAGGACAGAAGGTGTACAGGAATCATTGAAATGCAACATTATCTGCCTCTGAATGAACTAGTTTCCCACAACCCTTGTCTCCTCGAGCTTGTACCTACTTGACTTTCCCGCTTGGTTTCTCCCTGTTTCTTCCTCTCTATTCCACAGTCTCCCTCCTCCTCACAGACTGGGCATTACTGCTTCCATCTTTCCATTTCTCTCTCCAGTCTTTTCTTCTTCTTTCATCTTCCTACTGTCTCTTTCATTTTTTCTTCAGTTTCCCAATTCTGGTGACACACATCACCTGCCTCCCTATCAAAGATAGGGATTATTTTGCATTCTGAGAAAGTAGTCAGTGAATCAGAAGAGTTTTCTTCCAAGTTTAAACAAGCCTAGATTGTTGTGAAGCGGAAGAGGGACTCTTGAAGGAAGAGAGAGAAAGGTTATTTTTCCCCATGGTAGAGAAATAAGATTACTGGAAGGAAATGACCCTGGCTTCTCTCTAATTTAACAGAATCCTTAATCAAACTAGTTTATTCAACCAGAGGGAATAACCGGTGCAACTTTGCAGCAAAATATCTGACTGAAATATTCTGCAAACTTGTAGAAATCCCATTTCTCTGGTTCCTTATGAGTTGGTGCCTAACAAAGGAAGGGAAAAAAACAGTCTTGCTCCATATTAAGAAAAGTTATCAACCAAAACTTCAGGCAGGTCCAAAGGCTCTCAACTCTGCGTAGATTATCAATCACTGGAAGGCTACAGCTTCCGGTTCTCCAAGCCTCCTCTGCCTTCCTTTGACCCCTAGCAAGTAGCTTTCTCTGCAGTTAGAGATGAAAAACAAAAGGGGTAGAGGAACAGACTACAAAGGCATTGAGGAAAAAAATGCCAACAGAGTGGGAGATAATGGAAGGTGGCAAAAAAAATGAAGGACTTTCAAAAAGGGAGATACTATTCTGCTGGCTTTACAAGAGGCTTTTTCAACGTCTGCATGCTGAAAACACAGGACTGGTTGCATGCCAGTCAGGGCAATTCCCAAAGCTCTGCTTTCATGGAATGCAATTTCTTTTCCTCGGGCCCCGTATTTGCAGTGGCACTGGTTATGGTTTAGGGTATTTCATCCATTTGTGACCTTTCTTTCCTGACACCATGCTTACAGGCAAGTGTTCATGCCAGTTAACCTTCTCTGTTTTCCCCGGCTGACCTTATGAATTTCCAACAGGAAAAATACAAAATCGCCAATTTGTTTTTTCATTACCCAGAGGATAAACACAAAGTGGGGAAGCCTTTTATCTTGCTGCACCGGCAAACCACCTCATTACTCAGCATCGAACAAACATTTGCTAAGAGTTAATAAATCCAGCGTGTGGCTTTCTTTGTGCAGGGAATGGCCTACCATCCAAGGCAATCTCTCATTAAGGAAAAAGAAGTAGAACATACTCATATTTTATTCATGGCCTCAGAATCCTAGGGAAAAAAATCCAAAAATTTATAGACACAGAGAAATCCAAAACAAAAAGACTCACACATTCTTATTTCAGACGATACCTTCTGACTCTCAGCCCCTCTGAGGAGATGCTGATCCACGTGTACCATGGTCCCAACACCATTGCATTCCAGCCTGCCAGTCTGATTGCTAAAATTGAGTCCGGTGACCTTTTACCACATCCTACAGTTAAAAGGGGCCAGGGCTTATTAAAGCATAGTCCCGAAGAAGTCCAATGGGTAATACATTTTGTAGTCGTCAATCATGACTATCCTCTCAAGACTATTTAGACTTCCTTTTCCAGCTTTCCTCTGCAGAGGTGTCTGGGCAAACTCTACACTAAAGGCATCAGCATGGCCACTGCAGCAAGTTTTAATTTACCAATGATTCCTATTCCTGTTAGCTTAGAAAGGCTCTGGTGATTTATTGGACTTGAGCAGAACTCTCATCCATTATAGTTTGTCTTAACTTAATCAAAGGTATCTTCTCCCTTCGGAGCAGCTAACCTACAAACTCCGCGGTCACCATGATAAATGTGCCCGCTTGACTTCTTTTTCTGATTACTGTGAATGAAGCATCACAAACAACTTGATACATTCTGTTAATGCTGTGGCTTCAGCGCGGAGATGGCTGCATTTGTGTTATGTAGACCAGCTATGTGGGGAGCTGTGAGATGATTGCACTAGGGTTTTGATTGAGTGATGTAATTAATGACTGGGAGCCCAGAATTCACAGGGATTTCTCAGTTGTTTCAAAGATCAAGAAAACAAAGCAGTTTCTTCTTTGCTAAGGGACACCTTCCCATCCCAATACTAACAGCAACATGCATTCCCCCACCCTCTACCAAACACACACACACACACACACACACACCATATACTAAGAAAACCACACCTCCTGCAGAAAGCATGACTGATTTAGAACAGTCTTTAATCTAAGTGTTCCCTAAACTTGGTTGTTGATACAAAGAGATCAGGATTGTATCTGATCAAATAAGAACCTGAGGAAATAGCAGGTAGGTGTTAAATGTTTGTGTAATAAATTAGAGCCAAAAGAAAACGGAATCATGGAATAACCAGGCATTTTTTTGTATGACAGAAGTGTCTCACTTTTGCTTTTTAAGTGACTTCTGCAAGTGTTCAGGATTAACCTTTAGACTTTGCCTGCAATGTCCTCTTGGCAGACAATAGTTAGAAACTGATGATCATGAACTTAAAATGTTATTTTTTAACTAATTCACCTAAATTCTCTTCTTCAGAGAGTCTGAGGCCTTCTGAGGAAGTGACTGTCATATTCATCTTTGCAGTCCCAGCAATTAGGCCAGTGCTTGATCTGCTCTGGGTATTCATAAAATGCAAATGCTAAACTGAATTGTTCACATTTAGGATGAGAACCCTATTAATTTTTGTAGCCTAGTATATATGAACATAATTTCAAGGATAACTATGAACTGATAAAGCTTCCAATTGACTACTTGGCTTTTAAATCATAACCTTATTAAAGAGGAAACTCTTCTGAATCCCACTGACCGATAGCTGCCCCCAGGCCCGTCAATCTATAGCATTTGAGAGGGTCAAGAAAGAAAATGTATATTCCTCTACTATTGTTCATGGGAAACATATTTCATTCTGTTAAATACATCAGAGTAGAAGGTCTCTGCAGTAAAGTATTAAGATGAAAGCCTGCAAAAAGAATAGAGGTCTTTGAGTGACAAGTTCAGAGTTTAGATCAGGACTCAGCAATATGACCCAGGTAAATCTGCCTAGAGCCGATTTTTGTACAACACAAGAGCTAAGAATAGTTTTGATATTTTTAAAGGGATTTTAGGGGCACCTGGGTGGCTGAGTTGGTTAAGCGTCTGACTTTGGTTCAAGTCACGATCTTGAGGTTCTTGAGTTCAAGCCCCACATCAGGCTCTGTGCTGACAGCTCAGAGCTTAGAGCTTACTTCAGATTCTGTATCATTGTCTCTTTCTGCCCTTTCCCTGCTTGTGTTCTGTCTCTATCTCTCTCTCAAGGATAAACATTAAAAAAATTAATAAAAAATTTAAAAAATATATAAATAAAAGGAATTTTAAAAAGCAATAAAGAAGAATATGCAACAGAGACTGCATGTGGTCCTCAAAACCTAAAATGTTTACAGAATATTTAAAATATTTACAGGGGCTCCTGGGTGGCTCAGTTAGTTAAGCGTCCAACTCTTGATTTCAGCTCAGGTCATGATCTCACAGTTCATGAATTTGAGCCCTGCATTGGGCTCCACACTGACAGCACAGAACCTGCTTGGGGTTCTCTCTCTCTCTCTCTCTCTGCCCCTCCCACACACTCTGTCTCAAAATAAATAAATAAACTTTGAAAGTGTTTACAGAAAAACTTTACTGATCCCCTGATTTAGATGCCATTAGCCAACATTTGAGAATTTTTGAGTAAGAGCAGTATGATCAAGATCGATATTGAAATATGTTGATCAGACAACAGTGTGGAGAAAGAGTTGTCTTAATAGAGGTAGTAGAAGATGGTAAATTAATGAGAAGAAGTGAGAAAATACATGCACTACTTTCTCTGGCAGGGTACGACTTCCTTACAGGTAAGGAATGCATTTACAGATTCTTGAATTCGCGGGGAACCATGATGTCATGTAATTTTGTTGTTTCCCAAATAGGTATTTAATTCATCGAATTCTTGGAGGAGAATTTATCAGGATATGGAATTTTAGGTTGTCAGTGTCAAGATGTTAGAGAGACAATCTGTGTTTCTGTCTTGTTCCATATCATATTTTCTATTTGTCTCTCATGTCGTGCAATTTCACTAGGATCTACAGAGGAGTGGATTTATTTCTACTTTATGCAATTGTTTTCTAATCAGTGTTTTGTTAGTCTGTGCGTTTATGTATTCTTTAATTAAGAAAAATTGTCAGCTGTTATTTCTTTGAAATTAACTTCTCACCTCTCTCACTCGGTAAAATTCTTCTGAGAGGTATTATTGGAATTTATCATTCTGGCTTTCACATCTTTAAATGCTCTTTCAAAACTTATACTTCTTCATCTCTCCACTTTTCATGCTGGATGATTTCTCCAAATCCATCTTCTAGTTCATTGACTCTCTTTTTGGCGTTTAATTTATGTTTTCACCTGTCCATTTAGTTTTTCATTATAGAAACGCTATTTGGTTTTTTTTCAAATCTTCTTCTGATCATATTTCATAAGGTCCTATTTTTCCATTATTGATTCTGTTCCTTCTTTTATCTCTTCAAATATTTTAATCATGTTTATTTTATTGTCTCAGAGTGTACTCTTCAGTTTGTAGTGGTCTCCTGATGCTCTCTGTGGGGAAGGTTATAAGGTTTAATGAGAAAAATTATGGGAGTGGGAAGAACATGGTGTGCACCCTGCAACCAACTTGACATTCATGGAGTAGATCGTGATTAAAACAAAGAGATGAAAGACTTGAAAGACAAGTTGAGACATAATCTAAAAAGAATATTTCTTAAGTTTAAAAATATTGGAACTCAAAATGTAGGTAAGGGGAGCCATGGAATGTTAAGCAGGGAGGTGATCGGATAAGAAGAGTGTTTTGGGAATCAGTGAATATCAGAATTTTAAGAAACTTTGGCATTTTTCCCCCTAACACAAATACTTTGATTACAGGGAAGGAAACAGAATTTCTGAAATAAGTTACTTTTCTCAAAAGCATACAACTAACAGAAAGCACTGTAAAGAAGAAAGATAATAAAAAGTGGAGGAGGCAAAATGGTTTGGAAGACCCCAAATAGCCAGTACAGTATTGATGGAGAAGAACTAAGTTGGACAACTGACACTACTCAACTTTAAGACTTACTATAAAGCCAGAGTAATCAAGATAGTGTGGTATTGGTGACAGAATAGACAAATAGATCAATGCAACAGAACAGAGTGCCCAGAAATTAATTTCCATAAATTTATCCAACTGATATTTAACAAAGGAACAGAAGCAATGCAATGAAGCAAAAATAGTTCTTGACAAGTGATGCTGGGACAGCCGGACATCCACATGCAAAAAAGTGAATTCAGACCTTACACCCTTCACAAAACTGGACTCAAAGTGGATCATGGACCTATATGTAAAATGCAAAACTATAAAACTTCTAGAAGACAATATAGGAGAAAACCTAGAGGACCTCCGGTATGGTGATGCCTTGTTAGATACAACATCAAAGACATCATCCATGAAAGAAATAATTGATAAGCCAAACTTCATAAAATTAAAAACTTCCACTCTGTGATGGGCAATGTCAGGAGGATGAGAATACAAGCCAAGACTGGTAGAAAATATTTGCAAAAGACACATCTGATATAGAACTGTTATCCAAAATATACAAAAAGCTTTTTAAAACTCAACAATAACAATGAACCCTATTAAAAAATGGGCCAAAGACCCTAACAGACACCTCACCAAAGACGTACAGATAGAAAATAAGTATATGAAAAGTTGCTCTCCTTTATATGTTATCAGAGAAATGTAAATTAAAACAATATGCCACCAATGTATACCACCACATGCATATTAGGATGGCCTGTATCTGGGATATTGACAGCACCAACTGCTGAAGAGAATGTGGGGCAAAATGAGCCCTTCCCCATTGCTGCTGGCAATGAAACATGGTACAGCCACTTTGGAAGACAGCGTGGTGGCTTCTGACCAAATTAAACAGGCTTTTGCCATGTGATCCAGCAGTCATGTTCCTTGGTATTTAGCCAAAGGAATTGAAAACTTATGTCCACAGAAGATTCTGCACACGGATGTTTACAGAAGCTTTATTCATAACTGTCAAAACTTGGAAGCAACCAAGATGTCCTTCAGTAGGCAAAAGAATGAATACACTGTGGTGCGTCCAGACAATGGCATGTTATTCAGTGCTAAAATGAAATGAGCTATCAAGTCACAAAAAGACACGGAGGGACCTCAAGTGTATATTACCAAGTGAAAGAACTCAATCTGAAAAGGCCAGATATTGTATGATTCCAATCAAATGATGTTTTGGAAAAGGCGAAAGTATGGGGACAATAAAATGATCAGAGTTTGCTGGGTGAGAGAAGGTAGGAGAGATAAATAGGCAGAGCACAGAGGATTACAAGGCAGTGAAAATATTCTGTATGATGTTATAATGATGGATGGATGTCATTATACATTCACCCAACCTCACAGAGTATATGATAGCAAGAGTGAACCTTTAGGTAAACTATAGACTTTGGATGATTATGATACGTCAATGCAACTTTGTTCTTTGTAAAAAAAAAAAAAAAGAAAGGTACCACTTTGCTGAGTGGTGTTGGTAATGGGAAAGCCTTTACATGTGTAGAAACAGGGACTTTATGGTAAATATCTGTGCAGTCACTCAATTTTGTTGTATGCCTAGCGCTGCTCTTAAAAAATTAACTCTTCGGAGGCACCTGGCTGGCTCAGTTTGTTAAGCATCTGACTTCAGCTCAGGTCATGATCTCACGGTTCGTGGGTCCAAACTCTGCTAGGGCTCTGTGCTGACAGCTTGTTCAGAGCCTGGAGCTGGCTTTGGATTCTGTGTTTCCTTCTCTCTCTGCCTCTTCCCTGCTCACATTCTGTCTCTCTCTGTCTCTCAAAAATAAATAAATGTATAAAAAAATTAAGTCTTAAAGATGGATTAGAAAACTGTAGTAACTCCAATGTGAAAAGATCCTGTATTAAGTTAGTACTGTTGGGAATAGCCAGAAAACTGTAAAAAAATGATCTACATGGCTTCTGAATGAATGCGTGTAGATGTCTGAGACAGTGCATAATGGAAAAGTCATTCCAGACTGAAAGCTGAGACAATTAGGGGCCCATCGACATTACTGTAGACAGAAAAATGTTAAGATTCTTTGTTTAACGCAATGATGGCAGAGGGGAGAAAAGCATCTTGGCATATGAGAGGAATTCAGCACATGTTTACATTATTTTATTTATTATTATTTTGTATTTTACTGCATGGGGCAAAGTTCTGGCTATTGGAAAATGTTGGATTTTGCAGGAACATACAGGATATTGGGTACATCACATCCTCTTTATGTCCTAGATTCCTTATCTTCCCACTTTCTTAGAGAGCTTTTTGGATCTCATATGACAAAGTGATAAAGCACTTTGTAAATACAAAGCATTATTATTCAAATAAGACGGTATTTTTCCTGGCCATAGAATTGCAAACAGAATTAAATCTCATAGTCTTTCAGGCTGGCATTTTGGAGTAAGAAGCAGTGTTCAAGGTCCAGCTTAACCCCCTATAAGCTCTGTGACTTTGGACAGTTTCTTTTTCTTTTTTTTTTTTTTCCTGAACCTAAGTTTCTGAATCAATAAAACATGTATAATTAGAGGACTTATGGGGTTGCAGGATAGATGATATTGGGATAATGGATATAAAGCACGTGACTGGGCATGCTGTTGAGTTGGTACTCATTGTGAACCAATATCATTGTTCTGAAATTAAAGAACGTGGATGCATCAGATGACTGTAATTACCTTCTTAAAGTTATGTAGTACTCGTGGCTCATGAAGTCAAAATTCAGTCTGAATGCTAAGAACTAAAATATATGGAGGCTTTCAAGTTAAAGTTGAAGGATAATTTGATTAAGGTTGAAGAAAATGAACATAAATATATGTTACATACATATAGTAATGTAAAAGTACATTACTATTAATCACCCTTTGCAGTTGGAAGTGAAAAAGTTACATAGGGAGTGCCATTTTTTTCTCTTCTATAATTTTGCACTGAGAACATATTTTTCTTCTCTTAAAAAATGCATTTTCAGAAGATGCAGAATCAAGGAATTGTTTCTACCTATTCTATGTCAAATACTTAATATGTATATCTCAACAATTGAAAGTTATGAAATGTAAGCATATAGGCATAAAATATTAAAATAAATTATTTGTGGGGCACCTGGGTGGCTCAGTGTCTGTGCTGACAGCTCAGAGCCTGGAGCCTGCTTCCGATTCTGTGTGTCCCTCTCTCTACCCTCCCCTGCTCATGAACTGTCTCTCTCTGTCTCTCAAAAATAAATAAATGTTAAAAAAAATTTTAAAATAATAAATCACTTGCAAACACAATGCAGTTGGGTAGAGATTTCAGGAGTTAACTGTGGCTTAAAAGCAGGGAAACTATTAATTTCTAATAGTCCATATTAACCTGGCAATTGCATATACGTAGCAGGTGTTGCCCAGGAAGCTGTGTGTCCTTAGAATTAATGACCTGCCATAATTGTAGCCATTTTTCTAAGTCTCTAGAGTATCTGTAATTAAGAAATTTAACTGTACTTAAAATGATATAAAGTGTCATTTCAGATTACTGATTTATTTGCCAGTAAAATTATTCAAGTAATTTCCTCAACCTGACTAATGTAAAGTTTCACACATGAGTACCTCTACTGGAAAAAGCTTGGGTTTCTTTTTTGTTTCCTTTTTTTTTTTTTCAGGAAAAATGTTTGCTTTGAAGCTCTACAAAATTGTTTTGTTGTTCTCTTCTCTGAGGCAGTTTCCTCACTGAGCAGGTTGGATGACACCAGTGACTGCCATTTAATTGGGAAAAGTTAAAAAAAAAGGAGAAGCATTTTTCTTAATGTAATCAATAGAAACATTCCTTCAAATAAAATAATAACTGAACAACTGGGATAGCTCTGCCTAAAGGAGGAAATCTAAAGGGTCCCATGGATCTCTTGCCCACCGGTACCTAGCCCTATCACTCTTCCAAACCTCCAGAACTCACTGGACTAAATAACCCTTAGATCATTTCTCGTTCCATTATTTTACGTCTGTGTAAGACTTCCATTTCATTGTCAGTATTTTAATTCTCTACACCCTCCCTCCAAAGTAAAAGTTCAAAGAAGGGAGGTACTTCTGATTAATGCGTGAAAGAGAATGCAGGTTTCTCAAGTTAAGTATATGATTCAGTCTTTAGTCTTAAAATAAATTGGAAGTGAATAAAATATTTAGAATTACCACATTCTTTTTCTGCCAGCAGTTTCTGGTGTGGTAAGCTGTTCAACACAAAATAATGATTTGTTTTCACTTATGTTTTCTCAATGTATTTAATTTTCTAACTGTGGCTGTCCTAAGGGGGTTCTTAAGCTGACAGGGGTAACCTGATAACCAATCTCACATTGCACATAGATTTATGCCAGCTTCTACCAGTAGGATAAGAGATACAGTGTTTTGATTCATTTAGGCCAAGAACTGATACAGGATATACGAAATGGAATTGCCTATGGTTGGTTTGAATCCAGGAGCCTTAAATTTGTATCATCATAGCTCACTGCTCCTTGACAACAAGACATTAAATTGTTTTATGTGGATTTTCCACATTTTAGCCTTTCAAAGGATTTTTGTTCCTTTTGGCACTTTTATCTGGAATCCTTTTCCTTTTGTCTAAAACTCTTCTTTTAGTATTTATTCTTTGTGAATCTGTTCTTTTCATTTTTGTGTAAAAATGTTGTCATTTTGCCTACATTTAAATGGAGATCTTCATCAAAGTATAGAATGCTAGATGGACAGGGTTTTGTTTTTTGTTTTCTTTTTTCAGTTCTTTAAAGATGCTTTAGTGTTGTCCTGCTTCTTTAGTTTCCAGCTAGAAGTCAGCTTAAGTTTGACTGTTGCTCCCTCAAAGGTAATGACATTTTTCTGTGCTCTGTTTTCAAGATCTTTCGTCTTTTAGTTTTCAGTAGTGTGCCCAGGTATAGTTTACTTGCATTTATCTTCTCTAGAATGTGTAGAGTTTCTTGAATCTGGTTTGAAGGCTTCCATCAGTTCTGAAAATTCTTATGTCTTGAATATTATTTATATTCTTATGTCTTGAAAGATTGTTCCTACCCCATTCTCTCTCCTCTCCTGGTACTTCAATTGCATCAATAATAGACCTGTTCACTGTGATCATGTCTTATAGAGGCTTTTCTATCTTTCCATTCTTTTTCCCTTGCACTTCAATACAGACATTTTCTAATGATGCATCTTCCAGTTTACTAATCTTCCCATCAGCTGTTTTTAATCTATAACCAAATCCATCTACTGAATTTTAAATTTTTCTGTTCTCAAATTTCCATTTATTTCTATATTTCTGGTACCAGTTTTCTGCTGAAATTCCCATCTTTTCATTAAGTTTTAAAAAGATATTAATCATAGTTGATACATTTGGATCATCTATGGTTCTCTTTCTTAGTTTTTACTCTTGTCTTTTAGTCATTTGTACTTATATTTTGATATGCCTGCTAATTTTTGAAAGTAGACATGATGCAGAAAAATTATAGAGATAATTTGAGGCTCTGCATGATATTATCCTCCAGAGCTACACTGTCTAATATGATAGCAACTAAGTACATGTGGTTATTTAAATTTAAATTAATTACGATTTTTTAAAAATTAAAAATTATTTCCTCAGTCATACCAGTCATATTGCAAATGTTCAAGAGTCACATGTGACTAGTGGCTGCCACATTATACGGAACATATATAGAACATTTCCATAATCACATAAAGTTCTCTTGGACAGCTCTGTGTCAGAGAATTTATTTTTGCTTCTGGAAGACAGTTACTCTAGTGTATGACTGAGGGGAGTAGAAGCTGGGTTTTACTCTCTGGGAAGGTTGGTCTGTTTCTGGTTGCTCTTCCTCAAGATAAAGCCCATCAGTGGTCCCCAGTGAAATCCTGCATTACCCGCCAGCCCTGCCCCCTCTAATTTTTTGTCCCAACAGCTCCATTATAGTGTTCATAGGTCTGGAAGCATCGTAATTCCTTGGCTATCACTTCCTTCTTCTTCTCCCAGACTCTATTTCTGAGACTGTTTATGAATAGGCAAATTCCTTAAGTAGAAAAAAAAAACAGTATCAAATACTGAGTTCGCCTCAGTGTATTTCCTTTCTGCATCTTGGCTTCTCAAATACTTTTAGTCTTAGTATATCTCAAATATCTTCCAGTAGATTTTTAAAATCCAGCTTTTCTAGTTATTTTAGTAGGAGGTTTGTTTAATACAAGCTCAACCATCATAGCCAGAAGCAAAATCATCTTTCTCTATCTCTCTATCTGCTCTCTATCTGCTGTCAGGCATTCATCCTTCCACTGAAATATGGAAACATTAAAATGTTGAAATATTCCTGTCCGAGTCTCTGTTATCAAATTCAATGGTCAAGTCTCAGTTCTCATCTCACATGGCCTCATAGCACCATTTGAACTCCAAATGTATAGCTTAAAACTTCCTACTTGACTTTTCCATTAAAAATTTAATAGGCACCTCAAATGTAACATGTCTGGTTATAAACTTTTGATATCCCCATTCTGTTTCTTCCTCAATCTTCCCTCACCTCAGTAAATGAAAGCTTTATACAGAATTCTAATTGCACTAGCAAAATACTTTTCAGTCATTTCTAACTCTTCTCCAATGGCTTTCCATTTCACTCAGAATACCATCCACCCTCTTACCATGGCCTACAGGCCATAAATGATCTGTCTTCTATGCTCTGACTTCATCTCCTGGCACCCTTTTATCCTCCTCATTCTAGCCCAGTGATGCTGGTCTCCTTGCTATTCCTTGAGAACTCAAAGAAGCTTCCCTCACCAAGGCCTTACACTTGCTATTTCCTCAGTTTGGATACACTTTGCCCAAATATGTACAAGGTTTTTGCTGAAACATCACTCTTCACAAAGGCTTTATCTGGTTATTCCATAAAAATTGTACCCTTCCATCACTCTCTTTCCTTTTACCTTGTATTGGTCTTCTTCTTTGCTCTTATCACCACTCAACAAATCATATATTTGTTTTCTGTCTTCTTTGCTAGAATATAAGCTCTATCAGAATAAGGATGTTATCTGTTTTGTTACTGTTCTATCCTCAGTGCCAGCCATATAACTATAGAAATATTGCTTCCTTACTTTATAGGTTAAGAAATGAAGAAACATAGAGGTGAAACAATCTGACCTAGGGCACAGAGCTAGTGACTAGTAGAGCTAGGATAGAACCTGGCAGCTTGACTCCAAAGTCTATGCTCTTACTACTACACTGTACTCTCTCTAAAAGAGGGGGTTTTGTTAATAGGCTGGGCCATGAGTATCCACAAGACTTCTTTTGCTTCCAGGATTTGGGCCTAAAACCAAAAGAGAAAACACAGTCGCATCATCTGGCATGTCCCGAATCTTCCCAGAGTCCTGCTTGTTCTCTAAAAAGATGAAGGTTGAAGAAAAAGAATCCTTATATCTTTTGGGAGAAAGAATGAGGCCCCTTTGTAACCACTAAGATTTCCAATACCAAGCCAAAGTAAGAAAAATATTCAAGGGAAGAGGAGGAAGAAAGAAAGAAAGAAAGGAGGGGGAGAGGGAAAGAGAGAGAGAGAGAGAGAGAGAGAGAGAGAGAGAAGCCAATGTACCCTCATGCAAGTTCAGATTTTACTTCTTTTCACATCATACAAAAATCATACCACAACTTAACCCTATAATTGATTAAATGTTCTTTTTACTGATTCCAATTCAATCTAAAAAGAGGTAGGAGGAGTAAAGGGAATAGACTCTCCCTAGAAACCAAAACACACATGCCCTCTTAATAGTTACCATTGGTAAGACAGAAGAAAGCCAAAAGAAGATCGATCCCTGGCTGGAGAACAGAGTAACCACATGTTGAGAGAATATTCTCTGTCAAAAAGACTCAAGGAACAAGCAGAAGAAAGATGAGTCCAGGGAGGCTAATAAAACCTGCCTGCCAATGGTTAAACTACGAATGGTATGGCATAAGCCCAGAAACCTATGAGTAAGGGAGTTTAACAGAGGCTAACAGTCTACTCAAGTTGTGTGTTTAAGACCAGGGTTTAAAAAAGCTCTTATAGAAATGATGTAAAGTCTAGTTAGAAAGGAAGAAAGGCATGTGATTTGAATTTACATGTGCTTTGATTTCTAAATGTTTGGTTTAAAAAAGACCCAAGGAATTTACTACCTCCCAAGGCCACCTATTCTATGTATGGACAATTATCTAAGTGTTAGATAATTTACTTACACGTGAAGCTCAACTCTGCCTCTCTATAACATTCCTGACCAATGCTCTTTTGCTTTTCAGAGCCATCTTGGTGCTCGTTTTCCCAAATATCAGTTCCTTAGGTATTTAAAGACAACTTTCATATTGCCCTACAGAACTCTTCTGTTATGTTCTCCACTCTCTTCTTTGGTTTCACCCCTTGCTCTTGGTAAACTCCAAGCCCACATTCCAATCATCACTAGCTAGACATTTGGATCAGGAAGTCATCTCAAACTCAACATGACCAAAATTGAACAAAATCATTCCTCTACCCCCTAGACAAACTCTTGCCTTTGACTATCCCATCTGCCAAGGAGTCATCTTTGACTCTATTGTTTCTCTCCTCTAATCCCAAATGAAATCAATCACCATGTCTTTGTGAATATTACCTATTTATTTTCTTTCTATTTCCCCTGCCTTGGCTGGAATCCATGCTGCAATTAGCTCTCCCTTGGACTTCTAATTGGCCTTCTCACCTCCAACTGGCCTTGCTTCCAATTCATCTAACACATTCCAGCTAAATTAATATTCTTATTCAAAATTGCCAGTTCTCTCTCATAACCATTAAATAAAATTAAAATATCTTAACTCAGTATTTGAGGTAATTCCCACTGTGGTCTGACTCTATGAGATTTGTCTTATATCAGATCTCTGTATCAGCAATAACTACAAAAGCAATAATAGTTAAAAATATTTACTACTTCTGAATCCCTTCTATGTTTTATATAAATCATACTTTCTAGAACCATGCTGTCCAACATGGTAGCCACCAGGTGTGTATAACTATTGAGCTTTTGAAATGAGATTTGCATAAAGTGTAAAATATACACTGGGATTTTGAATATTTAGTATGCAAAAAGAACAAATTCTATCTCATTAATTTTATATTGATTACATGTTGGAATGCTAATATTTGCATTATTAGGTTAAATGAAATATATTATTAACATTATTTTTACCTGAATCTTTAAAATTTTTATAATGTAGATCTTGGGAAATTTAAAATTACATGTATGGCTTGAATTTGAGGCTCAATTATATATCTGTTGAATAGTTCTGCTTTAGTATGACAAGTATACATGCATATGGACAAAAGATGGGAGAAAACTACACAAATACAAAAGAATGATGGGGTGCAGGGTGGAGTTTTTGTTTATTTTTTTCAAAATAGGCTTCATCATTTAAAAATTTTATAATAAAAAAGTATGACTCTTAATTAAGCTTAAAAATTATCATACCATGCCCTCAAGATACCCTTTTCTACATGAAGTTTCCTTTAGGAATCTCAACCAGAAGTGCTTTCTTCTCATGGGATTTCTTATGTCTGTGGTCTGAAGCCTGCTGCACATAGAACAATTCAGGGTGTACTGAAAAAATATCAGATGCCAAATAGGTTAATTAAATCAAAGTTTCTGGGGGAACGGTCTGGCATCAGTATTTTATAAAAGCCACATTGAGGACCACTGACCTATAGCAACAGATCATACATGTCGCACTTAGTAGATGCTCCCTTTCAGCACAATAATTCATCCACTTGTTATTTTCTCTCCTTCACTGGACTTATGGTGTAGACCTTTGCATCCTTCATGCTACAAGGCTTTACGCATTATAGATCTTTACTAAGTGTTATTAAATAGCTACTGAAAAGTTGAAAAGATTTCCATGAGAAGAATCATTGCATTTACATGTAATGAGTTCTGTGTGTCAGTTACTGAGTCAGATACTTTCATACCTCATTTATGCCTCACCATGCTTCTATGATGTGGATACTAGTGTTATCCCCAATTTAATGATGAGAAAATGGGTCCACTAATCAGTGACAGACTCAGGATTTAAACACATACTGAATTAGTTGCAAAGTACAAATGGTTAATCACTATTATCCTGGAAAAACAGCAAACATTATTTCTGTCTATATTGGGCATTACCACAAAGCAGCCTCACCAAATGGGTAAGAGAGCGATAAAACAAGATAGGAGAAAACCTTGCCCCACTCTGACTGGAGTTTGGTGGTGGCAGAGTGGAGAAGAAGTTTCACTTGGGCTGAATGTAGGAGCACACTGAGTCATAATCAGGGAATATTGGGGTGTTATCATTTGCACATCACTCACCTGAGGGCTAAATCAATTAATACTGATTTTCCCAGAGGCAGACTTCTCAAACTTTACCATGTACCCAGATTTCCTGGGGCTTTTATTACAACATAGATTATGATGTGATAAATGTGTGTGTTGTGAGGGGGGTGGGGCGCTGAGATTCTGTATTTCCTTTTTTTAATTTTTTAATGTTTTATTTATTTTTGAGAGAGGGAGAGAGAGAGAGAGAGAGAAGAGAGAGAGGGGTGGGGGAGAGGCAGAGAAAGAGGGAGACACAAAGCAGGCTCAAGGCTTTGAGCTGTCAACACAGAGCCCAACATGGGGCTGCAACTCACAATCCATGAGATCATGACCTAAGCCGAAGTCAGATGCTTAACTGACTGAGCCACCCAGGCGCCCTTGAGACTCTGTATTTCTAACAAGCTCCTAGATAATGCCAATGCTATTGGTCCTCAGACTACATGACTAGAAAGGCTAGATTCCACAACCTGTCTGCACAGAACTTATACTCTGAGATTTCCCCACAGTAGAGTAAAAATCTTTGAAACAGTAACCTACTAAACCTTATGCTGGGCTGAATTCAATTCATCAAGCATTCAGTGATGATCTCCTGTGTGCCAGGCACAATGCAAGGTCCTGAGTATCCAGTGAATAGGTGCCTGGCATATAGACACTATGAATGTTGAGTACACTGTTGAGTTAGTGAGTGTCTGAGTAATGATTCATAAGACACAGTCCCTGCTCAAAAGGTACTCACAGTTTGGTAAGGAAAAGAGTTAAGTAAAGAAACAATTACAGCACAGTCTGATATGTGTTATAAAAGAGATAAGTCCAGGGAGGAGGGTAGCATGAGAACATAAAAGGCCACCTAACAGAAGACTCCTGTGGTGGAAAAGGCCACAGTCTCAAACCTCTTGCACAGAGAGGAAAATTTCCAGCTAAGGAATTGCTACAGATCCCTTCTGCTTAAAATTTCCAGAATTCAGGCGTGTGTCCAGCTATTTTTAATTAGCACTACCAATAGGAAGCATGTGTTATCTCACGGAATGTAATGCCATCCATGCAGGAGCCCAAGAAAGCCTAAGCATTGTCCTCAACTCGGTTCCTCCTTCCCTGCCTGTTTTCAATGGTTGCAGACTCCTGCCTAATATTCCTTCTAAGTAACTTTCTAATCTGTCCCCTGTTGTTGCCTTCTTCTTTGCTATCACGTACTTCAGGTCCTGATAAATTCTCTCCTGGATTATTGCTTCAGCCTCCTAATGAGTTTCCCTGCTCCCATCTTATCTTTTCCTTCCACCCTTGCACTAGAGAGATCTTCTGGAGAAGCAAAGCTGATCATAGTTCTCTCTGTCTCTAAATCTTAAGTGGCTCTCGATTGCATACAAAGATAACAAAAAGTTCCATATTCGACAAACCCTTCATGTCTCTACTTGAATCACTTCTAAGCTGCTTCTGGTATAGTCTGTGCTTGGGACGTACTGAATTGGAATTGATTGCTGATCTTGAATCTTGTCATGGTTGATGATGCTTCCACACTTAACATATGTGGTTGCTTCATTCTGAATGCTGTACTTTTCCCCTGCATCCCTCTTCACTAGGCTTCCTCCTACTTATCCTTCAAATCTCAGCTGACATGTTACTTCCTTGACAAGTCTTCCCTGCTTGCCAAGACTGGGAAGGGGATGGTTAAATCCTCCAGCACAGCAGCTATTATACTACATGGTAATTTCTTTCCCCACTTGAGTCTGAGTATCTTGTGCTAAAGAGAAGTCAGTGTCTTTTCAGTGTCTATTTCTAATACTAGTGCAGCTCTTATCACTTAGTAGGGACTCAATGAATGCTTGTTCGGGGTAATCTTTCTAGGCCATCAGCCCCATAACAAATATGCTCTCTCCTGGAGAAGAGGCCATGATAATCTAATTAGAGAGGCTAATTTATGGAAACTTAGCTAAGTCAAAAGTTGGATGTAGGTTGTAGACGAAGGTCTGTGGCTATACCAGTGAATGAGGGACAATAATGCAATATTTATATAATCAGTACTAACTGAATAGACTAGAAAAAATGAATTTGGAACAAAAAAGCCTTCTCTGGCCAGTCTAATCAATGTAAACACTGTCCAAACCATCATTTAACTGGCCACCTGGAAATACCTAGCTTCCCAAAGGATGCATTGGCAGCCAAAACTGAAGAAATCTTCCATCATCAGTGGGTTTTTTTTTCTAACTCCCCTGTACAATGACAGGAATATAAAAGTCTGAATGTGATAAGAAATTCATATCTCATTATGCATTACATTTTAATTACAGAGAATGCTATCTAAGTTAATGATGTGAAATTTTTGTGTAGTTACTGCTACTATTATCAGTAAAACTACAACACTGAAATAGAATTGTAGAAAAGGAAATATCACACCATTGTTTCTAAAGAATTTGCATTAAGCTCAGAGGGAGCAAAAAATGAGGAATGAAAGGAGTCTTTGTTATTCAGCAATTTCTATGATCTGCCAAAATGTCAAATAATCCATTTAATCAATCAGAAAATTAAAGAATGTGGCAAACCTCAAGGTGGTTTGAGATTACAGCTGTGCAAAGTATTTCAACTATAGCATGAATCTATGTCACAATAGCAATTACTTAATGACTCATTTTCCTATAACTTTGTTGATGTAAAAATGTAATTTAGGTTTCAAATTAATTGCAGCTGTGATCCTATTTGAATCTTGTATACTTGATTTGAGGATGTTTACACAAATTCTTTCAACTTCTGCTTTAATGAATCTCACTTTTATAGGAAAATCACATCTATTAAAAAGGAACTCTTGCTATGTTTTAGCCAAAAATTCAATTATAATCTTCAAGTCTTTCTTGGAATGTGGTAAGATCAAGCTTTGGAGAGGATTTGAGGGTTTTGAAAAGAAACATGAAATGGTTTGATAAGCCAGGGTGGAGAAATCATTCATTCAATTATTCAACAAACATTGAGTTCCTTCTATGTAATAGGCCCTCTAGTAAGTACTGGGGAAAAACAGGGGCAAGACCAGAAACAGTCCTTTCTATCATGGAATCTAAATTATCTTTGGGAATAAGAGCATTAAGTAAGCACCTAATAAATAATTATAAACTGAGTCAAATCTTATGAAAAAAAGAAACCCACTTTGGTGGGAACATGTAACAGATGAAACTGATCTAGACTGGAAAGCCGGGGGTGAGGGGAGTATACGGGAAGAGGAGAATCTGAAGGTGGCATAGAACTCCCTCCCTAGAAACAGGGAAGTAGAGTAGCGAGCTTGAAGAAACTTCCAAATGGAGACAGACATGAGTGTAAAGAGGTAGGAAAGTACTAACATATTTGAAAGACCAAGGGACACTAAAATGAACACTGTGCATGGAACAATGGGGATAGAGTGGGGGAGAGGTAGACAGGATCCAGATCCCATCGTATCTTAAAAGGCATGGTGATGACTTTGGCCTCTGTTCTCACACCAAGTGGGAAACCCTTAAAAGGTTGTAAGAAGTTGACATGTCAGACTTGAATTTGGAGAACTATGGTTGGCTGCACTGAGGCTGGAGACCCAGAGAGAGTTCAGAACAGATTGGAAATGCCAAGCTGTAGGCTACTGTAGTCATTCTGCATATTGACCTTGAGTAGTGGCAGTGGGACAAAAACAGTTGGATGGACTTAAGAAATACATAAGAGAGATAACTTGAAATCAGATTAAAAATGGGGTAAGACCTGAATTAAGGATTATTCCTTGATTTCTACTTTATGCAATGGATGTAATTTGCTGAGACAGGAAACTAGAGGAGTCCCAGGTTTGCAGCAGAAGATAATTAATTTGTTTTGAATATATTGCCAGTGGCATACCTTTGAAATGTCCTAGTGGGGATATCTAGAAGGTAGTTACATATATGAATTGAAACTCAGAAAAGAGATTGGGAAAGAAGTTATTGAAGCCACAAGCTTGAAAAGACTTCCCTAATGGGGGAGGAGGAGAAGACCCAGGCCCAAATTTTGAGTAACTTCATATTAAGTGTCTAGGCAGAGATGGAAAAGTCAGCAAAGGAAATTGAACCATAGCCAGAGACATATAAGGAAAAATGAAATTGTTGTGTCATAGCATCAACAGAAGAGAATATACATTTTCAAAAAGCACTGACCAACAGGGTAGATTGCTATGGAGAAGTCAGTAAAATGAGAACTGAAATAGTTCCTCAGACCCAGCTACATAGAAGCTATTGATGACCTCAACAGGAGCTGTTTATGGCTATGAGTCATGGGGTATAAGCAAATTGGAGTAAACTGGGAGTAAGTAGGAGGTAATGTAAAGGAAACACTGATTGTAATCATAGTAACATTAGCATCCACTTGTAGAACATTTACTATGTTTCAGGCTCTATTTTAAATCATAACCCACTTAAGCCTTACAACAACCCTCTACGAATCACCCTGTGGTTTTACTCTCCCTCCATAGAGAGGTTCAATACCTTGTCAGGTCACACACAATAAAACTTTTCTGAAAAAAAGTTTTGTGCATGAAGAGGAGAGATTTATTTAGGAAAGTAGCTGGAGGTGTTGACTTGTTTTCAACCCTCAGAGGGAAGCCCTTGATTTGCTTATGCAGTGATAGGAAAATATATTTTTATCCTTCAGAGAAGTGGAGATATGGCTCCTGTTTACACCTATCATGAGAAATGGAGTGGCATCTTGTAATCATGGTTCGAGAGGTGCCGATTCCTGTTCAGCTGGTCAAGGATGGTAAGAATGGGAAATTTTTTGTGTAAAAAGTTATCTTTAGCCTAAGAATTCTTTCTAATTTGTACATGTGTGTGAGAGTAAAAGGAATGACTTTGACTCTTTAGTTAAGGTGTGGCAATCAGAGGATGGGCAAGTATCAGCTTTGTGGACTCTAGTTTTATGATATTCAGGGACTTGCGGCCTTCCACCTCTGAAACCAGGATTAAATGTCACTTCTTTAGAAGGCCTTCTCTGATTCCCCCAAGGAAACTGTATCCGTTCAGCCATGGTCACCCTCCTTTATGACGTTCATCCTACTGTGACCACCTGTTCAGTCTGTGTCTTCCCCCCCCATGCCATTAGGCCCCACTGAGGAATGTGACTGCAGTGTTCTTGGCACCATCCCCAGCCCCTGACACAGGGCTCAGTGCATAACCAGTGAATGAATTTAAAATCTGCACATTAAGTTTCAAGTGAAATTATATTTTTGCCATTTGGTGTCAATTTCCAACCTACCAACCCTGGAGATGCTACATTTCCAAAGCGGGTAGTTTACCAAAACATTTCTGCTTATGCAGAGCTTGAGCTGAGCTTCAAAACAACCTGAAGTGGGAAGGATGGAAATTATACCCAGATTACAGATGAGGAATTTCAGCTTCAGGACAGGAAGTGAATGTCTCATGGTCATGCATGTCTCAAGGGCAGCATTGGGCACTCTGACTGTCCTACCATCACATTCACCAGCCATCACTGGACAATGTGTTCTATATTCTAGTATTGAAAGCTTGGGTGGATTGCAAAAGGATGGCTGAGTCACTTTGAAATAACTACTCCTTCATTCTCCTTTATTCTAGATGTCACTTGCCCTAGGATACAGACCTCCCACAACCCCAGTATTTACATAAGGAAGTGGAGAAGGTCTAGAATGTGTCCCTACAGGGGCCCAGTAATCCGTGACACTTTGTTTCCTTCATGGGAGGCAGGAAGCTTGCCACTCAGGTACTCAGAGGATATTTTGTCTTGATAGGACCATCCCTGCTTTTTCTAGAATCATTCTGAACTTTAGCAAGAATTATGGGGAAATGTTGGCAACAATGGACAGAAAGAATCAGCTATGAGGACAGTGATTGGGGGTCCCAAGTCCTTCCTTTCCTGGGCAGGTTAGCCATTAGAGGAAACAAGGAAAGGTGTGTGTTTGTGTGTGTGTGTGTGTGTGTGTGTGTGTGTGTGGAGAGGTGGTGTGGTGGTGGTGTTGGGCACTCACTCTGATCTCAAACCTCTGAAGAGGCGTAGGAAAGACTCATATTGTATCACTATATACAAAACACTGAAGTTAGGTTTGGAGGTGAGAGACAATATCGTAATAACTGGTGCACCTATTATGAGTCATGCCCTGGGTCTGAGGACTGACACTGGGGTTATAATGAAAATCTTGTGAAAAGCATCCTGGTGAATCACAATTTCTCACTCGATTTCCACACCTGAAAAAAAAAATAGGATAAAATCTTCCTGGTGAGGTTGTTGAGAGGATTAATCAAGAGGATGTATATAAAAGACAGGGTCCGAGGCAGGTTGTTAGTGGATTATTGTTTTCTTAGTTCCTCTGCACCTTGTCAGGAGAGAGAGTATGGAAATGAAATGAGAAGGGAAGAAGCCATAAATGTCTTAAGAGAAGACATAAATGTCCAGCTGGCTTCAAGGATCTGGATTTGATAAAAATGAGAAAAATATTTACTGAAATTGTTTTCTATAATCTAGTAAGAGGGTCTATCAAGAAATACATATTGAAAGTAAAAAAAATTGCAAAATCATATGTATTGTTTGTGTATAGCCTGGTTTCTTTCAGATGAGCCTCTGCTCTTTAATTTAAAATAAACTTGTTCTCCTGAACAATGAGAGTGGGATTCACCCACATGCACACACATCTACACCATACAACTTTGGCGAACAACAATTAAATTCATTCATTCTAGTTCCCTTGAGAGATCTCCTGCCAATTGAGTTACTTATTTCACCTGGGCTCTTACATTTTCTATAGAGTCATTAATGCCTGTCAGTAAATAATAATGTATTCTCCATAAATAGTTTGAAGTTTCAGACTTCTTGAATTTAGAGTAGGCACCAGGATAAGACATATATTTGTATATTAATGTTTTTTTTTTTTTAATCAGGATACAGCGTCCTATTTAAGTTATCAATTGATTCATCCCTCAAGATCTGTCTGGAAATAAAGAGGGCTTTGTTAATTGTTCTTGTTTACCATGGATGTTAGCCATGGTTTGATCTTTAGCTATGGCATTCATAACAATTCACTTCATGAATAAAGTATAGACACCTTATCTGAAAGGAAATCTTACGAAGGCATATACACGTGAGAAAAAATATATAAGGCCAGCTTTGAGGATTTCAAAGAAAAGGCAATATAGAATTCCAAATTTTTCATTAGTGTACATTTCTCTACAGAAAAGTGGGAGATTATGTGTGTTTGTGTAGATAGATGTCTTCAAAGTTTTTTATAAATGTATATGCTTATTTGAATTGTCATTCCCACAAAGTCTCCAAGTGACAGTTTTGTGTTAGTTCTAGAGAAGCACAAGATCTCATTTTTCGGTAAATAGACCAGCAATCTAATTGTTTTATCTGTATTCAAAGAAATGCAATGAATGCTGCTGGTTTCTTGGCTACCTTGTAATTTTATGAAATTCAGAAAGAAGATAAATGTGAAGGAGCCAGATTATGCAAGGGAGACTAAAATAAACAAAAGATTCTAGAACAAGTTAATACAGCAAATAGAACAGGTAAGTTCAACTTAAAAGTTATATCCTATACACCGTAAATAAAGCTAATCTCTCAACATCAAAAGATACTCTTGTGGACATTCTGACATTCATTTTAATAAGGAACAGGTAGCTCTGCCAGTTAAGAATTAGCATGGTGTACTCTGAGGCCTATTAGTTGACTCATGGTTTTTAAATATTTTCAGGTGCTGACTTGAGAGCAGTCCTGAGTCTCTCACTTGTAGCCTTGCTTACAACCACTAGAATGATCTTGAGACTTCATTTCCTCATATGTAGAATAGGGGAATTGAAAAATATAATTTTTTACCTCTCTTTCTAAAATAATTTATTTCAGGAGCACCTGGGTGGCTCAGTCAATTGAGTGTCCGACTCTTGATTTCTGCTCAGGTCATGATCTCAGGGTTGGTGAGATCAAGCCCTGTGTCAGGGTCCATGCTGACAGTGTGGAGACCGCTTGGAAGTCTCTCTCTCCCTTTCTCTCTGCCTCTCCCTCTCTCTCTTTCAAAATAAATACATAAAATTCAAAATAATTTATTTCATCCTAGAAATCTAGAATCAAAATTGAAAAAGTGAATAAAGATAGCACAATTTGACACTTTCAGGAAGAATAAGGCAAAAGAACCAAGGGAGCAAGGGAATATGTCTAACTTGATAGAAATAGCATAATACTGATTTTAAAAAAGTCCAGCAAAAATTTTTGACGTCTACGTTCTGCTAAGAGTGTGGACTGGTACCACGTGCCTGGAAAGGAATTTGGTAATGTATGTGAGGAACCATAAAAATGCCCATAAACTTCTGATACTGGAATTCCATGATTAAGAATTTATCCTAGGGCACCTGGGTGGCTCTGTTGGTTGAACATTGACTCTTGATTTTGGCTCAGGTCCTAGGGTTGTGGGATTGAGCCCCATGTCAGGCTCCATGCTGAATGGGAAGCATGCTTAAGATTCTCTCTTCCTCTCTCTGTCCCTCTCCCCTTCTTGTGCACGCTCTCTCTCTCTCTCAAAAAAAAAATTATTCTAACCAAGAACTGGCATAAATGATGGGCGAAGATGCACATCACAGTATTAATAAGGGGCGGGGGGAACTGTAAAAAACAAAGCTATACATCTTGGAAGAATACAATGCTTAAATCATGGTTAACTCAAATGGTGAGAAATATGAGCAATTCTTTGTTATTATGATATATAATGCCTGTATCTTAACACATAGATGCCTGGGGATGCCAGTTAAGTATTACCTCACTCAACAAATATTTGAGGGTTTTCTATGTGCAGATACAATTCTAGGCTCTGGGGATAAGACAGTCAACAAAAAAGACAAATCCATCCCTTGGCCTCCTGGAGCTTATGTTCTAGTGAGGAAAGATGATCAATCAATCAATATTTTAAAAGCAGGTAAATATGTAGTATATCAGATGATGAAAAGCATCTTCTGTGGAGCAAGATGAATAAGGGTAGAGAGGTCAGTGCCTGGAGGAGGAGGGGACTTATTATTTTATAGAGGATGGTCATTACAGGTCTCACTGATAAGGAGACTTTTAAGCAGAGACCTGAGGCAGTGAGAAGTGAGACATGTAAATATCCAAGGAGAGTGTTCTGAATAGAGGGAACAGCAATTCCAAGGGCTCTGAAATAGAAGCACATTAGGTACATTCATGAAATACCATAAAGTCAGCGGGGCTGGACTGGATGAATGATGGTTAGAGAGAGGGGGGCACGTGGGGCCCTGTGGTTGATTGCAGGCTTTGTAATTAATTAAGCAAGCCATTAAGTCATCAGTATATTTTGAGCCTTTATTTTATAACCTAATTTTAGGTGACAAATAAGTTGCTTATCTATTCTCTACTAAGACATACCCCCAGAATATTTGTATATCTCTTGGCAAGGTAGTGCTTTTCCTTAGTGTCTCATTAAACATATGAAAGGGGAAAAAAACTAAGAATGAAAGAATGAAAAGTGACTAATGTTATTATCTTAAACCAAGTAATGTATTTTATATTCTTCTGGACAAGGACTGATGGTGGAAAGAAAGGTAAGGAGGCCTGGTCTCAGTGGCCTGAATCTCTGAATCATCATATGTCTTGGTGCCTGCTTTATGAAAGGCTGTGGGAAGAGAGCTATTCAGTAAAATCATGAGAGATCTTCTTAGACCACATTCCACTCCACCCTTTGACCATCCTACTTTCAAATCCAAGGACAGTCTAGTCTATAAGAACAGGGTCTGGGGCAGCCCTTTCTGAAGATCTGATTCCAAGAATGGGGGTTGGAGATGGGACACCTGAAGGTCATGACCAAGAGGGTCATGTTATGTGCTTCTCACTGAGTTCTGGGCTCTGTTCTCCTATGCAGAGACCACTGTGATCCAGAGCTGCTGGGTGGACCTCCCCCTTAGTCACGCCTTGCATGTAGATGGGCGTGACTCTGGTGACAAAGGCAGGTGAGTGAGTTTGCAAGCCAGGGCCAGCCAGAGCCCATTCCCACTCTGGCAAAGAAACCTCAGAGTACAAGCCTACTTGGTGAGGTCTGAATTGTGACTAGAAAGATGGGGCTTTGCTATTTGAACCATGGGTTCAGACTACCCAGGACCATCCAAAAAATGAGAGAATATTTCTGAGCTCTTTATTTCACCTTCTAAGGAGGCCTCACAATTCCAACAATTGCAACATTTTGTGATTTGAATGTGTAAGGCAATTTGGTTTTTCTTAAACTACCCAAACCCAGATCCCATGAATGGGTGGGTTTCACTGGGTGAAGGCTCTCCCCAAGTGAAACTTCAGATGAGAACATGAAGGGAGAGGAAGTGAGAAGGACTGTTTGCCCCCTAATCACACTCTGCTGGTACTCATGTGTCATGCTTGTCTGTGACCGCTGGCAAGACAGAGACAGACTCATTCACTTACTGAGTGAGATCCCTTTTTCCTACAGCATTCTGTTCCACTGGCCAACTTATTTATATGCACTTTATACAGGCATCCCTGTGAGATTTACTGCCAACCAAAACCCTGAAAAGGCCAATGTCTAGTGGCAGACTCAACATCCAGAGATGTTGGGGGATGCCGAGTCCTTCTCAAAGGCTACCATAACTGCACAAGTGGCCTCAAGGTTCCATTAAGTGCCACAGTTTAAATACAACCACACAAGGAAAGGAGGGAGGAACTTAGCCAATACATGTCCACCCTTGAAATCATGGGCATGCTGGCAACGTAGACTTATCCTACCCCACATGGATAATAGCTAATTGCAGCCCACTGAGACTCTGCAGTAATTAATTAATCTAAGCAAGTGTGTCCATTAAAATCCACTATCTGCTTTTAATGGTACTTGTGCAGATATTTAGAAGTAAATATGTTCTCCAGGGTGGAATACTTTGTATGTTGGAAAAATTTCCAAGAACCACTCACTTGAGCTTTTCGTAAATTCCTTGATAAATTAATGTTTAAATTCTTGACTCTTGCCTATGGAAATCTGGCTGATGTTTTAAATCCTAACATGGATCTTACCCTGATTCTACGGAACTACGGAACTTTCCAGCTCTGCATCTCTATAGTAATTTTGTATACACTGTTCATCACATTTTATCTTGAATGACTTAGGAATGTTTACCCTGCTGCAGAATTAAACTCTCCTTCTTGCAGTTCACCCTTAACTGTGTATGTGTGTTTACCCTATTTCCCTAACCATACAATATATTTCTTAGGGTGATATGGCCGTCTACTTCTTTATTTCCTTCCATCTTTCTCCTTCCTTCCTTTTCCATTTATTTATTCACAAATATTTGAATACCTACCTAATGTCCCTAAGCATCATGGACACATTACTAGGTTCTGGATATATAGAGGTAAGCATGGGGTTTAAAGAACAAATTTGGGACACCTGAGTGGTTCAACCAGTTAAGTGTCTGACTCTTGGTTTAGGCTCAGGTCATGATCTTATGGTTCATGGGTTTGAGACCCATGTCAGGCTTTGTGCTGACAGTGGGGAACCTGCTTGGGATTCTCTCCTTCCTCTCTCTCTCTGCCCTTCCCCTCCCCTGCTTACACCCTCTGTCTCTCAAAAATAAATAAACTTAAAAAAAAATAAAGAAAAATTTAGTTATAATAAAATAATTCTGGATACACATATGGTGCCACTGATTTTCACTATATTCTATTTTTTACAGGAATACACATATCATTCTATAATTTTTTTAAAGTTTTGGCATTTGTGTACTTGTGAAGTCCTTTTCTTTATTCACAAGTATTCTATAGACTTTCATAATAAAGTCAAATGATAACTTCTATGTTTAAAAGTTAAACCAGCGCCAAAGTTACAACTAAACTGACAAATTTCCCCAAGCACATTGGTATGCAAATGCAGGGAGAATATGGTTCTCTCTGCCTTGCCTGTGAGCAGTTTCCAAGGAAAAGGCAGCATTTATCTTACTGGGGCAGCCCAGACATTTTCAGAGCACAAACTAAAATCCCATTGTGTGGAGGAAATGGAGAGGCAAAAGATAATACAAATAATCTTTATTAGAATTCTCATTGGAAAAAATACAGAAAGCCAGTAAAAATGAGTATAGGTCAATAGTCAATATTAAAACAGGTCAAAGAAAAATATATATACAGAAAAAAAGAAAAATGAAATAGGTCAATCATCAACATTAAAACAGTTCATTTAGAAAAAAAATGAAACTATGAATCCAACCAAGGCATTCAAGCCACACATGGAAAGGAGGTGCAACTAGACATTCTAGAACTCTTTTCTCTCTCGAAGGTGCTGTTTTTAAACCAATGTATAAAAGGAGGGGAGGGAAGGGAAAGGGGAGAGGGGGGAGAGTGGGAGGAAAGGGAGGAAAATAGAAGGACTAATATCTCATGGGCTTTTATTTTTCCCAACATGCTCAATAATTTGTTAGGTCCTCTATACATTACTTCATTTAATCCTTACAGCAACCTTGCAAGCTGTATTACTTCTCCCAATTTTAAAGATAAAGAGGGTCACAGAAGTGAAAGGACTTGCCCCAGGGCTCCAAGTGGCAGAGCAAGGAGAACCTGACTCCACCCAGAAGCCCTTCTCCTTCTCTGACAGCAGGCGTTTCTCTACCAGCGCTACACCTGTACATGGAACTGGCCTGGTGGATTTATGGATCTGAGGAGGTGTTGATCTAGCCCATGCAATGTATAGCTTTTTGGAGCTTGGGAGTAGAGCAATCTGGACCACATTTCCAAGAGGGCAAGTCTGATTTGACTACTTCTTCTTTGTTTCAGAATAAAGACTGCCACAGGGGGAAAGAAGCCGTGGGAAGACTGACTGCTGCCTACCAGACTGGTGGGCTATTAACAGTTCTAGAGCGCGTTGGTTAATAGGAAACAGAGAAAAATGTATGATAAACAGAAATGTGCAAACCCGAATGTGCATGTAAATCGATGATTACAAAGACGAATCAACTCTTGTAACCTAGATTCCTTAGCTGTCAAAAACCTAAGGATAAAGAAACTCAAAGAAACACCAAGCATGTAGCAGAGCTATGCACTAAATCATTTCTCCATCACGTTCACAGCTGCACAGGCTAACGTTTTCTATACTGATGGCCCCTTCTTAGTTGATGATTTTTCACAATGTATTTCATGGCTTCCATCCCTACATGAGACTTTATTACTATCACATAGGAATAAAAAGCCATAAAGCACTAGAGTGAATTTATCTTGGTCGGATGC
Organism: Cryptoprocta ferox; assembly: GCA_028646485.1. NCBI lineage: Eukaryota > Metazoa > Chordata > Mammalia > Carnivora > Eupleridae > Cryptoprocta > Cryptoprocta ferox. Next base: position 22,307,005 of record CM053571.1, read on the forward strand.
AAAACTTATTTTCTTCACATGACTTCACAACCATTTCAAAGCTAACCAATCATTTCATGCTACATTAAGGAACATTTTAAGCTACACATAAGTGACAGGAAGCACACTTAAATTGTGACATCACAAATTAACAAGAGTTTATCCTTCAACGACATTCTTAGCTACAAGGACCAGGAAACAAGACCAGAGACACTCAGCGATACTCAGCCATTGAATTCACCAAAAACAAAGGACACTGGGAAGAATTCCTGGACAAAAGCTCATCACTTTGACATTGAACTTGGAAACACGAGGAAAGACAGAAGACAGACAAGTCACTGACACGAACTGAAACCAGGGGATTTATTTCAAGCCGCTTGCTTCACCTTCTTCCCCAGGAAGCTCTCTTCCATGCCCAATGCCAGCTTTCAGACTTTTCATTCTGGGGCAGGTGGCGAGGGGGAGCCTTAGCACCTGCTTACACTAAGTCAGCATTAAGCTTTCTACGCCTAAATAACAAAACAGAAAGAAAAAAAGAGAAAAAAAAAAAAACCCTACAACATACTAAGAGACCACAAGTGCTAATAGCTCATCTACAGACCTTAATGGAGGCTGTTACCATTCCCCCACCCACATCTATAGAAGCCAGGATCTATGCCAGAAACAATACGGTGCACTAAATCTCTCAGTGATCTAAGTAACTCAGGCATAGAGCCCAAGAACATTCTTAATGCTGCATTTTGGAGTTATTAATATACTGATAAGTGACCACACTGAAACCCAATTCTTTGCGACCCCTGATAGGTCAATGCCGTAAGTTCCCATGGATTTTCTGGCCTTTCAAAAATAAACTCGGAATGCCTATTTACCAACTCCTAAAACACTGTCCCAGACTAATAAGCACTGCTCTCTGCTTTTTAAAGAATATTGTATGATTGAAATTCAACTAAAAGAAGCAAGAACTTGAGTTTCTCATTAGGAGTAGTAAGGTCTAGGCAAGCTATTTCCATCTGGAGGTTACTGTAATGAAATCTTGGTTTATGTGAATCACAGGGAGGAGACTGGAAATAGTTAAATGATAGGAAGTGCATACATAAATTCAATTATCATGCATGAAACATGCAAATGATTTAAGCACTGCATCTGAAACTCTGCTTTATATTCATTAATCTCAGGTTGCACTTTTGAAGGAGAAAGACATGCTAATTGGGTCCAGATTAATGCACTCCCAAACCTCTCCAATTTGTTTTTAGGTGAGGGTTAAATGATATGTATTAAAATAAACACAGCTGCTCATCTGCCTCCACCTTCCACCTCCCCCACTCCACCTCTACCTCTGCCCCCAGCTGCCTCCCCTCCCCTACCTCACCCACCCAGCTGCTTCCCCTCCCCTACTTCACCCACCCGGCTGCACTGTCTCCCCTCCCCCACCACACCTCTCTTCCTTTAGGAAAGGGATTACAAAGCCTTAACATCTTCCTTTTGAAATGATATAGGAAGAAGGAGCCTGTCTCTGAGCCTTTTCTATACTTGTCCTTTCTCTGCAAGCCACCAAACTCCAGAAAGAGCATCAATGGCATATCAAATCCTGATGACACCTAACTGTGGCATCAAGAACGTGCACAGATGGGCAAGCAGCCCAGCGTTTCCATGTACAGCGGGTTCTTTCTCTAAGTTTGGGCCTGAGTCCTTGGACTGGTAGGTACTAAACGGTGTTTCGGGCTGTCCCGGCACTTGCTTGCTTGAAGCCAGAGCCGCTGCAGGTTGGCATGGTGATCCCGCAACTTGGTTATGTGGGAAACTAGAGAACTGAGGGAAACCTTGGGGTTCGGGGTCGCTGTTCTCCAATGTGGTTCACGCAGCTGGCAGAAACTGGCATAAAGCAGAGGGCACTCAAAGGTCTTTGGAAAGGATCCCTTGCCTTCTCCTCCCTGGCAAATTATCCTTAAAAGAAGAACATTATTTACATATTTACTCATTCGTTTATTTATTTATTTTTATTAGTGGGACACAGAGAAATACCATGTTTTGGAGAAAATCTTATCTTGTGAATAATAATGCTTTTATTGTAAAATTTTCGATTTTTTTTTTTCTTGGACCTGGTCTGTAGAAAAATAAAACAAAAGAAGAGGAACTATGGGCTACTGGGAACAGACTCGGGCACAGAGGCTGGATGGAAGGGTCCTCTCTGAAGGAGCAGCCACCAAGGAGTTAAATCAGGCACGGGGGGAGAAGAAAAAGAAGCCTTCAAACTAATTTCACACTGAAAGTGATGTTTAATTTGAATCATGCTCTTCCCAAAGGGAAAAGGTTAGTCTCATCACTGGGCTCATAGCCTCCTCCCCCTTCTCCTTTCATATGAATTGAAAATTCAGATTGACCATTAATCATGATGTGACACATTCTTTTTTTCCTGGTCCAAACATCAAATGAAAGCCTCGGACCACATCTGAGAACGCCTTGGCTGGCCAAACCTCCCAACCTATGTGTACAACGGAGAGAAGACAAGAACAAGGGCACATACATACACAGAGACAGAAATTACTGGACATGCACTCGCAGCGAGACACACAAACACACAGCGAGTAACAGTCGTTGGCTCGGGAGAGCCTCTCCGCCTAAATTGATTTTTGCATATTTGCAAATGTAAAATTAGTCATAGTAAATAACAACAAGGACGAGACTGATATTAAATCTGTCAACATTCTGACAAACGCTCTGAGCACTCTTTAGTGAGGAAAGACACTTAGGATAGTCAATGCTCCTAAAAGAGAAAATGATTATACGCTAACCAAACCCTAAGTACAAGCTAAAGATATTCACTTCATGAAGCCATTCCTCAACTAGCCCCTTGGCACTTGCTGGAATTATTCGCAGCACGAGCTCTACTTTCTCATTTTCTGCTGACTCCATGTGGGTAATTTCTTTCTCATGATTAAAAGTGAGCTTGGCAGATCCTTCAAAGCGTGGCTCTAGGTGTGGTGGGGCTCCCGTGCGTCCTTTGTCTAAGGCAGGTTGCTAATAATTCGTCAGTGGACGGGCAGGCCAGGGAAACAGTCACGCACCTAAAATGATTTTTTTAAGGCAAACTTTATAGGTATCTTTATATAAACATATTTTTACAACGAAACATGCAGCCGACAGATGAAATGAACTGTTTACCTTGGAAAAGAATAGGCAGGCTTTTCTCTCCCAAATAATCACTCCGGCCTTTCTGAATGTCATCCAAAAGCGATTCTGTTTCCTTCGACTTATCCAGCATCTGAGGCGGTGAGATAACCCTCCTAGCACTGGCCTCCTTCCCCGGCCCTTCATTATTAGCCTCCTGGTGGGTGAGATAGAATACAGGGAATGTAATAACCGTACTTCACACAACAGGCTCGCTCTCTCTTTTAAATTGAAAATCCCCTTATTACAAAACAAGGGGTGTTCTTTTTCTTCTACCTTTAAGTAGGACTGCCACATTCATTGCTTTTTACAAAAACGCAGCTGCTTTTTAAGCTACAGATAAATAGAATCTGCTAGGCGGTAATTCGACTCAGTCTGAATGCATTATTTTCTAAGACACTTTGGCGAGGGGCTTTTTATTATAAACTGGAATGAACAAGGAAAGTCCTTTTCTCTTCTAATTATGAATGTGTTTTGTTCCCTACTATTAACCTACAATGTCAGATTGATCTTCTTCATCTTCTTCTTCCTCTTCTTTTTCTGCAGCCAGTTCAATAAATCAACATTTTTTTTTTCTGGAAAATTAGAGGGCTGATGATTAAGTCTTCATGAACTCCAATGACAAAAATAAAAATAGTACAAGGGCTAAGCAAATGCAAATGCTGAAACCCCAAATAAAGACAATGGAGGGGCCCTCTCATGTCCAAGGTGATGAATCCTGTTTTGACACTGAAAGTTAACATAAAGGGGATTTACTTGTTAATTCATTTTAATTAATGTAATTTTAATAAAATTAAGCTTTCAAAGCATTTGTGTAAAGCTGAGCTTAATATATTCATTCACTTAAAATGGAAGAAAGTATAATAAAAGGGTAACATTTCCACATAGTGTGCCCAAACCTCTTGTGTTTCTTGTTTACTTGTTCATTACGTGGGATACTTGGTAATTTTATCAGTCATCCCTCACCTCTGGAAGCAATGTAACGACGTATTAAACAGAAAAGGAAACATGGTGATAAAGCATATTCAATTTGAATTTCTGCTGACATCGCTTTAACTCCACAGATAAACACTGAGAAAAATGGTGAGTTCCTAATAATATCAAAAGGCTGTCTAGAAACTCCATTAGCCTACATGTTGGTTTAATTTTGATCCCCATGTTGATATTTCTGACTATAATATTACAATAGACCACGGTGGCTATGCTCTATGTCTATACGGATATATTGCCTACTCAAAGGGAGGAAATCCCATGGGGGTATCAGCGGGGTTCCAATTAAGGAAAAATAAATACTGCTGCAACCCCAACAATAAGTGGAGATTGCCAGTATATCACAGAGGCACAGGCAGGTGACCGCTACTAAATCTATAGATTTAAAGCCGATGCCATCATTTCCCTTCCTTCAGCAGTAATGGAAAGCAAAGTGTTGGAGATGAACTGTGTGTGGCAGACAGTTTCGGAACGATTTATCCTTGTTTAGATTATTTTGAGTTTATTTCCAATAAGGATGATAGTGGGAATCGAAGGAGACCTGTACAAACATAAAGATTTTCCTGGAAGAACTCTGTGCTGGGATCACATGCATATTTGAGAGACCTCAGAGAGAGTGAGAGAGAGAAAGAGAGAGAGCTTGAAATCGTCTCTCCATCTAAAGCCACACACTTTTCCTGCAGGGTTCTGTTTGAAATTGTTAAAGGGGGCTATTTATTACAAGTGAGATGCAGTCTGAATTTCCAGAACACCCACTCTAGGAAGAGATATATTTGCAGTAAACGGTGGTGACAGAGCTTCTGAGATTCTACCACTCTGCGGAAGATTTGAGTCCAGTTTCTGTCTTCTGATATGCCAGGGAACAAAGGAGGCCCGTCAGGTGGCCAGCCTCAGTCTCAGTGACTACTTGATGCTGTGGCAACAGAAGCAGCCCAGTTTACCTGGAATAAATAACCAAGCTCCTTCCCTGAGAAACAAATTGGAATATATTAGTTATTGCTGTTAGAGTGAAATTGAATCCTCGGGCATCGACATCTCCATTGAGCCAAGGCCACAATATCAAGCCTGCTTTGGCAATCACAGATGTTTATTTTTGTAATATTGATATGTGAGGCAAATAGAAGAAAAGAGACCTTAATTGAAGGAGTTCAATCCTGATTTGGAAACATAATATTTGTAGAAATAGGTTTTTCTGGGTTACTCACAAAAATACCTTTGCGCCTCCGCTTCCTTCAATCCATTTTTCCCCCCTGGTAAATCGTTAGCTCAGATGAAAGGCAGATTAGGCAGGGCTGAATGTGAACTTGTGAGGACAGCATATAATCGCCATCTTCTGCCATCTGTATTATTATTTGAAGGTAATAAAAATTACCTTATGTGAAAATGATAGAAGACACAAGAGGCAGAACTCGGGGCCCTTATTAAACTTTCAAAATCAGCAAGTAGCTGGACGAAAGCAAGTCTCTAAGAAAAGAAGAACGTCTGCCCTGTTGCAGCGCCGTGGGTTGGTGCTTTGGCAGCTTGGTCTCCTTTGATTCTCTCTTTGAGAAAAGAAAAAGGAGGAGAAGCCCTGAGAGAGGAGGAGGTGATGGGGGCGGGGGGCGGGGAGAAAAGGAAGAGGAAAGGTCAAAGCCCACTGGGTCTGAGTTATTTCCTTCCTTTCCATGTAAAAACAATTATCTTCACACAAGGCCCCTGCCACTTAGAAATAAATTCTGTTTCAACCACTTTGTGCCCTTCTAAACTGAGGAGTTGGCCCGTCTTACTGGGCCCCTCGGAAGATGAAGTATGGTTTTGAGTGACTTAGGACACATCCAGTAAACAGCAGTTACCCAATAAGGAATGACTATTAGTATCCATCACAGTGCTAATATGGCTTCTCATTTCCCCTGTGCCTCTCTACCTGGAAATTCTTGCTTCATTCCCCAGTCATGCCCCAAACTCTAAGAAACAAAACAGCAAAACAAAATAAGCCAGACAAATGGACCCATGTACTGTCTCATGCCTTTATTCCACAAAATTCAAATCACTTTACACCTTACAGTGTTTAGGGCTGAACACTGATTTTGTTCTACCTCCAGGTCCTAAAGGTAGGTAAGATCTTAGAAATGGGAAAGAGGAGGTGCTAAATGTGTAATAATCCGAGCCCGTAGGCCAAGCCACCCTCTGTCCTGAGAGGGTTCATGGGCAGAGCCAAGTCTACAATCCACTGAGACACTGAAGTCCCCAGGGAGAGCTTAGAAGCCACTTGGTTTTGGAGCTGTTGTCTTCCAATCCCAAACTCAAACTCATGTGCACACCTCGCACACCTCATACATGGTTGCACACGTGCACACAGGCATATGCCCACCTGCATGAACAACTATCAGGAGCACCACAGCTCCGTTCAAGAAATAGATGTGCTCCTGGTACCTCACTGGGGAAGCCCTCACTCTCTCCCAGCTGATGCTAAAAACACTGCCCTGCATTGCAAATAGTGTATAAATCTGACGTTGCAAAACTGCCCTCATCTTTACTGAACAAATACCAGCTAACCACAGCCAGGCTGTGAAGGGATAACATGAGGACTGTTGTCCCTTTCCAGGTCAACATCTATTAACAAGATGGATTGAATTTCATATGACAAAATAGCAACTTCAAAAACCACTCATTCTTAAACATACTTTGTATGTTTTCTTTTAACTTTCTTCATTATTTTTGTTTTGTAAAAAGAAAAAAACAGGCTGTATTATGAAAATTAACTTTTGCATCAGTCTACTCACTGTCTTTTAAGAAAAAAATACATTGTTGTATGTGCGTAAAAAGAACAGCCTTTTCTTCATCCTCTTCCCTCTAAACCTATTTTCTTTTTTTAAAAAACTTTTTTCTGAATAGAGTTGTTTGAAATGATCTTGTTTCTATAAGGCCAAATATCTTATGATGATCAAACTTGACAATTAGTGTACAAGCAAACACAGACTCTTAGAAGGGCAACTTCAAAAAGATTTCTTCCTCCTGGTGGCTATTTGCCCATGAACAGAGGGAGGCTCCAGAAAGAGGCTCCAAGCTCCACTGACCACAGGAACTTCCAGCCAAGATTCTAATCACCGCTGCAGAAGGCAGTATGCAGGCGATGGATGGGAGCAACAAGACACAGTATGTGTTGAATCTGGTGTGTCCTATAAATGAGGAAACACTGGTATCTCCCCAGAATTACAGTCAGCATGGAGATGCTTGAAATATGAAAAGTAAGACAAGCTTTTTAACCCCTTGTCAAGGCTTCTTGACATCCAACACTTTCATGGGGTCATGAAATGTGTCCCCACCTTCTGTTTTCTGTTCTCCTTCAGGGAACATGGTGAAGAATGGGGCCACCGGTTGCCTTTTAGCAAGTCACACTTGGATGACTCCTGTCCTTATTGGGGGCGGGGGCGGGTTGTTGGAGAAGAGTGTGCCCATTGCATTTGGACTCACAGACAAAAAAAATCAAAATCTACTTAACACACATAGTTTTGCCTCTTTAATATTCTACAGAGTGCCTGTGGTATAGTTAAGTTGAAAAAGTTTCACATAATGAAGATTACTGAGGCATAAATCACATAGGTAAAAACAGGTGTAGGACAGAGATGAAATCTACAAGCTAATTACATTCAACAAGGCTTCTGAAAAGACAACAGGCCCACTAACCTTCCCATGCCAATATTTTGTTTTTCAAGGGGCAGTAAGTGCAGAGTTTGTCACGGTTGTAGATTCCACAGTGTGATCCTTTAGCAAAACCTGAGAGGGGGAAAAAAGATTAGATGCATGGATTTCTGTGCTGAATGGATGCCAGAGCAAAGATGCAAAGAATAGATAAGTTAGAGATGTGGAGGAACTAAATTTAAAGCCAGCCAGTAAAACGGATTGAACCTTATTACCTCTAGTCACTGAGAAATTCCCGAGACAGTTGGATGCAATTTGAAAAGGTCAGAAAAATATTTCCTGCACAGCATTACTGCTTCATGGTTTAAGGGTGTACATTTGTGAGATGCCAGCTCTAATCATTTTTATTGACTTTGCTTTCCAAAGACAGACAGACAGTCTGGGAGGCAAGACCAATAGATAAGAGAAAGGCAATCTTACAAATGAAAATCTCTCTTATTTTGTTCTCTCACTTGTGACTGTGAACAATCCCAAATTTGCCCATTTGAGGACAAATTACATGAACTTCACAGAAGAATGACAGAATGAAAAGAAAATCTAGGAAAGTATTTCCGTAATTTTAGTAAGGCAGTCTCTTTTAATTGCTATTTATTTAGCCTCTACTATATGCCAGGCAAAGGTAAAGGATGCTGCACTTTAATCCAAGTGTGAATATTTAAAATGAAATATACCAGGGTATGGATATTAATTTATTGTCAGCATTTCCTTTGAGGGACGGCTTCATGAAAGAGGGAAATCCACAGGAGATGGTAAAAAGTAAATGAAACACACAGATATATATACTCAATGAAGGTTCTGTTGGGATTCGAACCATTTCAAAAACAAAAAAAGATAAGTCTTTTTACTTTAAATTCGACTTGTATGCAATAAGAACCTTTGTTAGCAAATAAATTTGCAGGTCTTTTTTTTGGCATGCAATTAGAAGTCAAAACTGACTTTTCAATACAGAATGGCGTGATCCATTCTAACCCTTCAAAGGTTTAATTAACATCTGACTTTTCTGTCTGTGAGAAGCTGTCTGTTTCGGAGGCAAACACAAGACTATTTACTCTTCTCTTGTTCAGTAGTGAGGCTGAAACTTTGTAATGGCCTGCAGACCCAACTGCATGCTTTCTTATGATGTCCTCACTCCACAAAAATGGCTTGGCAGCTCACTAGGGCTTTTCAAGATGGCTTTTCCTATAGAAAGCCTTCATCCTGATCCATGCCACATCTCATGACCTCCGGGAGTTTCGAACTGTATCCTGCAATCAACAAGCCACCGCTACCAGCAATGGAAAAAGCCAATCACAAAATGGCTTTCCATAATCTCAGGCACCCCCAAAGACAAATGAAAAAGCCAGTTCATTAGCTGGACATTTCAATTCTTGGCAGGAAGGATAAAAATATTTATCTTCCAAGTGACTTTTTTTCTCTCTTACCTGAATATCTGGCATTGGTTAGATACAGGCAGTACCATTTGTTTGGATTTAAAATTATTTTTACCTGTGCAACATCATAGATTTAACCACAAAGAATGTTTACGGACACTTTGTGATGGTACAGAGGCTTCCAGTGAATTACCCTTAAAGCTCGAGTTTTCCACATCTTCATTTCATAGGCCCTGAGTTACTAGCAAAAACAGTATCTCAAATGTGTATCTTCTGATCCCCACTACCTCAGTTCTCTATGAGGGAAACTTCTGGACGTTTCACCTAAACATTAATGTCATTAATTATAATGATAAGAAAAAGCCTAAAAGTAGTATTACTAGTAAAAGTAATAATGCTAATAGAAGTAGTGACTATTAGCTGAGCATTTACTAGGTGTAGGCATCACGCTCTCATTTAATCTGCACAAGCTACCTTAAATAAAAGAAATGTGATTTTCCCCCCTCCCATATTACCCACAAGGAATATGAGGCTCCAGGAGATCAAGAAACTCATCTGGGTCAGAAAACTAGAAGGTATTGATGTGGAACTCAACTCCAGGCTTATGTGATTCTAGTCCCTATTATTCTAAGCCGTGTGCTTTGAATCATACCCCCTGAGCATTACAGGACCCAGGAGTGTGACTCCTCTCAGGTCACACAGCATTTCTGGAGCTGGGTTAAACCAAATTTCATTGCTAATATGGACTGAGTGACACCCACCAGGCATGTGCTGACCATCCACAAAATGCAGCCACCTTTCAGAGCTACGGGCTAAGAGTTGTTGATAGATCTCTTTCCTGTCCTTATGGAATTTAGTACATGAAGGGAATAATACACTCACAGCAGCCTCCTTAATCGGATTGCATGGTTCACCTACACCTAATACATTTTGGAGCCTAATTGCACGCAAATTGCTTTTCTATTTGAGTTGTCTTTGAATTATGCTCAGAGAAGAGCGAGAAGAGAAAGTTTCTTCTTAGCTGGGGCTGCACTGAGGTCGAATCCTTTTCTGCACACAACCTTAGAAGGGGAGATGTGTGGTTATTTTGTCAGAGTCACAGGCAAATAAGCGGCATGAGAAGAAAAGAATGATGGGTCATAAAGGCTTATTAGCACATAAAAGACTCTTTTATTTCAGGTCTTTTATTTCAACAGAATGTACCGAACACAGCCAGGTTTCGACAAACTGTTGTACCTTTAATTGGTGGTTATTTATTCTAACCGATTCACCAAATATATCCCCAGCCCTGGTTCTCCCTGTTCATGGAGACATGATGACTGTATGTGTTGAAATGCTGGTTGCAGTCCCAGCACACCTTGCCCAGGTACCTGTCTACACCTGTCTCTATGCTCTGTGGTCTGAGCACCCCCCTGTCTGGAGGAGAGCCTCATTTACTTGTCAGGCTCCCTTGCAGAGGAGACCTTTCTTCCCACCCTCAAAGGAAACTCTCCTCCTGGCTGTCTTGGAGCTCAAGAGGCATTAACATGAGGCGAGAGGAGAAAGAGCGGTGGCTGAACTGCCAGAATGAAGTCATTGTGGAGGCCTCCACGTGAAAGCATTTCGAAAATAGAAATGAAATTAGGCGCAGCTACCGAGAGGTAGAGAGAGGAGCAGGTGAAGAGGAGGCTGGGACACAAAATGAACTTAGGTCTGGAGTATGAAGCCCCCAGTACTTGAGTCTCTGCTTTTCTTAAGCGCTGAGTAGGACAGAGAGCAATGCAGAGAAGGGGGCAATGGGGGCCTTTTCCTTGTGGCTCTGACAGTATTTATGGACAAGAGGGGTCTGATTCTTAACCAAGGGAGTAACGTAAACTACCCTCCGAAATGATCTAAGGTTTCATATCTCATGCTGAGAAGTCATTTATTTAAGCCTTGCTTATCTTCCAAAGAAGATGCCTGAAAAAAATATTTTTAAGACAGATTAATTGGCTAATTTCCTATATATTATTTTTTACAAAATTGCAACCTACTTTCAAAACAGAGTACAACAGAGTACCAAAAAAACAAAATCAAAAACAAAAACAAAAAACCTCTGTAAAGAAAAAGCTGGAAGAAAACATCAAACCAGCTTATTATATGAAATTCCTCTTGTACCGGATTCTTTCTGTAAGCAGAAACTCAGCTTCAGGCATTAATATCATTAGAATTAACTTTCCAGCAATGATGCTAAGAAATGATGACACACAATTAAAATATGGTATTTATAGCAGTAAAGCAGTTACACCTCAGATGCCAAGAGAATGAAAACAGTCTTTCCCTTTCTCATCCCTGGATCAAACATAGTCATTTAGCAATTTCTAAAAACCCATTATTAGATTTTTATTTTAATTATTCTTCCAACACTTCAGTGTCACAATGTTAAATGCTTTGTGTACCTGGCTGTCCTTCTCAAGAGGATTTTGGTAGCATGAAAACCCAAATGTCATCCCAGTCCATTTTCATTGAATTATAGGAGCCTCCAGAGTATATTCTTTCCTACAGTGGGAGATAGCGTGGCTTAAATTTTTCTGAATAATTTTCAAAATCAAATTTGAAAGTTTTCATGAGAGATGATCCTCCCCGGTGGGTGATATGAGGCATAACCTAAGGGGAAAACATGAAAATAATTAGCATAAGATATATTAGCATATAGATGCCTTTGAAATAATAAACAGCAGAAAGCCAAAATGCTTCTCCTCAAAAGAAAGTTATGAGAAAATGTGAAATTAATATACACTTCTTGCATGACAACCTCAGCCTGAAAGCCAAACAGAATACTCTCATTCAGTGAAGGGTGCGATGATCAGGGAGATGGAAAAATTACCCCCAAACCACTGCTCCTGTGCTGTTCTGTTCATTGTCACTACATCAATATTTTCTATTTACCTTTACCCCATGCTACCCTTTCTCTTTTAGATGGAAAAAAAAAAGTGTCTTCCTTTTACTTCCTCTAAGAAACCACCAAGTAGATCCAATATTCTCTTTCTCTTGTTTTTTCCCCTCCTTTGGCTACCCTTCTATCTTTCCCTGGATGGCATAAGAAATGCCAGGCTTGGTAATTCAATTATCAAGAGACTGAGGAGCTTCAGATGAAAAAGGGGACAGGACTTAGCGTTTGTTAACCATGGACCCAAAACACCACTGATTATTTTTATTTTATTTATTCTTTGAGAGAGAGAGTGGGGGAGGGGCAGAGAGAGAATCTTAAGCAGGCTACACGCCCAGCTCAGTTTCACAACCATGAGATCATGACTTGAGCCGAAATCAAGAGTCAGATGCTTAGCAGACTGAGCCACCCAGACGCCCTGATTATTTTTAAATTTCAAGTTGGTACAGCCTCTCAAGGTAGTAAGCTTGCACATGTGGTGTCAAAGGAAGAATATGGTCTTTGGAAGCAACACTCACTTAGAAATCTGATCTGAGTAACCTTGGAAAAATTCCTTTAACACAATCAGCTTCATATTTCCCTTTCTACAAAACAGTGATTGTGTTATCTACTTTTCTAGATAATTGTGACAAGTAGAGGTTATATAATAAACACCTGGAATATAGTGGAGACTCAGTAAAGGTAGCCCCATTCCCTCCTCAACGGCTTTAGCAAAAACTCCATACATTTTAAATTCTGGGATTTGGTAAGCCTACTTTCCCACCCCAACTTCGTACATATGTAGATGAATGTATGGTCTAAAGAGATTATTAAGGACAGATGCCACAAAAACATGATGTTTTGTTCTGGATCTGTGGGATCCGACCACACCTTGAAGTATCTGATCCAGGCGAATTCCCTGAAGAAGCCCCTGTTTGGACTATCATAACACAGTGTCCCCATATCCGGACACCATCTGCGTTATTTCAGTTCTTATAATATTTAGTTATTTTTGATGGCTGTCAATACAGCATTTAGAACACTAAGAAAGAGTCCTTTGCCAACAATACCATTTAATTTTCTCAATTGGTTTTCAACTTTGAACTTTTGATTGAAGCTAATTACTTAACAAACATTGTGTGTGTTGGTCTCTTGGTATTTAAAATGGGAAGGAAACATTCTTTACAAAATAAGGAATTCTGTAGAGGTTTGAAATTCCAAATTGGTTTAAGTCACTTCATTCTCTTTCTGTGGAACCCAGATCTTGAACTTACCCTTTATTTTCTAATACCTGCTTATATGTCAACAGATACATGTCCAGCAAAACATACCACTCGATTTCTTGAATGTTTATATTTCCTCATCAATACCTAGCACACTGCCAATACACAGTAATGAGATTGGGTTGGAGAAAAACCCTCATGTAAGTTTCTTTTGACAAATATGCTACCTGGTTGAGTTGGTGATAAGTGTGTTGCTGAGAACATTTTGGCTGCTTTGCCAGAACACAGACTGTCCTATGTTTCCTTTCTCCTGTTTAGACTTATCTCACTGACCATACATCTTGAGGCAGACATCATTTGCAGGACATCCCTGCTGAATGTCCTGTAATCCTTATCTTTTTTTCTCCTCTCAGGCCTAATAGAGACCTAGTTTATTGCCTTTCGAGGGCCAGTTTAAAAAAGAAAATGTTTAGAAAGACAAACCCCGGTAAATAAACCAAAAGCTAGTTTTCTTTGGCTTTTGGGATTTGAAAACATTTTGATTGCCTGCATGCTTTCTGAGAATGGCTCCTCTGGCTACGAAGGGAAAAGATCACAGATCAAATAAATACATATGTATACACGAGGTATTCTCAACGCTCTACTAGTCATATGACGGTAAGGTAAAACATGTTCTCTTCTGCAATTTGAAAAGGATTTGAGACTCTACCAATTTGTTCCTGAAGGATATTTTGACTTCTTACAGGGCCTTGTTTTAATGCTAATGATGTGCAGATATGTTTGTTCTAGGTTGTTTTCAGAGTTTAAAACCTTTCCAGGTGAGTAGCAGGGAATGAGAGGCCTGTCTTCTTGCAAACTCTGCAACTTTTTTCTGTTTTGTCAATACACCCAAGTCATTCTCCCCAAAGTTTTTGCTCTCAGAACTTAGAATTCTGTTAGGGCTTGATAAAATAAAAATAAACCTTTCAAGTCAACCTCCATTGGTTATTTTAAAATTTCAGTTGGTAGGCTTTTCTTCATTTGTTTTATACATGGTCAAAATATTTTTTCTTTGTTTTAACCACAACAAAATAGTCAAAATCCCAAATATTTACTTTGACACTAACATTTCCTCAATTAAAAACATAGATGTGAAGCATTAAATCTCCCACTAACACTCAAGTATGTTCTTCAAATATTCTCAATTACTAGGAAAACAAGTCAATAAAAACAGCACTGTTCATCTACCCTCGATATAAGCCCTTCAAGGATAAAGATGGCACCCACATTTGGGGTATATGATGGAAAAACAGCAATAATCAGTGGATAATAATAATAATGATGATGGAGGCATTATCTCCTTTAGCTCTAATCATCCGCTTCCATTTCCTATGTCCTCTTGCCCAGCAGTGACTAAGCACTCACACCACATCCACAGACAGTCCTTCCTGTTATCTGGAATGTTCTGTCACCTGCTGAACTATTGTTTCAAAAGTAAACTGGCATATTCCCATTTCTCATCCCGTCCAATGGCACAAATAATTTGTAAACATCCATGCCTCGTTTATCTCTGGCTGTAAACCTGTTAGACATATTTATGTGGAGTCCTGGTAACACTGCAGTATTAGACACATTAATGAAGAGACTTGCTCATCCCCAGAATTTTTCCTCATCAAAGCCCATGACCCAAGTAACTGAGATGTCCTTAAGCAGGTAAATGGAAAAATAAACTGTGGCACATCCAGATAATGGAATATTATTCAGTGCTAAAAAGAAATGAGCTACCAAGCCACAAAAAGACATGCAGGGACTTCAAGTGCATATTATTAAATGAAAAAAAAATCTGAAAGGCTACGTACTGTTTGATTCCAACTCTATGATGCTTTGGAAAAGGCAAAACTATAAACACAGAAAGATCAGTGTTTGCCAAAGGTAGGGTGAGTAGGCAGAGCACAGAGGATTCACAGGGCAACAAAACACTCTGTATGATATTATAATGATGGATAGGTGACATTGCGCTGTTTGTACAAACCTACAGAATGTACAACACCATAAGCTTTGTGCAGTGGCAGTATCGTAGCCAATGAGGTTTATCCGAAGCGCGATTATTGCTAATTGAAAACTTTGCCCCGAATGTACAACACCAAGAGTGAACTCTAAGGTAAATTATGGGTTTGGAGTGATTATGATGTGTCAAATGTAGGTTCATCCTTGGTTAAAAAAAGAAAACTGTACCTTTCTAGCGAGTGATGATGATGGGGGAGCTGTGCATGCGTGGAGCAGGGGGTAGATGGGAAATCTCTGAACCCTCCTCTCAATATTGTTGTAAACCTAAAACTGCTCTAAAAATGTTGTCTTTTAAAAAAATGCCATGATCTGTCATATTTCTGGCCTTGTCACATTGCGGTCCTGATAAGAAAGCAAATATTCTTAGCTCTATATCCTGATTACCTGCTTGCTTTTCTGTCTGCTGGAAGAGCTTGGGAGCAGCTGGAAACCAGTGTCTGAGAACCCTTTCCACAGTCACCAACTAGAGAGATTCAGGAGAGAATGTCTACATTCCTTAAGGTCAGGCTCAATCACTGATTAGTTCAAAAATATTTTTTTCCAAAATTTGTTCTCTGAAGGTGAGACATGCCTGCAGGTGTTATTAAAAATTGTCTGCAGTACAATTTTTGCACAGACCTCCCATTCATCATTGTGATATGCAATCTGAGAATCAGACTCTGAATCTTAGATCTGTCCTACACTGGCAACATGATTTGTTTCCTCTGTACTTGTGTCAACCACAGAGGGTTGTGGGAAGAAGAAAACATAAGGGGAGGTACCTTATAAACTGTAAAGTACTCTGTAAATATTGTGTTTTTTTGGAGATATGGTTATCATGGTGATGATGATGATAAAGAAGCAGAGGAGGAGGAGGAGGAGGATTGTTACACGAGGACTGGATGGTTTCATAATATATGAAAAGGAAGGTGTAAGGAAGCATACTAGACAGAGTATGAAGATAACGTCCAGGAGTGTAATTTAATAGAAACATATGATTTTGTTTATCTGACCCTGAATGGGAAAAATGATGAGGTCATCAAAAAGTCCTTATGTAAAATGATTTCTCCATGTTTCTTTCAATGTGTGTGAATAGTGTACAGGTAATAGATGCCATTATTGGGGTTTGTTACCATATACTTAATAATGCTAAATATTTTGCATGAATTATATCATTCAGTTAGTAGGGGCAGGAATTGATATTCTACCATATTAGGTAATATAAAGAATATATAACATATAAATGCATATTATATAAAAGGAATCAATATAGCTATGTAAGCGCCAAATAAGGCTATTTCATTTTTGAGTGGGATTTCATGGAACTGATAAATTTTAGAGAAGGGATGCTGGAAGACTGACCTGGGCATCTGGACTGACTGAAAGAAGTATCAGAAAAAATGAATTGTTAAAATAATATGGCTGTGTGGATGGACAATAGGAAAGGTTTCAGGGAAATCACAGGTCACAAACAAAATTCCCAATTCTTATGAGGATATGGTCTCTCTTCCTATGGAACACTGTTCCCCAACTATACAAATTATCCCTGAAAACTGCCATTCTTCTGAAGATTTCTTAGTCATTACATGTTATACACTGTCTACTCCCTGATGACTTATGTGTCTGGAGGTGATTTTCACCAGTTTGTAGGGGATTTACAATTCTATTTTGGCTTCTCCATTTCTTCCAGCACTCACCTGGGACAAAGCCTACACCACCATGGGAGGTCTGTGCTGAGGTACGGAAACCAATCTCTAATATTAACTTAACCACCCCTAATTGGGCAGACACATTTGTTGCTGAAAGTTCTATAATATATTTTGAATTGAGATCTAAATTTGAATATTTGATCACCATTTGTATCAGTAAGAATGAAACGAGTAACCATGAATAAAGGTAGAATCCACAATTTTTCCATTTATCTTGACAACAGGCTTTGGGCTTATTAACACAATATCCCAACTAGCACAGAAACCCAGAGTATTTATTTCCAGCATTTATCATCATTTTTCCTTTCCACAGAAGAGCAAGTAGGTGGGCAACTCAATGGAGAGAGTAATACAAAATAAGAGAAGTGACTGCCTTTACATATTTCTACTTCTTAGAGTACACTTAGAGTACATCCTTGTACTAAACAGCATATCTAAGAACAGCACAGAACTCATAGACCATAGTTGTGGGATGATTTTTGCTAAATGAAAGGATGCATAAACTCCTGAGATGACTTATTTTCAAACCCTAAAAGTAGCGTTTGACAACACATGGGGTGTAGAAGAGCAGGCTGAAGGATTTGAATCTTGCCTGTGGCATGAGAGAGTATTTGTGCTTCAGATTCCCCAGCCATAAACTAGGGAGATGAACAGCCTCCACACAAAAGGTTTTTGTGAGCGCTTGGACCAGTACCTGGCACATAGCAAACATTATGTAAGTGACAGGCATGATCATGCCCGTCATCACCATTGTTCATGATTACATGTTCATTACTTCAGAGACAAAAGAAAACCTCCACGTTCTGCTGGCTTTGAGCACAAGGAGAGATTAAATACCATTTCATTATCTCAGCAATAGCCAATTTATTTATTATCATATGTAGAGTGCTTATTATGTGGCAAGCACTACAAGTATTTAACTATGCAGAACATTTTTCTCTCCTTATACAGTGTACAATCTGGGGGGAGGGTAGACAGTGAAGAAATTAAGAATATAATGTCTGGACTGATGAGTACTCTGGAGAAAGCTGAAGGAAGGTAGAGAAATGCAGCGTGACCTTTAACTCTGTCCCCATATTCACCATGTCTGACAAAATAGCTCACTGCAGGCCCTGCTTTTCCTCTGAAAGGAATTCTCAAGCTGACATTCTAGGTAACTGCCTCACTGAAATCTCAACCATTTGGCTGCAACAAAAATAATCCAGCATATGAACGCATCCAGATAGACATATGTACGCTGGTTTTCTGAAATGTAATGTGTATGTAATTTCCCGAATGGCTGGTTGTCACATCCATCTGGTCTTATTTCCATAGCACTTGAATGCACCACGAGGATATAAACCCTAAAAGCTAGAAAACAGAATTTAAATACCCAACACATACGAGGTGTGTTTTCAAAAGCAGCAGACAAGCGAGCACTGTGGTGACTTCATTAACTTCTCAGCCACAGTTGAGAGTAGCTGAGACGAAGCATAAAGGCCACAGAACATAAAAGACATTCCACCGGCAGACCTCATTAAGTGGGCTTAAGACAAGCTTGATGAGCTAATGACAAAAATCTAATTTGGAATTTCTGGACATAAGAACCCAGTAAAAGCCCAAATACACCAAAACCCTGCCATGCCTGCTATCTGAAAAAGCAACAACCCAGCGTCAATTAGGTCCATGTAGTTCATGAATCAAAACCCAGGGATGGATGTTGTCCTATTCAACCGCACTGAATAGGAAAATGTGTTCTATGTGTTTGTAAGTTTGGGCTCTGGTCCTATTTAAACTGCATAGATGTTGTAGGTTCTTAAATTAACAGTGGTCTCCAGGGAGGTGCGCATCAGGCTGTATTTACTGAACAAAGGCATGGCTGGAATCTAGACACCACACAGTTCAGAAAACAGTTTTGCTCCTGTTTTCGCATTCTCTAAAAGACCTTTCCTATTTCTAAATTCTGTCAGCACCTATGGAGTCTGAACATGTTAGGTTGTACTTACTTAAATGCCATGTAGAAATCTCCAGTTGACCTAGGTGTGCGTATTTCCACTCCAACTACTTTTACATCCCTTCAGTGGAGAAGCACTCACTTTCATGCACTGATAGCACCTATGTGTGCCCCACACAGTGGGAAGTGCCTTACAATTATTGTTAACCCCCATATCGATCTTATTATGATCAACTCAATTTTTATACGTAAGCAGGCTGGAGATTCAAAAATTTACCCCACCTCTCATAAGTGGGTGGAGAACCAATTAGCGGAGAACCAATAATCTATACCCAGGTCTCTAATTTCAGAGACCATACTTCCATTACCAATGCAAGGAGGAACAAAGACTTGTTGAATGAATAAATGTATCACTTAATATCCTTAAAATTAAAGGAGGAAGAATCTGTCACTTAAACTGTATCCTGTTGCAATAGTAGGTATATAATAATAGGATAGTTATTCAAGGTGAAGGTGTTATATCTTAGACTTTCTATATTCCTATAGTACCTTTTGCAATACCTCACAAATACAAAGTATTTGTAAAATATTTGTGGAATCAGTGAAATATTGTAACCCAACATAACATGTAATAAATGAGTGAAATGATTTTCCTTGGGTCATTTCCTGTTTCCTATTACCAGCTCCTTATATGAAGGAAGAATAGATTTTTCTAACATCTGGCTCCTGGTGCTAATTTCTTCAGAAATCCTTAGACACATACCCATGTTTTGACCTCTGGGCTTTTGGCCAGGCCTAAGGGAGACCCAAATTCTTGGTCCCAGCTTTTCAAAATGTGGCTCACCTCATTTCCATATAAGCTCTAGTAGTAACAGTGGAAATAATAATCTTTATTATTTAAAGATAAGTTAAAGATATTAAATAATCTTTATCTTTATTATTTAAAGATAAGTTAAAGATATTAAATAATCTTTAACTGTTGTGAACAATGCAAGGAGTCAGGATATCTTAATACATGTTTATTGAGGAGAGACAAACTCCATTCCACCTGTCAAAACCTGGTTAATGTCCTGGATTTCACAATATACTCATCCCTGGGCCCTATACTTAAATGTAGTAATATTTGCGTAGGACATTACTCTGTTAATATTGCATGGAGAAACAGCATTACTAGCTTCTTTTTTCCAAACAGTCCACAAAAAGTCTCTGAATGTATTCTCCTATCTTCATTTCTTCCTTGACCCTCACTGTAGTAAGAGACACTGGGTAGGTCCCTTCACATCTCCGCATATCTCATTCAAAAAGAAGAATGAAATGTCACTTGTCTTATCTCATTACCGTGAAGATTACATATGATAATATGTACAGAATAATTTTTGAGCCCTGAAATGTTCAAAGCTGTAAGAAATTATTAGAAAAGAAGAAAAGTATATTCATGTACAACATACCTTGAAAAGTCAGGTGTTTAATTTCATTCTTATGTAAATGATATGTGCATGTGTATGAACACATATGCATTCATAGACACCTGGGACAAAATGGGCTTATATATATACTGGTGGGAAATGTGAACCACTTTATTGCTTAAGACTTTAAGAGTTAATGAATGCCACATTAAGAAAATTTCTCTGTCTCTGTTGGTTTTTGATGCAGAGCTATTGTGTTTTATAAAATAATTATATCTATTATTTATGGAGTCAGCTTGATGATAGGCATCAAGTTAAGTTGTTTATATGCATTATGTGGTTTACTCATCATAGTACCGCTCTAAGTAGGTATTATTATCTTTCTGTTGCATATGGGTAAACTAAGGCCCAAAAGAATTAAGAAATGCCTCAAGGTCACACTGCTAGAAAATGACAGAGGCCAAATCTGCATTCAGGTCTGCCTGTTTACAAAGCTTTGCTTACCAAGTCAAAACCTATTCATCTGAAATTTGCATTAATTCAAGTGTAGCATATGTTATACTTCTCAAAGAGCGAATTCAAATGAATTCTGTCCTTTGTAAAATGTTAGGGCTCCTTTGACCAAATATAAACTGATAAAAAATATGCAACTTTTTCAAAATATATCTTTAAAAGTTTTCTATTACCCTCTTCGGAGGGTTTAAAACCTCTGGGCCAGGTAATACCTAGTATCTTACGATGTAGGTTACTGAGAGTTATAAATGGGGTTAATGGCCATGATTATTACTCATTGGCACCCACAGTTCACTCAAGGTGTAACTTGAGTGTTCCTACTATGTGCGTACCATTTCTCATGTGATAGAAATATGCAAAGGTACAGGGGAAGGTTAACAAAGAAGCAAAAGATATCCCTCAGGGAGTCTACAGTCTACCCTTTTGAAAAGAAACCAGCATACATGAAGCCGTCAAAGAGTCAAATTAGTCTTAGAATACATTAGCAATACTTAGAAGTAATAAAACTAAATCAAAATTTCTTCAAAGGATTAAGTCTCTCAGCCTTTAACTCAGTCTGACCTGCTTCCCCACATGCCAATTAGAGTTCAAAGAAAAGATTCATACACTTCATTTACAGATCTATTGAACCTTGGGCACAAGTGATAAATCCTTAATAAGTCAGAAAGATAGCTATATTTATTCTTAAAATTAACTAATTTGCACACTGAGGTTAAATGATTTGTCTAAAGACAATTCATTGGAATGTCTGATAAAACTCCGTAACTCTATTTTATACTTCACATCACTGACCTGTTTTCCTATTTTAATGTTACTGTGTAGAAACGCTAACATTGGTCAACAAAGATGATAGAAAAGATTCTGACACATCAACACAGAGACAAAAAACCCACAACCTTTACCTCTACACATAGAGACAAAAACCCCACAACTTTTACTAACATATCTAGGAAATCTCAGGATGAGCAAAGAGTGTCCCAAACATCACTTGGAATAGAAGAGATGGCTGACCTTTGCAGGGAGAATTTTTCTTCTTTTATCTATGCTCTGAAAGCAGACTTATATTTATTTAGCAGTTGCTCTAGTTGAACATAGCAGCACAAAAGTAAATACACCAGACAATCAAACTGGTTGGTGGACTCTAATGTCTACATTCATCTCTTCATTTAGGTGATTTTATGAATGACTGTACACACACATGCATACACACACATTTTGGTTCTTTAAAAGTGAACTCCCTGAGACTATCCACAGAACATGTGGACACCTTTAACTATCACCTTTAACTACTGGGAAATACAATACTCCCAAGTTCTCAAAAATAGAGATATTTCAAAAATACAGGAATTTTGCACTAAGCATTTTTGAAAACACGAATGCTAGAATGATAAAGGCAAGACAATTCTGAAGGTGACTTTTCAAACCATACTTATTAAATAACCATAATGATTATAACACATACATTTTATTCTAAAAATACTGGGTTTAGCTTTATTGATTAGACAGCAAATAGCAATCATGCTACCATTGGTATTGATACAGAAAATGGAAGACTACCTGTCCAAGCAGAACCTATGTCCTCTTTTCCACTTTGATTTCAACTATTTCAAGCGCTTCATGGTTTCCTGGGCCTTTTAACAGTACTTTAATATTTTTGCAGTCAAAATGTAACGAGAGCAGTCATTTCCACAAATTCTTTATTTTTAGTATAGATTCCATTGTAATTTTTCTGGATCTAAACCTATCTTAGAGAACCAAAATGACACAAAACTTTGGGAATAGAAATTAGCATAATTGAAATAATTCAATTTTTGGTAATTATAATTCTCACTTAAACCTAAATTAAATATGCCAAACTATAATTATGTTCAAATTTGCATCATGAAAATTATCCCCATTTTGCTCATGGCATCTTAAAGTATCTAATAAGGGATCTTAAACTCTTAAGTTTGAGTCAAGAGGCCTTACTTTCACAGCCTTTGGGAAGAGGAGACTTATTATGTATTAAGCATAGTTATTCAGCCTCTTGTGAAAGGGAGGATGGGTCCATTATTCCTCACAATATGATGTGTAGGATTTGTACTATAATCTTTGGGTACCTCTAAGTTACATTGCCATTAATGAGCTCTGAGTGCCACAGCAGACAGTGAAAGATTAATGCTTTCTTTGGAGAGAAACCTTAAGCAAAGCAGGTCATGCTTTAGGACACAAGTAATGGGAATCAAAGACACAGTAAAAGCCTGTAATACTTTAAAACTGGGCACCTGAAATAAGCGCTGCTTTGCTATCCATTTTTAAATGATTGAAGATGAGAGACAATGAGAAGGCCATAAGAACTTACCTTTTAGCACTGCAACCTGCTCATTGCTTCTGAAAAATCCTGTGATCGAATTATTATTAGCAGTAATTATTTGGGATGCAAAAAGAAAACACCCCCTAAAACACTACTCACTGTAAGCTGTCTGTTTAACTAACCTTTCTACTATTGGATTTCATTAAGTTAACCAGTCGGTGTGATTAAATTTGCAAGGTGGTTTATTTATCTTCATCTTTGGGACAGTAGGTGGATGTAATCCGGGAATATATTGGTCAAGAAATAGATGAGTCTGGATGAGCAGGCCTGGCACACTACCAAAGCACACGATGAGTTTCTTACAAAAAAACATATGAATATATCTCCAGTTGAGTAAAATATTCACATTAATACTGGAATAAGGCAGAAGAACCCTGGCTGACATCCCATCTGTTCTTATGAATTAAATTTAGAAATCATATGTAATATAGACATTTCTGTCTGAATATCATAAAACCCTGACACATCCAGGCTTTCATTAGAAAGCTCCACGATGTGACTTGAATAACAATCTGTCTTAGCTAATTAGTATTTTCAGTTTAGCATATTCACTTCCAGACATATTGCTGTTTGCACATGGTAATTTAGGTAAACAGATACCATCCACAGCTGCATCAATTAACACTGCTAATCAAAACTGAATTCAGGTAATTAGGCACATTTATGCAAAAAAATGTGTAATTTTGGAGAAAAGCTAGATTCTTCAGTAATATGTCAATAAGTAAAAAATCTCCTTTTGCTTATGAAGATGAAGAACGGGAGGAAAGAAATCATCATTAATGTATACATCATGCAGACAGAGTAAAAATTCCTAAATTAAATCTCAAACTTTAATTGGCCTGTATTTTCAGAAATTGGATCATATTTTTCATAAATGTTTCTCTCAATGTTTCCACATAGTGAAGTTGATTCACATCTGCCTAAGGGTTTAATCGTCATCAAGCAGGACTCAAATGGTTAATGAATTCTCAAGTATTTATATACTTAGAAGAGATGTTGGTCAAACTTGCTCTTCTATCTTGCTTAGCATCTCTTAGGGAGGATGCTCTCAGTACGTCTTGTTTCCTTACACACTTTAATGTTCTCTGCTGCGAAGGACTTGGTCTGCAGTTAGAATCACAATAGCAATTTCTGATTTTCTTGCAAATGCTCTTATACCCCCGAGTCTACACAATGCCCTCTAGTTGCCTTTTCATTCATTTCCAAAATGAATATTGTGACTCATTTTTCTGTTTTCCTATAAACCAATCTGATAACTTTGATTAGATCATCTAGTCAGTTCAGAAAAGCTAGTTCAGCTGTTGGTAAGTTATTAGTAACCAATTCAGGGTGAGAGGAAATTGGCAGGCTTAGAGTTAACACTAAAAGTAAAGGGAAAAAATGGGTCATTTTCAAAAGCATTCTATAGTAGACATGGAATCTATCTATCTATCTATCTATCATCCATCTATCATCTATCTCAATTTCTCCTTTCTCTTTTCCAACTTTGAAACTTAGGTTTATTTCTTTTTTTTAAAATTTCTTTTAACTTTTATTTGTTTTTGAGAGACAGAGAGAGACAGAGCATGAATGGGGTAGGAGGAGAGAAAAAGAGAGAGAGAGAGAGAGAGAAAGAGACAGAACCTGAAGCAGGCTCCAGGCTCTGAGCTGTCAGCACAGAGCCCCACGGCGGGGCTCAAACCCATAACTGTGAGATCTCATGACCTGAGCTGAAGTAGGACACACAATGGATTGAGCCACTCAGGGACCCCATGAAGCTTAGATTTACTTCTTAATGCAAACACCAGGGCCTTATAATGAAATACTGAGTTCAGTGTCCCTAGCTTTATTTTAATGGTAATAGTCACAATCTAGTTTAACAAACATTTCCTCAGCACCTATTGTTCTTCAAGCACTCTTCAAGGCCCTGTGGGCAGATACAGAGATGGCTTTAGACCTATCACACTCCTCTGAGCCAAGCTCTGAGAGTTCACAGACCAAAGGAATCATCTTTTAAAAAGTGGACCAAATCGCTAACTGAAAATATATCTGTCCATTCCAAACTTTTAGAACCTCTTATGCTAATTTTGCAAAGGTTTACTTTTTGTCTAACCCATGATATTTTTTTTGTTCTCATAATAAATTAGGAAATGAGAACTAAGATTGTTTTTGCCATGTAGAGTGATATCTTTCTCTCATGTTGTAGTAACCCCATACAATTTGTATTATATATATATATATAAAATATTATACAACTATATATATAAAATATTGTACAATATTGTATAATACAACATATATATATATATATATATAATAGTTTTTCCACATATTTCCTTAAACTCATTTGGCATTTGGCATAAGCAACTGGACAATTCCCTATAAAATAGAAATCTAACAGACTTTGCTCATATCCAGTTTCAAGAGCAGGGATCATAAAACATGGAGGCACATTTATCACTGGTTATTAAACTACTTCAACCAGTGAAAGTGTATGAGGTGAGAAGGGGTACCTCTGACTTTGTTAAACAGATTATTTAGAAACGTCAAGTGAAAGCTATGTAAATACAAACATTTTAAAGACACTTTTTTTAAAAAAGGCCAGTGGCTGACTTTCAATGAACTAAATGATTAATATTTGGGGAGGACAATTTTTAGTCTCTACGAAATGAGCTAAGTGAAGTTTATTGCATGGATGTGCCAGTGAATAATCCATGTCCTTCTAAAGCACCTCTTCTCTTACTTTCTTAGGAGTGAAGCAGGGGAGAATGAATTCCCTGTAGTCCCTGCAATTTAGTAAATCCCTTTGTCTGAGGAAAGAGTTTAAATTCATCTAAAGCTCCCGTGCTCACAGTCACCAAGTTTTGGGCAAAGTGGAGTGCTATGGATATGGCAACACTAGCTCTGGTGAAGAGGGCCTTGAAGTAGGGCACTGGCTTCCAACCTAGGCAAATCACTCTCCACCCTCAGCCTCGGTTTCTGGTCCATAAAACATGACTCATGGACCCACCTCACTGGGTTGGAGGGAATGCCTGGTACACAGTGGGTGCTCAAATAATGCTTGCTGAAACCCAATACAGAGTAGTCAGTGATGGCTCCAGAAATACTAATGCTAGAGGCATTTTAGTCAAAGTTATTTCATCAAGCAGTTCTCCATATTCCAAAGTCATATGGACAGGTGGTGCTAATACAAATAGCATGGAATGCATCAACAGGCCGCATGCCACTACACTACACTTGGTAGTCTTCCAATTCACCTGAGCACGAATGCTACAAAACTTTCACAATTAGCTGGAAAGTCAGCATCGGAGCACTTACTGTTTCTAGAGTATCTCTATTATTTTGTCCAACAAATCACAAGAAAAAATTCATTTAACCTACATTAACCAAATTATTTTATGCTAGAAATACTCTCTGTTAAGGAGAATAACATCTTGAAAACTTCATACATGATTACTTCGTGACCGACGGTTAGTGATTTTAAAAACCTTGAAAATCCTTGCATTTGCCACTTGTCATGTCTCTTTAGCCTGGCACCCTAAAAATGCTCCTAGTAGGCCTACTCTAAATTTTTGTAGAATTGAATTAAATTGTTGACTCACAAACAATACAATATGCAAAACAAGTAAAATGACACCACTGGTCACTCTTTGAACTGTCTCTTTTTTAAACAGAAGGACTCCCACTCAAGAAAACCCCAAATGGATTAATTTTGCTTGTTAATGGGACAGAGTGTTATTTTACAGCCATAAGAGAAAATGTCAGGTCTGGGACTAGGTGGATTAGAGGGGAACAGATTGCTAGAAACAAAGGCAACAAAGAAATAAAAATGTCTTCTAAATACACTGAAGCAAAACAAATGACTGGATTTGGGATTTAACAAAATATAATCTTATTTGCCTCTGCTCTTTCAGCACATCTTTTCCCTGCACTACAACAATATGAATCTCGCCTTCTCGAGCCATGATTTTCTTTTATGGGAAAGATTGCTGGTAACGGATGGCAATGCAGGGATGTTATCAGTAGTTGGGCATATTCGGTTTTTATGCTTAGAGAACGTCGTACTTACAATACATTTTAATGCCCCCAATTATTTTCATGCAGTTCTGGTAAGAAGTAAAACAGAATAATCAAATTAGAGGGGATTATTGAATTATAGCTGAAGAATTAATAGTGCTTATTTTAGAGATTTTGTTTAGCAGTAGTGTTTATTTATATTTTTTAGTGAAAATCATCTCGAATAAGAAAACAAGTATTGTCATGGAAAAACTAGACTTTTTTTAAGTTTGACAATTTAATGTACCAAAGCTAAAGCTGATAATCTACACTTTATCAGGCAAGGTACAGAACAACGTATTTGTTTACAATTTATGCTTGAATACTAGCCCCAAGATTAAGAATTAGGAAATTATCTTTATAGCAAACAGATCTTAGCTAAACATATTATTAATCTAAGCTGCAAGGTATTATCCAGCTCTTTGGAGGATGCCAGAGTCACTTTGCTAGCTGAATTATCTGTCACTCTATCACAGGTTTTTCATCTTTGACTTTCTTCATAGGCCTGGAGTAGAAGTCTATGTTTCAGAAAAAATGTTAAAAGAGTACATGAAAAGCTTATGCAAAAATAAACCAGGGCACCTCAGGCTTCTTAATTTTTACACTATAATACTTGGGACTTTTCTACCCTGACACATTCAGAGTGAATGCTTTGATGAAAAGAGAGAGAAGTAAATTACATATAGAATGAAGAGAACCTATATTATCATTTTAATAGTCCACAGACACATAAAAGGAAGATGTGTTCACTGCGTGGTGGGACTTAAAACTTAAAATATTCACTGACTTAGTAACAAAAAAATTTAACATGATATGAAAAATGGAAACCGTTTTTTTTTAAGTGACATGAATACGCAATTTTCACAAACGTGTCTGAAAAATTTAACAAAGAAAAATAAAACCAAACCATTTATGTGATTGTAAATAACTAGAGTTTGCCCCTCCTATAACATTTTTTAACTTGATAAAGCCACTAAAAATGTTTATAGACTCTCAGAGATCACAGGCAATAAAATTCTAGGCATTGGAAGTAATCAACTTTTACAAACAGCTTCATACGCCACTGTACTGACAAAGCCCCCATTTTCAGGAGACATCATACAGATTCCACACGGATATAATATGCAGTTTAGGTGATTGCCAGCAGATTAGAATAAAGATGTCACTGTTATTTATTCCTAACCTTTTCAGGATATTCCTAGATTGGTTTTCTACTGAGAGCACGCATTTTCGGTGTATGGAGATTGCCTTCAGGCTCCCTGCTTTTTCTGAGGTGGTCGTTTTGATGTTTTGATGGGGGAGTGATGCCTGGGACTCTTCCCACGTGGTCCCAATTATCTATACATTATTTCATATTCTCTGCAACCGGGATGCTCTCACCAGAGCTAGGATCCTTCCAAAGCAGCATCCCATCCAGACGTGCACAAATGAACATTAAAATAGGAGGGTTTATTGTTATTATTATTCGAATG
Organism: Cryptoprocta ferox; assembly: GCA_028646485.1. Taxonomy (NCBI): domain Eukaryota; kingdom Metazoa; phylum Chordata; class Mammalia; order Carnivora; family Eupleridae; genus Cryptoprocta; species Cryptoprocta ferox. Next base: position 22,335,749 of record CM053571.1, read on the forward strand.
ACATAGGACCTGCTCAATGTTTGCATTTAAATTGGCCAGAATAATTCAGCTCTGGCTTTTAATTTCAGAAGGGTTAATCACCCTAACAAAGGTCAATCAAACTTTAATCTTCAATAAAATTGCTACAGCCCCAATCACCTGCAGGACATTTATTATATTCCTATTTCCATGAAAAAGAACGCACTGCTTTCATTATGCCTCGCTAATCTTCTAACTCTTTACATTAGCACATTTTACCAAAAATATTAATTCCTTTGAAACTCTGTCAAGAGTTCATTTCTACACATCTCAGGAGATAATCCTGTTTAAAAGAACGGGTACATCAGCTGTGAACTACTTTTCTGGCCTCTTCTAATCCTCATAGACCTTCACTACTCTAACTGAGTTCTTACAATAGTAAATCTCAATTACACAAAATATTATGGAGGTTTAGGTTAAAACAACATTATATTATTTTAGGAACTTAATCCTCCGTATTGTCTATGATTATGCCATTCATCTACTTGTTTCTATCCATAGTGTTTACTGTATTCAAAAGTTATTGATTTGGAAGAAGCCAATGTTAACCATATTTGAATAGCAACAGAAGGACTTAAATTCATTAATTCACTCACTCAATAAATATATATTGATGCCTACTGTGTACCAGATATGAGGAGAGAGATGCAAAGTCGAAGAAGAAAAGAAGAGTCTCTCTCATGAGAATAACACTCTCTTCTGAAAATGACGTCCAGAATATAATAAAACAATATCTTAAACCTCCACTTTTAGCTTTTTTTTATCATCATTAAATTTTAGTGAAGAATGGAAATGTGTTAAGTCAAATTTTAACCACAATTTCAACAAACAGATTTTTCTATCATTTGGACACTTAATGGCTTTAAAATTCACAATCCCATAAACGGCTCATTTTTAAAATTTGAGAATATGAAATTTGATTGCCACATTTTAAAATAAATACATTCAGAGTATCTAGTCTCCCATGACTAGGAATAAAGCCATGAGAAAGTTTAATTGGGTTTATTAAAAATATACATGCTGTGCACTAATTTGTTTCAAAAATGTTGCTTCATTATGTTTAAAAACTGCTAACAACACACACAACAAATGGCGTTGGTAAAAAAAAAATCATTGCTTTAATTTGCCGTGATATCAAGGTCTGGATGACCACAAAGGGAAAGTAAAGGATCTGAGTGTAAGTCCCAATTATACTGGAAATTGATCGCCTTGGTATTATAGTGGTGGTGTGACAGCATAAATAACCCAAACTTCACCTTCTGCATAGTTTTTGAGATACCTTCCTCTTTGTACCCAGAGGAATCACACAAGCATATACACAGAGGCACATGTGCTCCTCTTCATCAATATTCAAGTTCATTAATTAGGAATACGTGATGGCTATAATTTGGGAAACTCCCCAGAGCCTGAATATTCAATCAAGCAAAGCAAATCACAGTGAAAAGAAAATACAGGTATAACAGTCAATGGCCAGACTGGCATTGAGGAATAGCACATAATTTTAAGAAATACTGGTCTTTCTAAATGTTGTAAAAAGCCCCAATTACTTTGACCAAAGTCAAGACCTCAGCCTTCCTTCCCCCTGCTTTGAGCATTTCTTGAAACTGAAATAGAACCTCTTCATATTCTATAACTATGCCTCCTTTTTTTCACTCCTATAACTAGGTTGACACAATAGAATAAAGCAGAGCAATGGCTTTTATTGTTGAGCAAAATAAATCCAATGCTACACGATATAAATGTTCAATTGATATTTGTTAACAAATAGTTATTCTGAAAACTGATAAAGATTAGACACAACAATAGGCAAAACATTGCTTTATATTCCATTCTCCGTATCAGAAGCCATTTCATTATATTTCTGAATTTCCGGATTTGGGAAAAAACCCAAAGCTTTCAGAGAACATGCTGTAAATGCTCAAGATGCATACGGATCTTTTTATGAATCATTTTGGTCACAAAACAGAGAAGAGCCCACAAGCCATCAAACGAAAATCTTAATAAGAAAGCCCAGGTGTAGAATTATGGAAAAAGACAAAAACAAATCATACCTTTGGCTGAACAAGTTCACGATTTCCCGTCTTGCCTATACAGCTTTGCCATTCCACCTTGAACAAAAGTCAACTCCGTGTCCCTTGTGATCTTTGTGACAATACCATCATATCACTGGCAAATTTTTCGATTAAACTTTGCAGATGTAGTAGCAACTTTGTTAATTATGATATTAGCCAGCTGGCGGGTACAATCAGTCAACCACTGTAAGAAAGCCAGACAAAGAGACATCTAATCATTGCAACCAGAGCAGATAAATTTTGTTCCCTTCTCATACGTGTCACAGATTCTATCCCTTCTGACCCTCTCCTCAGCCATCGACTGTCAAATTTAGATTCTGCGAGCTCCCAGCTTCCCTTTATCCCTGCCTTAGATCTGAAACTCTTGGTTATCAGGAAGACACGCGTCACCAGCTGTCTCGGAGCAGGAAAGCAATCAGGTGAATACTACTTATTATCTTGCATTGCTTTCTGAGGAGTGACAAGATTGATTTGGGACCTAGAATACATTCAGATCTCAGACATGTAGTTCCTAGGGTTTTGAGTTCAAACAGTAGGGTATGTGCGAAGTTGCAACAGAGAGTACTTTAATCCCAATGGTAAGGATATGGGATATTAGAAATTTAAGGAGAATTAAAAAAAATCTATCAGAGTTCCTTTTTCAGATGCCTTTGTATTTTCTTTTCCACATACGTGCTACCTTGGTAATGTTTACAGACAGACTGTTACTCAGAGGAGCCAGCTTCACAGCAAAGTAGCCTTAAGTCAACCCATGGAAACAGTATTCTGACATTATGAAATTGTCTCCACCTATCCGCTTTTCATTAAGAAGAGTACTCTATAAATTCCCATTCCTGGAACTTATCCTTACATAAAAGTTGGAATCAAATTTATACACAATAAGGTGAGAAACTAATTTGGGCATCACAGTTAAGAATAATTTATACAACTTGAGACTGAGAGACAGACTGTATCTATCGATCAGTAGGTAGATATACACACATATACATTAATGAACTTACTGAAATTGAAATAGCATAACATTCCTACAAAATGCTTTACAGTATTTAAAGTGAAACATTCAGTTGACCAATAAAATGTTTGATCTGCATGGTAAGCCATTAAATCAATGTAATATTTATTAAATGATTGTTTTTCCCCATTGAAATGTTTAAACATCAGTGAAGTAAAAAAGTTTGCACTGCAGACTTTAAAAAAATAATAGGGGTGCCTGGGCTTCTCAGTCAGTTAGGTGTCTGACTTCAGCTCAGCTCATAGTCTCACGGGTTCATGAGTTTGAGCCCTGCATCAGACAGTTTTAGACTCTCTCTCTGCCCCTTCCCTGCTCTCAAAAATAAACATTTAAAAAAAGAGTGATATACAATACAATAATAAAGTTATATTCATCAACAAATTAGTAGGTCTTTCTGGGATGGAAGAATTTGGTGAAAAGCTAAAATGCAATTTTGAATTGCATTTTAAATAGAAATTTTTTACATTTGGCACCCTAAAGGGACCAAAATGGTTCTTCCACCTGTGAAAACTACAGTTTAGTACACTGTATTAAAAATAATGTATGTTTGTATCCTAAATTTATGTTTTATTTTCACATGAGGATGTTCCAGGAATGGAAAGTCCAAAGTCCCTGCACTTGGCTTACTTAGCACAAAGTGCTGAAAAGATAAATGTTATTTGGGTGCAATCTAAGACATATGCCACAGGACTAAGGTGATGTAGGGACCCTCAAACTACGAGCAAGATCGCTTCATTCCTTGAAGATAAATCCTACCAGGACAGAGATGAGAGAGGAAAAATCGAGTTTCAGGAATTCTCAGAAACTGTATCTATGTAAATGTCTTTCTGAAAGGAAAATATTTTTTATCCTTCATGGCTGGGGCTACAGTTAAGAAATAGGGCAGAGCCCACGGAAAGCTAAAGAACATAGAGGTTGAAAATATTAGAGGATGAGGGTGTGCTGCAGCACTATCTCAACAACAACAAGAACAACAACACAATCTTAGACACGACTTTAGTAATGCTCCGTTAAGAAACCAGCTGGGCTGTCACCTTCACCATCAGACTCGGTGACCACCAAGGGGCCTGGCAATCAAGAAATGCATGTTGATAAAGGATGAATACTTTTGTGGCACACACCATCCTCCTCAAAGCCCAATCTACACATTTTACTAAGTAATGCAAAAAAAGCATTCTTTAGGCCTTACGTGGGTTACTATATATCAATTATCATATATACATTCAAAATTGTATCTTTAAAATACCAAAGAAACAGTTCATACCTACAGAGTTCGAAATACAATTTTTCTTAAGATTCTAAAATGTGTTTCAATATTGCTCACTAATTGCTTCTGTGAAAATAATCCTAACTCAAAGTTAAAATGAGTCAAAAGCTGTTTTGCTCTTTGACTGAAAATAAGAACTTTTCTTAGGAAATCCAAAGAGGATAAGATATATACTACTCACACAGAGCCTTTCATTGCAGTAGTATCTATAAGAGAAAATGAAAACAACCGAACATTCCCAAAGAGGGAGATTACTAAATAAATTAGGGCAATGACTTGTATGCACTTATCATGTGAAAATGAGGATGACAGAGAAAACCATCTTCTTAGGACTATAGTGAATGAAAAGGGAAAGATACAGAATTTTACATATACTGATAACTGAGGATATTTGGACAAAATACTGAGAGGAGAAATACCCAAAGAAGAAATATGTTCCACGGGGTTAAAAAGTGTTTTCTTCTTATACAGAAGCTTGCTTTAACACCATTAGAATTGTTAATCTCAGAAAGTATGAACAAAAGTCCCCATCTGTAAAATGGGAACAACAAGAATAATAACCTTCTGAAGAAGTTTTGGTATTATTTCAGATAATGGGAATAAAACCTTCTGCATCTTTCCTCACCTGCAGTAATACTTGTTACATATCTTTAGTATAATCACCATATAAATAATCCTGACACATCTATGTACTGTATCTTTTATTTTTTTCTATGAAACATCACCAAAAAGTCACTAAATTAAATCACGCAATCTCTGGGGCACCTGGGTGGCTCAGTGAAGTGTCCAACTTTGGCTCATGTCACAATCTCACAGTTCATGGTTTGAGCCCCGCATTGGGCCCTGTGCTGACAGCTCAGAGCCTGAAGCCTGCTTCAGATTCTTTATTTCCCTCTTTCTGCCCCTCCTCCATGTTCTCCGTTCTCTCTCTCTCTCTCTCTCTCAAAAATAAACGATGCAATCTGAAACAAGGAAAACTCACCAAGTACAGAAATATAGCCTAGATGATAAAACTGGTTTATAAAATAATATACAAAATAATAATGACAACATGTTGGTTCAATAATTCTATACATTACTCAATTCTCACCATGAGTGTGGTCACCACCTGTCACCATACAAATGAATATAACATTGTATGTCAAATATAAATCAATAAAAAGCTAATGGCAATAATAATAATGAACAGAGCAATGTGATCAGTTGCAAATTGTACTTTACATAAGACCTCTAAGACCTTTATTAATTTTAGAAGACCTATGGGTATTATAAAGAGGGCTCTGGTTTCAACTTCTGACATGCCAGTAAAGAAGCAGGATTGCTGGAAAAACTGAAGTGGAAATAGGAGAAACTGACCTGGAGGAATTGACACACCTCCTAGAATCTCAGTGCTCTTCCTTTCATTTTCCAACGTGGTACCAGCTGATTTCTGCTCCTCCAGGGCACAAATTCTGACTTACAGTAGAATCAGAATCAGCTGAGCTGCTCTTTCCCTGGGACACTCCAGCGCCACACCTCGCAATGGGTTAGGTGTGGACTTTTGCACAGATGGAAACAGTCGGTGAGAACAAGGCAATATACCCTTAGGAACACTATGCATGGAGAAGCACGGGGAAGTAGCCACTGTGGATCCACACAGACCACTAAAGCCTATTCTGCTACGGATGCTTTTATCTGTGTATCACAAACCATCTTCCACTGGCCCTTGAAACGGCCCGTCGTAATCTCCTGATCACTTGAGTGTTTAATTTAAATCTCATACATATATTTATTTCATTTCTGCCTTCTGACCCACTGGATATAGAATCAAATGCCTAATGTCCCTTCTCTGTTGTGCCATGGTCTCAGGCATCAGAAAGCCTGCTTCCATTCCATTCCTGGCTCCCACTTACCAGCTCTGGGACTTTGGGCAAGTTATGAAATCTCAACAAGACTCTTAAAAAAAATAACACTACCTTGTAGCGCTATGTGAAGATGAAATTATATATGTCGGTTGTTTAGCACACAGTAGGTATTCAATAAATGCTCTGTCATTACTGAAGTCACAGTGGAATCATTGGGAAGCAACAGAGCTCAGTAAGGGGAGCAGGAGATCCACAATCGAGCTTCTTGGGTGAATTTAGATCCTGGTTTTTTTCCTTCAGTGATTACTAACAACAATGCAAACAGTAAGAATATTAATAACTTCCTCATGGAGTTCTCAGAGTTAAATGACTACTATAAAGTACTTACCACATAGTAAATAATGTGTGTAACTATTATTATTATTATCCTGCTTACTATGCTAATTGGTTATTTTTTCCCCTTTGTTTAACTGTTGTAAAAATAAATCATGCCTTAGGATGTTTAGACCTGAGGACTCATATATTCATATGTGCTTGACAATATGTGGACAAGGTTGCTCAATGCAGCACTATTTCCAGGGGCGAAAGGCTGTGAATGATCTAAAAAATCACCAAAGATAACTGGTTATATAAGGTTAGATCCATACTGTGGAGGGCAAAGCAGCCATTAAAATGAATGAAGAAGTACTGATATGAAATTATTTCTATGATACATCTAACGGAAAGAAGAATTATGCAGAATGGTGTATTGCACGTTATGATTTTGTTTAAAAAGACTTGTACATAATGCTTGTATATTCAGAGAATCTCTGAAAAAATACACAAGAAATCACTAACAGTGATTTCAGTAGGGAACATAAGGCTTGAGGGACAGGAATGGAAAAACTCTCTTCACAGTACAGATCCTCCTCAATTTATGATGGAGTTATGTCTTGATAAACCCATCACCAATTGAAAATACCATAAATCAAAATGCCTTTAATAGATTTCATCTACCAAACATCATAGCTTAGCCTCGCCTACCCTAACTGTGCTCAGAACACGTTAGCCTACTGTTGGGTAAGATCATCCAACACTAAGCTTATTTTATAATAAAGTGTTGAATATCTCATGTAATTTACTGAATCCTGTACAGAAAGTGAAAAACGGAACGGCTGTATAGATAGAGAAGGGTTAAGGGTTGTAAGTGTGTCGACTGTCCACCCTCAGTGGCTGACTGGGAGCTACTGCCCAGAATCAGGAGAGGGGATTTTACCACATTTTATTAGCCCAGGAAAAGATAAAAATTCAGAATTCAAAATACTGTTTCTACTGAATGCATATCACTTTCGTACTATCATAACATCAAAGAATTGTAAGCCGAACCATTGTAAGTCAGGGACTGTTTATATATTTTTTGCTACTGTATGAGTTTGGGTTATATATATGTAGCTCTCTTTTAAAAACATTAACAAATTTAACAACTTAAAAAAAGTCATTATCCCTACTTGAATGTGCAGTCTATTTTGGTTTCTTTATAAAAAGAGACACCCTCCATTTCCCATGATAGTAGGCACAATTCGTCAGCTTATGCCTGCCAAGTTGATCTGCAGGACACAGAGTGCTGTTTTTTTTGGGGGGGGGGTGTTTTTGCTTGTTTGTTTGTGTTTTAAGATTTTACTTTTAAGTAATCTCTATACACAATGTGGGGCTTGAGCTTAGAACCCTGAGATCAAGAGCTGCACGCTCCACTGACTGAGCCAGCCAGGTCCCCCATAGTGTTCTTTGCACCATAGCATGACCTATTCCTTTCAACTCTCCATTCAATGCTATTTTCAATAGCATTTGTTGCAGGAGCTGATTTTCCCCACCCAACAAATGCCAAAATACTGATATTCCCGCAGCCTCTCCTTTCTCAAAGGATTTAAGTCAGCACACGAGACACTACCTGCATTCCTACATTCTGGATGATTCTAGAATCATTTCAAGTCAGGAGTCGTGTTCATGTTACAAATGGACAAATGTTTGTCTTCAGACAGGCAGTTCACTCTCAAGGCTAGGTCCCCTAGGTTGCCAGCAGATCGCCCAGAGCTAAGGGCTTTCAGTGGGTCACAAGATGCAACATTACATACCCCTGGTATACAATAAATTCTACACTATTGATAACCTGAAAATTTGGTATGGGCTTCAAACTTAAGACTGTTCTTATCTTTTCAAATATGCAGATCTGAGAATTCATTGCTAATTATAAATGTTATCTAAAAAACAGTAATTGATACCCTCATAGGAATCTTTCATGTGTCGTGTTTCCTCCTTATATGGAACAGTCTTTCCTACTTTTAAAAAAGTGCAACTACCAATCACAGATGCTAGCCATCAGAATGCTTGGATTTGCAGCGGGATGATAGTCAACATGTGGCCTCTACTGCCTGCATGGAAAGCAGCATTGAACTCAGTGGAAAGATGATGCTTAACCAGGTTAGTTGATATGGTAGACACAATGGCCAGCACTCGGGAGCACTTGATAATGGGTGTTCTCATCAGCAGCAACATCATTGTCATCATCACTAATTTTAAACACCATTAGATGGTCAAATGCTGCACTGGGATATGAAAAACTGCTGGTTCTTCCCACTTGTGAATTTTTCTTTTCCAGAGTAAATCTTACCCATGAACTGAATACAGGTCCATACAGCGACGGGTAATATTCATCCTATATGTCAGCACTTCCCAAACTTTTATGATCATGTAAATCACTTAGGGATCTTGTTAAAATGTAGATTTTGATTCAGTAGATCTGGGTGGAGCCTGTCATGCCACATTTCTGACAGGCTCTGGGGGGGCCATGCTGCTGCTGGCCGTGAGGTACCAAGGTTATGTACACCGTGGACTTTACACAGGATGAGAATGACATGCTTGGTAATAAATACAATGAATATTAAACTATATACTTATGTGCACAACCAAATAATATTTTTTCTTCTCTCTCTCTCATGTGTACCTCTCTGCATTTACGTTTCTCAGTCTTCAAATAAAATGCAGATACACAATAAAAGTACAACTAGTTTCCTCTCTATGTTGACGATGGGTGGATACAAGGCAAGGGAAAAAAATCAATGATATCATTCATAAAGGAAAGGTAGCATTTACCAAAAAAATCTTTTAAGTCAAAAGGCAAAGATTTTAACCTTGAGATATTTAAAAGAGTGAGTGATAATTGTTATGTCCTTTCTTACCATAACTCAAGTCAATGTTTATGTTCATTCTATTTGATCCACCAATAAAATAAGGCATTAACAAAATCCTTTTTCTATGATCTCTGTGCTTCTCTTGTGTAACTAAATATTTATATCTGTTTTATTAAAAAAACTACTTAAGGTAAATGGTTTAATCAGTAAGAATATTGTACCCTCACTGAGCTGATATGGCCTAACTCTTAACAATGCTGGAAATATTTGCTAAGTTTTCATTATCATTTCAATTGCTATGAGCTAGTACCCTTGATATGCTTAAGGATACTGGGTGAAAAAAAATAATAGAATTTGAGTACGGTAAAGTAATACTCTAAATTCTAAAACTCAGCATCCAGGCAAAAGCAAACTAGGGGTAATATGGTCCAACACAGTTTTGTTTTTGATTTTTCAGACTTTTGTTTTTCAAAGTGAGATCCATGTAAGAAAATATTTACAACAGAACTAAGTACCACATACACACTCAAGAATATTTTTGGTGAAAAAAAATGTGTTCATGAAACAATATTTATAACATTCAATGTATGCTGATAATGCTATTCTTTCTCTTACTTTATAATTATTAGTTTTTCATGCTAGCTATGACCTACTAAGTTGATTTCATAGTCCACTAATGGGTCAAACTTCCAAGTTTGAAAATACAGAAACCTTGAGAAATGTCTGAGAGCTTAGGCATCTTCTCAAGTGGTTTATGGGTGCAAGAGATGTTCAGGAACTGTGGCCACATTGTGACATTCATAGACCAAAGGCCTGGTCAGAGGTCCTGTACAGGGACATTTCGGTGGCAGTTAATCATATCTTCACTAATATATTCAGTATACATGCTTTCTCCCCTCCCTTCTTTGGAGGATAGTGTAAGAAAATCACCTTTGACACTTAGGTGGAATAATGGAGTTTCAGTGAAATCCAATTACTATTAGGAAGTAATAAGGAAGCAAGTGAAGAATGACTATGGATCAGAACTGATGAACACAAGGAAATGGCAGGCAGCAATTTAGCATCTTTTAAACACACTTAAATATAGTAAGCTGCATTTACCTGGGAGTCACATCAGTGAACCAAGTAGATATTATTCTAAAATAAATTGGAACTTTTAAGTACTGGTCAATCACAAAAAATGCACAGAACGAGAATGAGATTTTGGTTTGTGTTGGTCCATTTCATGAGGGAAAAGCCAAATCATACCTTTCAGAAGTTCCAATAGCACAGAACCATTACAGACTGAGAGGGTAGGCATTCTAGTTTCCATTTTATAGAAGGAACACAGGAATAGGTGTGTGAGATAAGAAACTCAAGCAAATGAAGTCATGGATCCTAAAAGAAGTATACGGAAGCCACATGTCAATGCCTCGTTACTTGCTAGATCTTTTTTTTCCCACTGAAACACAAGCAAGCAAACAAAGACAAAGCACACCCCAGTTGGTAGCAAGAGAGACAACTGGCTAGAGGGGAGTATTGCTATCCTTAGTGGGTCTCAAGAGTTGTTCTGTGTAAGAAAGACTGGGTAACCTTTCATATTTCCTCCTGCACGGTTATTCTCAGATTCCATATGGGGAGTACAAAAATAGTGAAGAAAATCTCCCTAGTTCAGAGTTGGGTACCATGTGGAGGCTTAAGAGATACTTTAAGTGGAAGAGAGTTAGCTGAATATATTTAAAAATAACAATATTTTAGAGTGATGATCAGAGATCATATTCCTTATATATTTTATCTTTCAATGTTTCTAAGGAAGATGCTTATTCTGACAATTCACTAATAGTTATTAGTATATTTAGTGTATATATGCTGGGATAAAGATATGCTTAACAGACTAGCAGGTCATATCTCAGTAGTACTCCTCTCAGAGAAAGACCTTTTCATAACTCTCTCAAGGGCTTCTGACTCTTAGTAAACATCAGTGTTTTTGCTCTCGGCTGAAATTATTCTGACAGCTTTGATATTACATTATCATTACAAGATAGGGGTATACTTAAAGATAAATGAGGATTCATGGAGAATTAAAAACAAAAAGAATTAATACACGTTTCAATAATTTGAGGTTAGAATATCAAAGGTTACTCAGATAAAAATTTGATATTTTTAGTTCAATTAATCATACCTTTATATAGGTAAGCAAATGATCCATGTTGTTCCATCAACAACCCTCCAGTTCCACCTCACACAAAAACATATACATCTCACTTCAAAGATTTGCTTAAAAGAAATGATGACATTTTAACATCCTAGAGAGATTTCTTAATGTGGATTAGTCCTAATTCCAACTGATTTTCTCTGTAACCCAGCCTCTCACTCTCATAAAAAAAAAAAAGAAAGAAATATTCCCAGCAAGATCTTTCAGTTACATGGTAGATTTTTCTAAGTAGATTGTAAGCCTCTTGCTCTTATATGGTCTATTAATAAGATATTATGTTACTGTACGATTTACTAAATTGCAAAGATCGGTGTTCTTACCTTCTATGCAAATCAAATCCTACAAAGCACATGCACATTCATACACATGTGGTTAACACTCTCAAGTGTAGCGGTCCCTTACAGAGTTACATAATTAAATCATTTGGGGGACTTTTTCAAGAAAGTTTATTATGGCCAAAAAAAAAAATTCAAAATGAAAAGTGAAATTTGTGCCTGAGTTTTAAATGGCAATTTTTATTTGTTTATTTGTATAATTATCCATTTATTTTAAGAGCACCAGTGAGGATGGGAGTTTGGAAGATGATGCATTAAGAGGAGATGAAACAGATGGAATACACAGTTAAGATCAAAGAGCCCCATCAATTCATTCGGAGAGTCAGAATCCAGCTGAGCCTTGGAGCCCTGTCTGCATAATAAGAAAGGTTGACTAAAACATAAGGATTAAACAGATGAGCTGTCTCCTGCAGAGGCGTGGGAGGGAAGCCCCACTGAGACACTTGTAAAGACACTTTGGAAGTGCACACCTGCTCCTCCAGTCAAACATACAGGAGACCAGGCTGGCCAAAGACGTTCCACTAATGTTCTAGTTTTAAGAAAAAGGAATGTATGTCCTAAGAATGTCTTTTTGTTATTTGTCAAGGTATTTTCAGTCCAGGAGAAATGACACATTAATAAATCGCCTCCATTTATCCAAGGTGACTTATCAAGTGCTTGTTTTTCAAAGTTGAGAAAAAACAGAATGCATGTTTTCCTATGTCATGAAACCATATTAGGGAGAAGCCTACCTTGTGATCAATTTTTTTCCCAATAAATGGTGCTTTTCTTGAGACAATCTTGAGTAACACTGGTAAATATATGCTAATTCTATTTTCCATTCTCAGAAAATTATCATTTTTAGTAGTATATCCAAATTTTTATGAACACCATGCAGGTTATACTCAGAGCTATGCTAAATTACACAATTCAGTTCCATATAGCAGGAATACAGCACAGAAATCAAATGCACTTAAGGCTCTGGGCCCGTGACAAATGGTACATTTATTCTAATGACCTCCACAATGTTATGTTGTAGCTACTGATAAAAAATTATTCTGAACATAAATACAATTTTCTTTTAAGAAAGCTAAGCTAAGCATGCTGGGCCTTTAGACCCTACTGGGAAAAGATTGTATGGAGTTATAACATTAGACTTCAAATAAAATTTAAAAACTTTACCTTTGGTATGGATTAACTTTCTCAAGCACAGCATGTAGGGTGATTTAAATGCACCATTAATAGACCCAAATATATGGTAAGCATCGGCTTTTGTTTAATTCACCAAAACAAGCAATCCAATTTGCAGCAGAGTTTCTCAGGAGTAGAACAAGCTGCAAAATGTCAAGAAGTGGCTTTGTGGGGTTGAAGGGCAGTCTGACCTGTTCCCTGTTAGTCTAATTACATTATCACTCAGTCACTCAACCAACCAACTAACCAACCAACCAACCAACCAACTTTTTTACAGTGTTGATTGATTACGTGTAAGGCACTATGAGGGACACAGAGAAATACACATGAACAGTAAGTAACAATACTAAACTGGAAGTGTCAAACATGTGATGCGGGTAAATGCTGTAGCAGTGAAACGTTGTGGGATGAAGGAAGACCTCAAAATCTTCATTTAAGAGATGGGATCTCACTTAGGACATGAGGCATGAGGTGAAGAGGAGGGAACTGGTTCTGTGGGGGAAAATACAGAGATAGAAGAGCGTAGACTCCACTTGGAGAGAGAGAACACACCATTCCACTTAGTATGTACATGGTTAAAAAGGAAAGAGGTAATTATGAAGAGTCTTTATTAGTACACAAACTGCTTTCCCCTTAGGCGTTCTCTAGATGTCATCTACAGAATCACTTGGCATTCCTATTAAAAACTCATGATCCAGTCCACTTCAGACATTATGAATCAGAATCTTTGGAGATGAGAATGGAGAAACTGGATTTCTGAAGAAATTCAAAAGTTAAGATGTTATTTTTAATCTCTTAGAGGCAACTTTAAACATTTAAAGTATTCAAGAAGAAGTGAACTAAAGGATAGCTTAGAAGGACTTTAGGAAGGGTGGACTGGGAGACAAAATGAAACTCTGGGCAGGAAGTCCAAATCAGAAATTCTTGTTTTAATCTAAGTATGTGGTAAGAATAATCACCTTTGCTCCAAATATACATTAATATTTCCACTTCTCTCAAAAGCAGAAGCCCTTAATTCCAAATCTCATCAAAATTTCCTATGTATTAATATTCCAAGATGTTTCATTTTAGTTTTTATTTATTTATTTTGAGAGAGAGAGTGAGAGAGACAGAGACAGAGAATGAGCAAGTAGGGGCGGGGTGGAGAGAGAGGAAGAGAGAATCCCATTCTGCCAGCATGGAGCCTGATGTGGGGCTCCAACTTGGGAACCCTAAGATCATGACCTGAGCTGAAATCAAGAGTTTAGATGTTTAACCAATTGAGCCACCCTAGCACCCCAGTATTCCAATATGTTTTTAAGAATGACTTCAAAGTCCAACTTATTTCAGTAGGACAGTCCTATCACCTTAAAAAAAACTTTTAGGGGCTCCTGGGTGGCTCAGTTGGTTGAGCTTTGGAGTCTTGATTTTTGACTCAGGTCATGATCTCACGGTTGTGGGACACAGCCCCATGTGGGGCCCTGTGCTGGGCGTGAAGCCTGCTTAAGATTCTCTCTCTCACTCTCTCTCAAATTAAAGACTATATATATTTTTAAAATACACTAATCTACTTCTGATAACTACTTTAGTACCTGTTTTCACAAGGTCTCATTCAAATCTGACTCTTCAGATAAAATAATATTTGTATCATTAATCCTTAGAGAAGTTAGCAAATCATCTATAAATGCTATCATACTGGTCAAAAATTAAGACAATAAATAATATTCAGTGCTGGTGAAGATACTGGGAAGAGAGGATTATTAATAACTATTTTTGAGAGTTTAAATGTATATACCTATTCAAGGAGCAATTGGTAATGGCTAACAAAAATTTAAATGTCTAACAAAAAAAGTCTAGCTTAAAAAGTATCTCCAGATGTGTATAAGGATAGATAGTGCATGCACACACACATACACACATGCTTATATAATAATTTTTTTACAGAAAAAAGGTGGAAATAATTTACAAGAACATCAGGAAAGGAATAATTACATCAGGGTACATATATATTACAGAAAACGGTATAGTTATAGCCACAAATTCTGAGAATCTCTGTGTTGTTGAATAATGTTCAAGATAAATATAAAAAGCAAATTAAAGAAAAATATGTATTGAATAATCCAATTTTTAATGAAGAATGCAATGTGTGTTGGTAAGTGTATTTATGTATGTTTCTTTATTTATAGAAAAAGCTAATTAACAATAGTAGGATTGAAAAATAGTATAAGAAATTGAGCCTAGGGTTTTCGTTATTTAATTTCTACATGTCTGTATCACTTCTTTAACAATAAGCAAAAGTTCTCTGTAACCTAAAAATATTAACATTTACCTTTGAAGTAGCTACAAAAATTACGCAGTATTTGCAAAATCTGCTAAGTACTTGCTGAGGATTTTAAATAACTTCTGAAAATAAGTGTCACTTTTGAAGATGCTGTAGAGGGGAAACTGGCTTCCTTTCATTTTGATTAATTAATTCTCAAAATTTAATGGACTTGCAGCCTTTAAAAATCATTCAGAAACGTTAATGATTTATGTATTGACTTCTACTTTACAAAAGCCTTTCCATTTTAATTAATCTATCAATCTTTCCATCTGATGGGGGAAAACTTTATATTCACATCTTTAAAGAGCAGAGTCTGAAATAAGTAGATCCACATAATATCAGAGCTTAGAGGCTACTTTATGTAATTATGCTACTTGATCATTCGTTAGATATGCCCACCTTCA
The DNA here is from genome assembly GCA_028646485.1 of Cryptoprocta ferox. NCBI lineage: Eukaryota > Metazoa > Chordata > Mammalia > Carnivora > Eupleridae > Cryptoprocta > Cryptoprocta ferox. The sequence goes on from CM053571.1 coordinate 22,351,534, forward strand.
CTCATTCTCTGATTTAGCACTATTAGATACTTGGTTTCCACAAAATATCATAACTTATAATATATGGAGATGCTGAATATTAACACTTATCTTACATTTAAGTTTAATAGCAATCTGTGTTCAAAATGCTTCCAAAAGTTGCTGCTTACATCACTAACTTTATACTGTGTAAAAGGTGGGTTTTCCCTACACCAACATAGTGATTTTTAAAAATTAACATAAAGCTAATCTATGTACTTTTAATAGTCAAAAATGTCTTTTAATTCTTAAATATTAAAGAAAATTCTTAAACATCATGGAAAAAAGACCCATAACTTCATCATAAAATTCTCTATAGTTGAATAGATTTATATATTTCCCAGATCTCATTTTGTTTTAATTGGAGTTCTAGCTCCATCCCAATTCTAAGAAATATGAGAGGAAAAATAAAATATAAAACAGTTGTGGAGTAAATCAAACCTCATTTTCATATATTTCATAGCACCGATGCAAGTCATGTATCCTTTGATGACTGTATATGTTACAGCAAAAGAACAGCTTTATCAAGCCTATTCAGATAGGAAAGAAGGAGAAAACTACTAACTGCAGAGTTTCCTAGAGTTTGATGGCAAAGAGCAAGTCCTACAGCTGTTATTTTATTTAAATTACTTTTAAAATCATGTTTCTCAAACTGTGAGAATAGTTAAATAAACATTAAGTTCTCGAACAAAAGTATTCTTTCCATAAATGTGACATTAGAAAGTTCAATAATATAAACAATATAAAATGTTCTCTCTCGATGTATGATCAAAGTTATACTCAGGTTGATAGAGTACATCTAGGAAAGAACAAAAATAATTTACCGACAAGGAGCTTATAGAAGAGACAAAGCATATACCTATGAAACAATTAGAAAATATTTTATAAATGTTTGAGTGTCACTATGTGTAGTACAATCATAGAATAAAAGCGTGAACTACAAAAACATACGTAATTTCTCTGGTATTTCTCAAATATTCAGGTACGATCATTTTTCCTCTTAAGTATGACAAACATAAAAGCACATATTTTAGAATATGCATTTATTTTAAGCTTCACCAAGGTTAGTTGTCCCCCCTCCCAAACTCACCCCAGGATTTATCACCTTGTAGCCATGTACGAATTCCACAAATTAGAGGTAAAAATAGTAAAGTTCCATGGCACATTCTAGTAGCTTAACAACATTGTTTGCTATAATGATTTTTATTTCTTTCTGCTATCAGAAAAACTTGCTTGTTCATTTAACAAATGAGCTCCACCATGTGCCGCATACTATGTTTGATATGACGCTGGATGATGGGGATAGAAGATGAACAAATGGATAAGAGTCCCTAAACAGATATGAATTGGTTTTCTTGGTTTAAAGGTTTTCTTTTTTCTTTTTTCTTTTCAGAGAAGGTAATTCCATAATCCGTAGCAATGTTTTCCAGGTCCACCATAGCTTATTTCAACACCTGAAAATACTTATCCTTTGTTTCTCATTTCTATTTGTTCTAAAAAACACACTAGGTACCCTTTACATGTGCAGGGCATAGGATATGTGTACATGGCTGTTTTGTTTGTGTGTTTCTAAAATGTTTTTTAGGTTACAAGGCAAAAGCTACTGACCAGCAAGGCAGAACAATACAAACGTGTTAACATTCTTCCTAGCTTATGCCTAACTGTAAAAAGCTAAGAACATAAAGGAAACCAGTTCAATTTTAAATTTAGGCTACACAGATCATATCAGAAACAGAAACTGCTCCCCATAGACTTCTTAACATTTCCAGTTTAGCTGATGTTGATGGAGATTTACTTTTGTCCTGACTTAATTGAAAAATGTCTTTAATATGAATATTATCCTGCAACATACCCATGTGTGCCTGGGGTTAATGTCATAGCTTTAGGCTGGAAAATAATTACTATTAACTTTTCTAAAGGTTTCACAAACCAGCACCTCCAAAGTATTGAAATTATCTTAATTCTTCACAGTGATTGTGCAGCTAAAGAACTTCTGGCTTTTTCTCAAAATACTTCTACTTCATCAGCAACAGATGAATTCATGAACTTCATTATTAATTCAAATGATTTTTTCATTTTTGTAAGCTCCAAGGTTGTCTCACTAAGATCAGCTGTCTCTCCATGTTCTATAAAATGTAATCAATCTCTATTATCCTCATGAAAATGGTATTTGTCACTTTGCTGAGAAAAAAAAAATCAATATATCTTCCAAGGCTGAATAGGCATTTAATGCAATGAATTGAAGACTGTTAGAGAAATTTGGCTTGCCAGGAGTTTAGGACAAGATAATCGAAATCCAGAAAATTCACAGAAGGTTGGCCAATGAAATATATAGATATGCCATAGAAATGAATATTTGGGCAGTAGAATAACCTGCCATCTCCAATCCTGATAAGAAAATGGATTTAGATGGGCAAATCTCCAAGGGGTCACCATTTTAAAAAAACAAAAGTGAAATCCATATACCAAGAAAACGTTTCTTGAATGTAACTGATAAATTCATTCTCATTTGCTATAAAATGTGCCAGGTAGAGGAATGCTTTTAGAGTTGCAAAACTGTAAAAAACCTTCAAGGTCAGAAACCTATAAGGATATTGCCACTGGAAATATTTTGTCTCTGAGCTTTTCAGGGCTGTAATCTGTTGCCGTGTTTAACTCAGGGCACAATGGTGGTGTATAGGTGGAAAATCCAAAGCACATGTTGCCAGTCTCCCACTCGGAGAGGACCTCTCATCCTGTTCTTCCAGCTTCCTGTTACCTTCAGCAGAGGAAGCTTGCCCCTTGACAACGTCCTGTCTGTAGAATAACTCTCTTCTAAATAGAGAATTCTGTCTTGAGCTGAAATCTACTTTTTGAAAAAACAGCTACTCTTTGGTTCTAGTCCTATATTTGGAACAACATAAAGTCAGTCTGTCGCCATTCCTTTGCATCAGCCTCAGATGCTTGAGGTCAACCATCATTTCCTCTGGCCCTTTTCTTCTCTAGTTCCTTCACCCATTTCTCCTACTATACTATTCACTGTTCACATAGTTTCAGAAAATTCACAGTGAATTCAGAAAATTCTTCCCAAGATAGTCCAATTTATCAATATCCCTTTTAATTTGTACCGCCAAAAATAAATATAAGAAAACAAGTATGTTTAAGAAGCATAAAATCCATCAGAGCCTTGATTTACTGTCATTGGAAACTACAACATAAACGTGAACTCCTTTCTTTCTCACAGTACCTTCACTGGATTGGTTTTGGGTTGAGTTTACAATCAATTAGAGCAGAAGCACTATGAAGGCAGGAGTTCTCATCTCTTTTGTTCACTGCTCCAGCACTCAGCACACATATGCACTCAATAAATATTGGGTGAATAAATGTAGGAATAAACCAGTCATTTAAAGTGGCTTTGCTTATCTGCACTGTTAACAAGCCACGTCCCTTCTATTCTATACTCATGAAACTGATTTTAAAAATCCAAACATAGGGCTTTGTATCTGCTGAATACTGTCTTGGATTAGATCAAGCATTTGCAAGAGCTAAAACTATATCTAAATGCATATGCCTGAACAAAATGTTACTGTAAAGCAATGGCCTTCATTAGCCTATGAGATGTGTCATTATCACACCCTATAGTTTTCAAGTACAAAGCAAACATCTCTCTTTATGTTAAATAATTTCACTTTTAATCTGTTGTAAATAGTTATTTCATTACTTTTAAAATAATAGTTATCACTTCCTACATGAGACAACTGAGGCGCAGCAAGATTAATGACTTCCCTTGGCTTGAACCATAAGTAAATTCCAGGATCGAGATTCAAATTCAGGTATCTCAGAACCAAAGCCTATATGTTCTTCACCATTCCATGCTCCCTGTTATATAAAATTGAAAGATGATGTGAAAGAGGAAATATGGCAGGGAATTTCTAAAGAGAGACACCCGGTAATAATTTTATCTTCCTGATAAAGAGAAGTATCATTTTCCAAAGAGCTTATTATAAATTTCTAGTAGGAAACCATTTTTCCTTAAAAAGTTCCCTTCTTTGCTCTACAGTCTCTAAAATTAGAGATTAAAATACCAAAAGAAATTTTTAACTTTGAAATTTACATCAAAGTTTGAATTTTCACTCCTATGACTGAAAAAAACTGGTGGAGGCAGAAAACAATAAAAACTTTAGGATAGGAGATACAAGATCCCAGTCACAGACTCGATGTGAATAAACAGTGTTCCCACAATGGCAAGGGAAATACTAAATGCAATTTCAAAAAATTGTGTATGAAAAAAATTTAGTGCTTCCTTTTTGATGAAAATAAGCCAAAGGAGACTAGGGATAAGTTGAATTAAAAAAAAAATGTTGGCCATTTTGGTGGGTGTCACATAGAGTGAACATGCATGACAAATGTTTGTATCACCAGTTTTCCGGAAGAAATTCCCTGTGTGATAAAAGATCAAGGCAATTTTGACCAGTGAATTCAAGCAACTGCCAATTTTACAGAAATTTTCCCCTCAAGTAGGCTAACTAACATTCTACTGAGGCAAACTGGATAATCACTTGTTTGAATAATGGCATTATGACCATACAATGTACCAACCTTTTTAACTATCTTGAAAATTCAATTTCTTATTAAATAAAAGCACAGGATGCTTCATCTTTATCTGCAACAAATCTGTGGATGCTAAATTCATTTCATGACTTGCTCAATTACAAAGTAAATAAGCGACTCACAGAAATTACTTATTAGATGGCAACAATGAAAACCAAAGATCTTATTTTCTTTATGAGCTTAAACTGCCCCTCTCTGGTTTTCATGAATAGGATTTTTCAATGCCATCTATTGTTGGCACTTTCAATAAATGTTCCTCATAGAAGTTTAACTGTAACTTTTACCAAAATAACAAAGTTGCTTCATTTCTGAGGTCACCAAACAAAACAAGCTAATTAAAATTATTTTTTTTTTTGTATTTAACATGGCAGATTGTGACATGTTGGGAGATAGTTATACTAAGTCTTCTGTAAATATGTTTCCTCAATTGTAAGTCTCAGAGTATAAATGTACTTAGGTTAACTGATCTAACTGTGCTAAGTAACTTCCTCAACAAACCTTTGACCACCCTCTAGTGTCAAACACTATGCTACATCATGGGGATTTGAAGAAATAAGGCACAATTCCTTTTCTTCAGGGAGGTACAGTTTGGAAAAGAGATAAACGTGAGCATAAAGTTTCAACATAGTGGGGTAAAAATAGCATTACAGACAATTAAGTTCACAGATGTCACCCAGAAATGTGACTATCACACTCAACAATAGGCACTCAACAGATATTTGTTGACTAGATGAACAATTGAATGAATCCCAATTGCACTAGAAACAAACAAGAGAGCAACCTACATCAAGCTAGGACACTTGTGGTGAAGACTAGCATGACAGATAAGGAGGAGATATTTGACTTTACTTGTATTGTTACCAGAATATTCTGACTTCATTCACTATGGGAGCCGGGAGAAGAAAGGGAAAAGGAGCCAGAGAAGATAGAGCCATCTTATCTGTCCATCTAAGAAGATTTTATTATAAGGTGATTTCTCTTAAATGGCAGGTTCTCAATCTGAACCTTGGAGCAAAGCACAGTCATTTTCATACTGATTACACTGAAGCCCTAAGTTACAAAGTGATGTATGTGGATTTAAGTGGTTGAGAGCAGAACAGGGCCAGCAAGTTCAGCATACAGTTCACTATGTCACACCCCAGAGAACATATTAATGAAAAAGCTTTTTTATACTTGAAGGCAGACTTCAACAAATTTTTGTGACAGTAAATTAAAGATTTGACTTAAGACACCAGTAGAATAGAGTAACTCTAGTATAGGTTGTATACCTACAACAATCTTTACAAATAAATTTATAATTATGCCTTCTCAAAGGTCTATCTTTATTCTCTCCTACTAACTAGAATGTGAGAATTCAAGCAACTACAAAGATAGCTGTTGAGACAAATTATGGGCTCCTCAATAAGATCCTATTCAAATGATGAATTTTCTAAGAACTCGTTTTACTACAAAAACTCAAAAAAATTAAGCCAATTAGTCGAGGTGTCCTCCACTTATGCCACCTTCCACAAGGATAAATCTAGTAAATAAGAGAAGCTGATTCCTGTCTAAATATGTGTCTTCTTTTAAAGGTGACTTAGAATACATTAAGTCTTTCTGCCTAAACCTCCAAGATAGCAGTAAAAAATAAAAGCAATGTTGTAAGTCTTGATTATTTAGTCTCTGCCAGCCAACATCACTGCATCATCAATTTCAAACTTTTATATTTTGCCCCACTGTCCTTCTGTCATATCCCTGGATTAATTTCTAACTCTGGGTAATTTAATTAATAGATTTTCTCTATTCCTGCTCGAAAGCTATTCACTGATGCTGTAAAAGCTTACGCACTGGGCAGATGAATGCCATTACAGAGGAATGCCTTCAGAAACTCCTTCACTTGCACCGACATTTCTTCCTGCCCCAGTTCTCAAGAGAGGTGTTACAAACCTTTACTACTCTTCTCTTGTCCACCCTCAGTTGACTACCTTGTTTCCTACATTCTAAAGGATAAAAGATAAAGGATTAAAAAGGTGGCAATATCTTCATTGTACCAGCTGACAAGTGTCCTTAGCTTCTTTCCTCCCCTCTTGGAGGAGAAAGATATACCTTTTTCTTTCTAAGGTCTCTCCTCCAGGTCAGTTAACTTATTCCACTTCCCCCAGGAGTCACTCCATTAGGTAATATGCTTGGCTTCTGTTCTCTCTTTCATTATCAATATCTTTCCCTTCAAATGTGCTCAATTCTCTTGCTTTTTCAGAAACCTTCCTTTGAGCCTACCACTGCTCATCGGTACCATTCTATTCCCCTCCTTTCCTTTAACACCAAATGTGTAGAAAACATAGACTGCCTACTATTACTCAACTTACTCAAGTCATATTTATTTTTCCATCCAGTAGAAGATGGCTTATGTTCCCACTAATTCAATCTTTCTGAGATGACCGTAAACTTTCTTATTTCCAACCAAAGGTTGGATGCTTAATCTTCATACTGCTTGACAGCTTGGTGAAATTTGGCACCAGTAAGACTCTCTTCTGCTCAAAATCCATTTTTTCTTTTTTGCCTGGGTTCCCATGGCCCTAAAGTTCCCTTGCTTCTTTCTGTCTCCTGTGGTAGACTCTTTCATCCTATTCATCCTTTAAATGTGCACTAGTTTGCCAAGTTTCCAAGGGGGCACTCTTCAATGCTTTTAACTCAGTCTCCTAGATTACAGGTGGAGGATAAAAGTGTTCTACTGTTACTTAAATTCTACCTACTCTGTTCAACCAACATTCACCTGCCTCAAAAGGTACAAATAATAATGAAACAATCAAAATTCTTTTTGAGTTCCACGCCCTCCAGAGATCTCTACTAGGATTTCTTTTAAGTATTTCAGGCTTAATATTTATCTCCCTCCCTGTCCCTGGCAAATCACCCTACTTTTAATACTAATCATAATGGCATTATCATCCATTATCATCATCTGAACCATAACATTCGGTCCTAACTCTTCCCTCTTTCTGTTCCGTCACATTTGTTGGTCACTAACATTTATCAAACCCAGAAATGTTTATTTAATCTAGCCTCTTTTCTTCATTCTCATCACCATGCATAAAATCAGCTCCTTATTATTTGGAGGGCTAGAAAATTATAACATCTTCCTTATCTTTCCCTTCTTGTTTCTCCTTATAGGCAATGGATATATTTTTCCCATGATTGGCAGATTTAGTTATCTCAAAAAAAAAGTAATAAAAGCAGGGCATTTCAAATCATAAGCCTATTTAGAACACAAAAATGCAATCATATACCTTGGTTGACTATTTTCTGCAAGATTAAAAATTCAGATTCCTTTCCATTGCATTCAAAGCTCATCACCATCTGGCCTCATCACATCTTTCTAAATTCACTGTTTACCTCTCTTCCTTCATAGGTACATATACCCAAAGCCTCACCATATTGATTTTCTCACCGTAATTGTGGACAGACTTTGTGGGTATTATTTTCTCTGCCTAGAATGATTTCCCCCATGTCTTCAGTCTGCATCCTTTAATAATCAGCTTCAATATCATCCTTTTAGATAAAACCTTTCACAGTTACCCCAATGGGTAACTGAAACTAAATCTTCGCTAATTTTTGTGTGTGGCAATTTATCGATTTTCCTGTCACTCTGACTTGATAGTGAAGTCTTTTAGGACAGAGAATTTATTTCACTCCTCTCTGTGTCCCCAGAACATAGCACAGTGTCTGGGATATAAGAAGCAGTGAGTACCAATATAATTGATGTTTTTGATACACACATGTTTTACATTAATCACTGAAAGTTAATGATGGGAAATCAGGGAAAGAAACTCACCACTGTTTTCACTTCAGTATGTCTATCATGTTAGATACATAGGCTACTTTCACAAATTCGTAAAGAGGTCATAAAGGAAGTAGATTTTTAAGTCATTTTACAAAGCTATATTAATGAGGTAAATTTGGACAGTTAACAAGAGAACTTGATAACTAACACATTCCTCTCAATTATTATATAAAATCATAGGTGGTCATGCATGTTTACAGTTGTCAGTCTATCTATGTGACATATATTAAGAATATAATGTATTATAGGGGTGCCTGGGTGGCTCAGTTGGTTAAGCGTCTGACTCTTGATTTCCGCTCAGGTCATGGTCTCACGGTTTATGACTTTGAGCCCCACGCTGGGTTCCTTGCTGACAGTGCAGAGCCAGCTTGGGATTCTCTCTCCCTCTCTCTCTGCCCCTCCCCAGCTTGTGTGCACTTTGTCTCTCTCTCTCTCTCTCTCTGTCTCTCAAATAAATAAAGAATATAACGTACCATTAAATGCACTTATAATAGCATAATGGCTACTTTTATTAAAATAAATGGTTTTTCAACAATAAAATGACTTCATACATACAGAAGTCAATAAATATTTTAAACGATTCACAGCTTCATGTCTTAAATGTATTGTGTATTTATCCTCTTGGCAATGTATAAGAAAATAAACTTCTTTTCAGATACTTAGATCTGACCATATTTTCTTTCCATCCTATTGGACAATTATCAAATTTTGAATTTTTTTGCAATAAGAATTATATAAATAAATGTTTTTCTAAAGTTGAAGTATTCCTAAAGTTGTTTTAAACACTCTGTCATGGCAGTGGTATCAAAACTTAAATCCACCTCTGAAAATTTTCTTTGGATTATATTGAAAACTCTAGAAGAATAAAAATAAAAGTGATTTCAGTAAAACAGAAGCCACCTGTGTATTATCCACTCCCTTATCAACATGCAACCACAACTACATACATCTTGTCAGTTAATGGAGAAGAATGAAAGAGTTAGTAATACATGGTGTTGGTGCCACATGTATTTATGGTTTTCATGAAAGAAACCATTTGCAATTCACAGTAAAAAGCCTCAAGTATTTATTACTGCTGAAGACAAGTGTTGCTCTCAGTTAGTTTTCACTGTAAACCTTTTCAGTCTTTGTTGTCATATCCAAGCATCTGCTATGCCACAGTATACGAAATCTAAACACAGTCCTAGGCAGCTGTCAAGTTCTGTGTAAACTTTTGTCAAAACCCAAATTCTTTGCAAGCAGTCATTCATTTGAGATTTGTGTTCCTCATTGCTTACCTAGGTATTCTTAACTCCAAACTGTTTGTATGCTCACTTGTGATCCTGGAGCATAATAGGAGTTAAATATCACTATTTTTTTAGTTGAGTACCATCACATTGATTTTGCCTCCAACACCTCTGAATAATATGCACATATCTGACAACTAAATTTCACCCGTTTCAAAGTATAAATTCTAGAAAGAAATGAGAACCTAGCATTTTCCAATTAAAATCTTTCATAGGCCATCAACAGCAATGTGAAATAATATGAACGCACCATGAAAATAAAAAATGAGAGGCACTCAAACAGGGGTGACAAGGTTTCCAGGAAGGTAATCCTTCTTCTATTACTTCCTTTACCACTTCCTTCTCCAATCATAGAGAACAAGTGTAAGAGTCATTTTCCATGTTTCCAAAGGGTAGAACTCAGTACAGCAATAAGTGAAAAGAAATCACTCATTTTCCTTATCCTCATAGCCTGGATATAAAACAAATTGAAGTCTGAAACCATACATATTAGGATACACAAGACATAGTGAAAATAAATAGAAAAATAAATATAAGTGACCCCTTTTAACACATGTAATTTTTTCTAAGAACTTTTTTCTTCATGTTTCTACAAAAGGAATACAATACTCAGAGGCCTCCTTTATTGGTAATGCAAAAGCCAAAGACAAAAGCTGAGGTTTTATGATATCCACTCATTACACATGTAGGCTATTTTGCTAATAATACTTTTAGGATGATATTTTAATGTTATGATGAAAATGCTAAGATAAAATAGGAAGTGTATTTTAGGAAACGTTCTCATTAAAGTTTGGATTAAATCTAGTCATTAAAGTGTGTGTGTCTTTGCATTCTTAATCGGGTATTTACATCTTCTTTCAGTTGGCTTGAGATTTAATAAAGTTTAATAAGACAGAGCCATAATAATAAATGATTAACAAGATCCACATTTCTTGCTCAGCTTAAAAAATTCCTGTAAGCCCATGAAAAATAACTATTTGTGGTTTTAAAGAACTCTGAGAGTGGACAGCCAATAAAATGCATTCAGAAGGCTCAATCTGAATGGAAAAAGGCATGTGGCTGAAACTTCAGTAAGATATAGACAAGAAAGAATAGAACAGAAAGAAGAGATAGGGTGGGATGAGTGAAGAAGACAAAGCAAGAAAAAGTAGGCTAAGATCAAATCTGTGTTGGATGTGTGTGATGGGAGCTACCACTTGAAACTCTTGAGCAAGGGAGTGACATATTTAATACAGAGGTCAGCAAGTAGGATCCGAGGACTGCCATGACTTTTACAGAAGGGAAAAAAGATGAAGGAGTAAGCAAAGCCTCTCAGCAGCCCAGTGACAAGAATCACAGAGACTGCCATGCACTTCATGCAGTAGTCTACCCTAGCATCCTGTCTTTGTGCACCAAAGAATGTGGCTTGCTTATATGACATTGATATTAATTTCAAATGATTAGGGATATATTTACTCTCCATTATTCATCTGAACCTGACATCACAGTCCACAGGTCAGAATTCACAGCTCTTTGGGGTGTGTGTGAAGGGGGACATTGTTTCACAATGACCCAAGGTGTCATTGTTGAATACTTGAACTAGTTGAATACTAGTCACCAACTAGGTTCACATAAACATTTGAATCTCCAGGTTTAAAATTAGAAGGTCTTTAAAAATTTAGAGGTTAAAATTAGAAGACCTGGCATTGCTAGATCTATATTCTTATATAAAAACACATTAATTTGGTTTTCAGACAGGGTATGCCTTCACTTTGCCACCGTCCCCACTATTCTATATCATTGCTCTGCTTGAGTGCCCTTCAATATTAATGTGATCTGCCTGATCATTTGAGTTCACAATCTTGGCTCTAGATCTTCCAAATGGGTTTATATTTTGAGATAATTTTCCCAACTGGTTTCCCTAGCCATGTAAATTACTAATAAAGAAAACGCAGCTTCATATATGGATTATTGCTTACAAGAACTTTCTTTTTTTAAAAAAAATTTTAATGTTTATTTCATTTTGAGAGAGAGTGACAGAGCAGGAGTGGGGGAGGAGCAGAGAGAGAGAGAGAGACACAGAATCAGAAGCAGTTTCCAGGCTCTAGCTGTCAGCACAGAGCCCGATGCAGGGCTTGAACCCACGAACCATGAGATCATGACGTGAGCCAAAGTTGGCAGGTTAACCGACTGAGCCACCCAGGTGCCCCACAAGAACTTTCATAATACAACCCATACAGTCACCCAAGAACTAGGCAAGGTATATATCATTTCCACCATTTTACAGATGAAAGAAAGGAAACTGTAACAGATCAAGAGAGACATCTAAGGTGACCCCTGGTAAGTGTCTGACTTGGCATCAGTTCTCAGGTCTTTCATCCCCTAGTAATTGATCTTCCCACTCCTGTGAGCTCCCAGTGCCATACCCCAATTCTTATATCCTGGGATTTAGCCAACAGGTCTACCTTATTATGATATCCAGCCCTATCTCTCACATTTGCCCAACATTTTCCCCCACTCCATCTTATCGCTGGACTCCAAACTCTGCCCAATATTAGCCTCTATTCACTTCTGGATAGCTTCAATAGATCCTGCAGTTCCCAACTGAAGCCTCACTTGGCTATATCTCTCCTTGTTAGTTATACCCATTGTGGCCTCTACTTACTGTGTTGTCACATGCGTAACACCAGATGAATATCTGTTTCCCTGTCTGAGCCATAAGTGCTGCAGAATTGGGAATAAGTGTTTCTCATTTACTGCAGTGTCTCCTATCTTTAGAATAACAGTACTGGTACATGTGAAAGCATGATGTCAAGGTTTTGGTTTTGGTTTTAAAAATAGTGTTTGAATTGTGTCTGTCTATCTTAAATGAACGGTGACTGACTTATTGAGTACTTACTATCAACTTCTTCAGATGTTCATATGTCTTGATTCATATCAGAGCTGTAGGATTCTGAATGGGGATAGTGTGTGTTTGTACAAAAATAAGATACTGGTATTTATTCTTGCCACTTTCTTGTTGTATATGGGGATGTGCTACCTTCATTCTGTAGCTGACATTGACTATAGTTGTGGCACTCCTTGCCAATGACTTTTTTTTTTTTTTACATTTTTATTTATTTTTGAGAGACAGAGAGAGACAGATCATGAGCAGGGGAGGGGCAGAGAGGGAGGGACACATAGAATCGGAAGCAGGCTTCAGGCTCTGAACTGCAAGCACAGAGCCCGATGCGGGGCTCAAACCCACGAACTGTGAGATCATGACCTGAGCAAAAGTCGGGTGCTCAACCGACTGAGCCACCCAGGCACCCCGCCAATGACTCATAAATTACTGTGTGGCCCCATCCAATGTCTAGTTCATAGCCAAGCATTGTCAGGCAGCCTATTTAACTCACTGGGGCAATTTTTTCTGCTCTTTAACATTATCTTTCATATTTGCTGGCCATGTCTAGTTTTCCAATTAGCAGTGCATGGTTATAGTTTTTATTCTTTAAGGTGTTTATTTACTGGGGCACCTAGGTGGCTCAGTCAGTTGAGCGTCTAATTCTTAATTTGGGCTCTGGTCATGATCTTGTGAGATCAAGCCCCACTTTGGGCTCTGCACTGAGCATGGAGCTTTTTTGCTGTTCTCTCTCTCTTTCCCTCTCTCTCTGCCTCCCCAGCTCATGCTTGCTCTCTCTCAAAATAAATAAATAAACATTTTTAAAAAAGTGTTTATTTATTGTAGCATTCTTTTTCTCTGGAATTCTTTTTAAACAAGTGTTTTAAAACATTTCCTAATCTTCCTACAGATTGCTTACTTACTTTCATTTTCTAAAACAAAAGCCCCCCATTTGTCAAGGCTCCCATAGCTAATATTGAGTAAGTATAAGTTTATTTTTTATTTTTTAAATTAAAAGCTATCTTAGGTATGCCTTGTCTCATAGATCCTTGAGGCAAGGCTAAAGTCCTATTTTATAGTTAGGAGCTCATTAACTACTGATGAATTTTATCATGGGGAAAAAGGAAATAAAAATCATCACAGATGCTGAGTTTTTGAAACTAGAAGGAAACTCCTGAGGTCAGTATGGCAAAGACAGTACGGAGATGTTGGAAACATAAATAAAATTTTGATTTTAACTGCTGTAACTTTTAGCTACTGTCCACACACAAGAAATGTGATGTGGAGAAGCAGAGAAACAACATGAAATATTCCATTAAGACAGTAATTCCACTGGGAGACCAAATAAGAATCCCAAGAAAACAGGTCATTAATGAAAAGAGTTCAAAGAAAGCCACATTGTATAAAAATATTGTTGTAAGTATTTACCATTACTAAACTTTTTAAAGTAGGCTCCATGCCCAAAGTGGGGCTTGAACTCATGACCCTGAGATCAAGAGTCACATGCTCTACTGAGTGAGCCAGTCAGGCACCCACCATTACTTAATTTTAAGCTCTTATTTATTTTCCAGCTATAGGCTGTATGTCACCTATTCTGTGCAGCATTTTTTGACTCTACTGCCTGAGTTGATCACTTCTTCTACATTCATAGGCCAATCAGTCCTTTCATTTATTATGGCAAATGCTGCAATGTCCTAAATCTATCTCTGTATCCTGTGCCTCCTCACCAGGCTGGAAACTCTTGGAAGGTGGAAACAAGTTGCCACAATTGTTTCTTCATGATCTAGCAATCTCCCACAGGACCTGGCACTTAGTGGATAGTCCATCAGTGTATAAATGATTATATTAAATTTCAATAATGGATTAGATACCAAAGCAGAGCATTGCTTAAGAACAAGAATGGAGCTCCATCTGAATTTCAGAGGACTAAGGTCACCAATGTAATGGTCAGCAAAGGGCTCCATTCTAAGGGCAAACAAGAATCCCCTGTATTCCCTGCATTCTCTGAATGCAGAGAAAGTTCTACATTAACATAGCACTGGTAACACAATGATTGCCTCAAACAGATCCTCTAATCCAGCATCTCTTCCTTGAAGTTAAAGCTCAATTAAGATTAACCATAACAACACTTATGCCATGTAGATGCCGCATTCCAAACAGGAGTGATTTGCCTGGAGGGCTGGGCCAGGAATCAGGCAAAAACAGTTTTGTCTTGAAATCTGAGACATGATGTTGCTAAATAAAAATCAAAAATAGCGACTCTGACATTTTCTGTTTATTAAGCCTTTTTCTCTCATCTATTTCCTGCAGACACTTCTCTTCTACAGATGGATATGGAGATAGACACCTGCTACAGATCCTGTTCTCCCTTGGTAAATATGCATTTGCTATTTTTTCAGGGCCATTCTATTTGAAATTTTGCTTTCAGGAATGCTGAAAAGTGGAATCCACTACGCTAACTTGCTCTGCCCAGCAGAGCACTAGTCACCGCGGGGACTAACCAGTGTGCTTTGCTGGCTTTGTGTTATCATGCTCTTAATTTCTTTAACCTACTTGGATGCAGCACGAGAGAATATTATTAATCAACACAACAATGAGTCTGCCCTCTGGAGAGAGAGTGATATACCTGTAACACAGTGGTATCTCCATTATATCACGTAAGTTAATTTACAGTGTTCGACATTTCTTGGTTCTGTAGGTTCTGCGATGATAGGCCGTCCAATAATAGACATATCTCATGCAAAATTAATTTAGTTTGTGAGGGTCTATTGTTAAGACGTGCTTTTGAACTTTGGTGAGATAAAAAACACAAAAAATAGGGGCCGTGGCTTTTAATTTTATTTTCAACCTGGGTAATTTCATGTTTGTTGAATCTAAGAATAAATAATTGAGTTTGTGTTTTATATGTCTTTTTTAATTTTGTTTCCAGTAATGCATTTTTATTTTGTTTTACGAAAGTAGCAATCCACAACAGACTGTAAATTAAAGGGGGGAGGGGAAGGTCATTTTTTGAGAATTAAAGCGCTCAGAATGGCAGTGTGGCATAGCATGCAGGGTGAGGCTGATGTGGATGGGATTCTGCCTACAGCCATGGGGACCAGTTACTGAAGCGCTATGCGACCCAACTGCCTCACGCACAAAATGCACCTAATTCTGTCTCTATCTCAGGATCCTTGGGAAAATCCAGAAAACAGTGGTTTGGTGTAAAAGAGCTTTCATCTCCTCAACTGCGAAATGGACCTAATACCACTGTCCCTAAATTGTTGTAAGGATTAGATAATTGGGTAAGATTTGGCGCTCAGTGCCTATTTGGTGTCTACAAAAATCCAGAGTTAGCTGTTGTTATTATTGAAAGCGTCTGCACAAAGTAGCTACTCAATACATATTAGCTTTTTTTTTTTGTTTGTTTTTTCCTCACTTGTGTAGAGGATCCTGAAAATGTTACACTTTGTGGCCTTAATCCAAACTTCTGAACGACCTGGGGGCATCGCAGCCTGACCACGCCACATACTTTATAGAAAGATCTGGATCATTTGAGAAGCCGTTTGTGGACCTAGCCCATCAGTGTGGGCCTTTCTTTACCAGTGGACATTTCTCTTCTTAGATTTTCACTGAAAACATTCTCCTCTGGGCCATCTCTTATTCAATAATAAAAAGCCAACAGCAGGTAACCGACAGGGATAAAAGAATGCACAGAAGGGTGATTTCAGGTAATGAGGGAAAATGTCAAAGAGCAGTAATTCAATCTCTTCTTTCACAAATTACTAAACATAATGTGTTTCCCTCATGTCCTCTGTTAAGAAAAATTGCTTGAAGAGGTAGTTCTGATGGGTAAAGGGAAGACCCAAATGTTTCTACACTACTTTTGAGTTTAGTAAACACGTTGATTAGAGTCTTACAACCCAATGGCAGACCCTTTTATTCCCACTTCACTGACAAACTGAGGCTGAGAATTAAATGGTTTTCTAAGCATATAATGCTGGTGAAGGCACAGCTTACACTTGAACCCAGCCCTTCAAACTCTTAAATACAGGCATGAAAAATACAGATGAAGTAGTGTTATATATAGAGAAAGAATATTTTAGGAGAATGTCTCAGCATAATAGTTTGACATGGAAACAACTTTAAATCATGAACTCAGGCCTTTGTGAGAGAAATACAATGGGAAACCAAGAATAAATATATGGATGGGGTGTGTACAGAAAATAATGGATACATATCCAAAAATAAAGAGTATTAGGAAAAAATGTTCAAAGGACTATAGCTTGTGGTCTAAGGCATAACTAGATTCAAAACCCAGAGTCACAATTGGAAAAAAAAATGGAAAAGCTGACAGACATCCCTAAATGGCCCCAGGCTTAGAGAGGCAGCCTTTGAGGATGTCAGACAACCCCCAGGAGAGCCCCAGCAGGCACCTTCTGCAGCAGAACTAACCTCACCTCTTGGCCTAGTTAACCATTCCCACTCTGGGGAGACCTCCAGAAGGCCAGGGAGAAATCACACTGTCGAATAAATTTCTCCAGCTGCTGCTGGATGCCTGCAATCTCATCAGCTTAGTATTTGATCTTTGATAAGAGGTCAGTGACCTTTACAAGGGCAACACCTCAAATGTTCTCCGTCATCTAGACCTTTGTGGGGATAAATTTCAGGTCCTTGCTTGAAAGGAGGTTTTACCAGTCAAGGCAAGAAGAGGGGCAGGGTACTGTGCCTTCAAAAGGAGTAAGGACAGAATGCACCTTCTCAACAAAAATCTGACAATGTTGAAGGCCTTTTCACAATGTTGTCTAAGGCCATCATTCTTTGACTAATGCAACATATAGAAAAATTGTGTATTTGGGGTATGTGTGTTATCTGCATAGACATGCAATAAATAATAGCAATACTAAAGATCATTGCTAACGTTTATTGATCTCCCACCAAATGCTATGCACTGTACTTTACACTCATTATTCCCTGTAATCTTTATAGCAACCCAGTGGAGATGGGTATGATTACTTTCCTCATTTTATAGCTGAAAAGTAGGGTTAGAAACTGTTTATACAGCTAGTAAGCAGTATAGCAGGAATTCAAATCAGTCAATCCAATTTCAGCTTAACCATTACATTTATGCGTTAAATGTAAGCTGCAATGTTTTCATGATATGACACAGACACACGTGCACACACACACACACACACACACACACGCACTGGCACACACACACACACACCAATCAACATTCTAGACCCTGGAGCAGAGAGGTCAGAGCTCCCCCCCATCCATTGATTTTTTAATCTCTTAATTTTATACATATCAAGCACACAAAAATTAGACAAAGAAGGAAAAAATGCAGCAGTTTATCTTCAGAAAAGATGGGAAACAAAGAGGGAAAGAGTGAAAATGGAAGGGTGTGAATCTTTAGGTGTGGAGCATATGTCAAAGTAGAAATGGAAAATGACCTTTTTGTGTCCCTGAAAAACAGAAAGTTCAAAGAAGAGATTTAAAAAAATCAGTGGATGCAGGGGTGGGGGTTGGGGGAGTCTGACCTCTCTGTTGCAGGGTCTAGAATGTTGACAGGTGTGCTGTTTCAAAGGGGCACATGCACCCCAATGTTTATAGCAGCACTGTCAACAATAGCCAAAGTATGGATAGAGCCCAAATGTCCATCGATGGATGAATGGATAAAGAAGATGTGGTATATATACACAATGGAGTATTACTTAGCACTCAGAAAGAATGAAATCTTGCCATTTGCAACTATGTGGATGGAACCAGGGGGTATTATGCTAAGCGAAATTAGTCAGTTAGAGAAAGACAAATATCATATGACTTTACTCATATGAGGACTTTAAGATACAAAACAGATGAAAATAAGGGAAGGGAAGCAAAAATAATATAAAAACGGGGAGGGGGATAAAATAGAAGAGACTCTTAAATATGGAGAACAAACAGAGGGTTTCTGGAGGGGTTGTAGGAGGGAGGATGGGCTAAATGGGGAAGGGGCATTAAGGAATCTACTTATGAAATCATTGTTGCACTATTTGCTAACTAACTTGGATGTAAATTTAAAAAATAAATTAAAAACTAATAATAAAATAGTAAACTGTAAAAAAATTTAAAAAAGAAGGTAACCTTCTAAAGCTGGAAGGAATTGCTTTAAGTTCAACAAAAATTTACAGATTTGATGGGGCTTTCTGCGAAATTCTGACAATGATCATCTAAAACCCCTGTGTAGAAAAATGTGCCCAGTATCAAGGAGTTACAGTAATTTACAATTCACAGATCTGTTGACAGTCTATCTATTTCATATCCCTGTGTATCTCTATTCTGTGCTTTTCAGACTCGAATAGGAGTGTCTGGGATATGTGACGGTGTTGGGGGAGGAGGGTAAAATAGTATCTGGCATACAGCAGAAGCTCAATAAATGTTCTTTGAGTGACTCATGAAAGGGCAAACACAGCACACTCATCTCAAATATCAGATTCACTCAACAGTAAGCAAATTAAAACTTTCTTTGAAATAAAACAATCATGACATATAATGAAACAGAATGTAAAATGTCAGTGAAATTCTAAGCTAAAGACCAAAGCTTCAAATTAAAAACGGACCTGCTTTCAAATCTGTTTAGGGTAACACCAATCCCTCAGACCCTTAGGTAGTCCTTGCGGCTGCCCTTCCACCATTTTTATTACTTGGCTCAAAAATGTGTACGAGAACTACATGCATGCAAATACAGCTGTGCACGTATTCAACCTGGATCACGGCCATTGCCTTTCAGATTTAAAAATGAATCCATTTAAAGGAACTGCTATCTTCATGTCATGTTAGAGTGAAATGGTACGTCATTGCTTTCAACTTATTAAGATAGTATAGGGGACCCCTGGGAACCATAGTAGTGAAGGGTAACTGTCTCCTCCTCTCACTCACCATGACCATTATGCTGTGATTCACATCTCATGCAATTATTTGAACGACAACCAAAAGGAGGACATTTTATAGCCCAGCATTTTTCATTTAACAAATTGGAAAAGAAACACACACACAAAAACTACCCCCTGCCCTGTACCCCTTGTCCCCAACCATGACTATCCTGGGAAAGAGTTTTGAAACCAGAAAGCACTAAATGAGACCTCAGGCTACTGGGCATCCAGAAGGCCATGTAGTAAACTGGAGGTTAGCTGTGTCGAGTGCCTGTAAGGCTATGGCCATATGCATGGCACTGTCACGTTAGTCAAGCAAAGTACATGGTAACTTTAAAATATTTTGAACTTATTTATCCTGAACTCTCCTATAGAAAATAAGTGGGTATCTGAAATTCCTCATGGACCCCAAGGGACATTTGTAACTAGAAAATCTTTGTCAAGTTGAAGTCAAATTGGCTGAAGATTGTGTCTAACTGCTAAACTAGAAGGGGCTTCACACTCTTGAGAAGATTCCAGGGATAGTCATGGTGTGAGCATCCATGGCTTGTTATCCTTCTCTCCTTCCTTCCTTCCTTCCTTCCTCCCTCCTTCCCTCCCTCCTTTCCTTCCTTCCTCTCTCTCTCTCTCTCCCTTCCTTCCTTCCTTTTCTTTCTTTCTTTCTTTCTTTCTTTCTTTCTTTCTTTCTTTCTTTCACTAAAAGTTCAAAGACAAAGTTATTGCATTTTTCCACTGTACCTTCTATTAACTTTTGATCCTGTTTAGTGAGAAATAGCCATACGACGGTCATTGAACATAAAACAAACTAGGGTTCTACTCCGTGGTAAGATGGTGCATGTATAGGCTCTAACTCCAGTGAAAGAGGCCCTGTTAAATTTATTTCAATATATGGCATGTGGGCACCAGGTGGCGAATATGTTGATTCATTCATAAAATGAGCTATTGCATTATTGCAGTAATCTAACACATCTCCGAACTTTAGTCTTCTCCCCTTAAATGTATGTTATGCTCATCCCTCCTAGACAACTCTGTATAGTTCTCATAAGCTTCCTTAAAAAGCAAACTGGTATTATTCATCCCAATTTCATCACTCGCAAGGAAATCCCCTCCAATGACACAACTCCGCAGTCTGCTGCTGCTCAGACAGAAGGCTGACGCCTCTCCTCACTCTGTCGGTTCCCTAAGCTCTCACTCGGGAGAACATGAGAAAAAGGCATTCAGCATGACAGAGTGACGGGTCAAAAGGTCAAGGATCAATACAGTGATGTGCCTTAGCATATTTGCTTGATTAAGTGAGCTTCATAAAATATTTAAGGAGGGGTATACTTACCACTTAGGAAATAGTAATCAAATTAACAAAACATAGTGAAATCAAGGCTCACGTTCTTCTTCTAATAGAAGCAAACAATAACATGTAAAATGTACTGTTTGAGGAACTTCTGATATACCTATGTTTTATGGGATTTCATTCTGCATATGTAGTTTCTGCTAACCCAGGAGTTACTATTAAAACTATTTGGAATTTTTCCACTGCAACATACGTAGGCAGTAGTAGGGAGTAGCCCAATAACATGCTGGGTGAAGTGGACACCCGTTTGGGTTGACAAGATCCACCGTAGTTAATCCCAGAAAGTGAAATTTCTGCATCCTATAATCAGGAGTTGCTGGACCATTTGATTAAATACCCCAGGCATTTGGTCCCCAATCTACTTTTCATCTCTCTCCCCCCACCTGGCAAACAAAAGAATTTAGACCAGAAGAACCCAGAGAAACAAAGTGTGTACTTTAATACGGAAATGCTTTTACCTGCCTTGCCTGCTGTGAATGAAATGGGCTGGACTTTCAAAATGTTAGTCAGCTTAACGCCCAGTTGGAGGCACTGGGAAAATGTAGAGGCACAGTCTTATTGCTCTGTTTCTGTTCTTTAACTGCCAACTGCAATACAATAGAGGACTGGAGGGAAACAAAAGAGAGATGGATCCGGAAAGAACCCAAAAAATGACAACAAAACAAGCAAAGAAAATGATAATGAGTTAAAGACATTGTGCTCGCCAAAGTTAGCATCCCAGACTATTTTCACATTGAAGATAATTATGCTTCCATTAATTGCCACTTTTCCCCTTAAAAATTCCTGATATTTTACAAACTACTAATTATCTAGTGGAAATTCATCTTTGCAACATTTTAGGAGAAGTCATACAATGTGCTTAACCCAAAGAGAGAAGGGCTACAATCATGTTGCTCAGATATGGATAAGATATATTTTACGTATAGAAGGGGATTTTGGTGTAGCCATAATGGGCATTGATGTGGAAAACACCAATATTTTTGAACTACAAAGAGAGCACCTGGCCACCCTGTTGGATTACAGGATAGGTACCAAATAAAGAGGACTAGATATTTGAATATCCTCATATTATATCTACAGGCACCTGGAACTTGCCATATGCCCAGCTCCTCCATCATCTCTCCATTGTCTTTTGTACATTTTTTCTTCTCAGGCAGATGTTGAAGTACGGCAATAGCAAACACAAGGCTGGCACTTACCACAAAATCTTTATTTCCCATTTTAGCTTTAGATTACTTCCAAGTATGCCACTGTCTTTGGTTTGTTCACATTTAAGAATTCACACATCAAAAGTGAAACCTCACCAAAGGTCAGTAAAATAGTATGCCTTTGCCCCCCATAAGAATTATAATATACATAATCTATTTTTATTGACGTGTGTTGTATGATATGCTGAGTTACAATTTTCCAAGCTGAAAAGGATAGAAAAACAGTAACAATAATGTAATTTACACATAAATAAAATACATTAAATAGACTGGCTTTCAATGCCTGAAATTGGTCACAGTTTAGACAGTGTATATAAAGCTTGTTATTACAGATTTCTGTGTCAAATTGACAAATGCAAACTTTCGTGGGGCTGGGATAATGATAAATGAAATCAAATGTAGTCTCATTTTATGGGACATGATAAAACCTTACCTCATCAGATGGGATATCCAGAATATTGCATTTTCCCTGTTATTTTATTAATAATGTAGCAGCAGGCCTTTTAGTGGATAGTTCTTCTTATAGAACATTGTCTTTCTGGGTAGTCAGAGTCAGGATATTAACCAGGTGATCCAAGGTTAGAATACGAATTACAAACCAATTTCTGTTGTTTCAGCCAGCCTGCAAGTTCAGGAAAAGGATAAAGAATTAAGAATTTTCCACTGGGCAGCATAAAGAAAAGCTTAATATTAAGATCACTCTATATGTTACTTTGAACTTGCCATCAATCAGTTCTTGACCCCACAAAGTATTAAAAATTAAATTGTATCTACCCCCAGACACAGCAAAGTTGTAATTTGGTCATTTTCTACTTTGAGGCCTGAATTATCTTTCTTGATCATCTACTCTGCTCAAATTCATTATAAAAATGACCCATTTACCACCCCACTTCACATGTGGAAGACAATACGACAGAATGTGGGTCCCAGGATAAAGCAACCAAAGCTACCTGGGGACAGATGTGCATGATAGAGCGTGTATGAGTAACTTAACTTTTCCAATTATTCTTCAGCTTATAAAACAATTGCTATATTCTCTATTATGAGTTCCACAAACACACACTTGGAAGCATGAGCCATTAGCATATGTCATTTACTACTGGCAGAAGCCAACTCACAATAAATCTCTTACCTTGTAGAGAGATGGAACAGCACAGGGCTCATAATAGGATGAGTGATGCATGAAATGTTCTTCAGCTCACTTCCCCTGGGATTTATACTTCCAAACCTAGGAACACCGTCTGCCTGCATGGATGGAATGCTAAGCAATGCAGGAAAACAACCAATGCGTTATTTTAGATTTTCAACTTTTCAAAATCTAGGAGAAACTGTAAAACAAGTAAACAAGTAAGCGAGCATGTCTCTAAAAATTATGGCACAAATTAGCTGGAGAAATACACAGTTCATATAAGGAAGATCAGTAATTAGCACATAGTTTTAAGTGTGATTGTGTAAATAATATGCTTTTTCTTAGAAGCTGAGGACTATTGCACTCATGGTTATGGTTTAAGAATTAAACTGTTTTATGTTGTACAGGAAATCACTGGATCTTGATTACAGACAAAATGTTGGTCAAATAGTTGTTTTCTTTTCAAAAGCACTCAAAGGAATAAAGAAAAAAGTAAATCTAAGACAAATATATGAGAAATTTTATATGCTCAAATTCAATGTCTTCATTTAATTTTTTTGAAAAAAAAAGCGGTCACGAATTTTTTTAAAGGCACATAGTTTCAAATCAGACTTGTTTCCAGTCTAAATTTAGCCTCCGTTCCTTGTGTCATATCTTCAGGCATGAGAAGGAAAATCAATGCCCCTACTCACCTTTGGAAGAATTTCACTGCCAAGTCTCCATGGTTCTATGAGATCCAATAATCCGTGGCTCAGTATTGATTTTCCTATGACACCTGTAGAAACAGCCTCTCCTTCCTTTCTAACAAAATATAGCAACAAAAATTGTGTTGTTTCTGAATGAATTAAACAGAGGCTATTAAGCACAACTTCATCCTGCAAGGAAATATGGCTTATATTTTCTAAACAATGTTACATCTCATTGATATTTCTGAGACATTTAACAACTTTTTAAAGATAATGTGAACACATATTTCTAAAGATAAAGTGAACGTAATTTTTCTTAGGTCTCTTGAGGCTCATATTACAAATAGCATTTATTTTTCTAAGGAAATGGACAAAGGGTAAAAAACAAACTGAAAAACTTCAATTCCCAGTTTAAAAATATCTCCAAAATCAAAACCCTTTTTGAAGATGAAAAACCACCTCATGCCTTTCAAATCTAACGTTTTGATACAATAGAGGACAACCCTTTTGAGCAGCGAGGAGAGTATATCACATCCTAGGAGAGAGAGTAGGTTAAACTTTGGGTGTATTTCATGGCATTAAAAGAGTTGGAAAAACAGGCAAGGGTCACCATCCGTCCCACTTTCCTTGTAAAACATAAATGCAAAAACCAAACCAAAATAAAACAAAATTGGGGATGTCATGGTTCTAGCATTCTTCACACACCTGATTTAAACCTCAAAGGTATTTGTTTCCCCCTGGGCAGACTTCTTTGGGCATGTCTGAATATATTCCCTGCAGCCATTGTGCACGCTGAGTGGAGTAACTATAGCTGGCAACCCACTCGTCACTCATTCCCATCAGCCTGAGAATCTGCAAAATAAAAATGCAGTGTTAAAAAAAAAACTCCTTGTACATTTGCTTCTCCCAGTAAAATCCTAGAGAAGAAAACACAAAGCAGGTTGTTTCTCACAATATATGTGACATCTTGGTTAAAAGTGACATGGCCATGTTGCACCCTGACAGGTTTAGTGTTAAGATCTGACAGATATAAGCCTGCAAGAACAACCTTCCTGCCACATATATTTAAGCTCATGTTAAACCCTTGATTTGATAGTCCCTTGATTAGCTTGAGCAACAGTGAGTGCTCCTGCCTTTCAAGTTCATTATAAATTATGCTATTCCTCACATTACTGTCAATTTAAGTTCCTGTTTTACTAAAATGCAGGCATTTAAACGCTCATCAAACCTGTGCACATGTTTGAGTTAAAGAATTAGATCAATCCAAACTCCAGCTCAAGGGAGAAGTTCCATTGTTTATCAGGCCATGTCTACACTGGCTGAGCAAAGCGCTCTGTTCAGAAGGAGAAGCGCCTTTGGCAGCTAGAGTCTACATAGCTGACCCATGGATGCTTGGGTGGAGCCTCTTCACCTGATTACACAAGCGCAGTGAAATTACTAAGCATCTGATGAAAATGACCCATGATGACAAAAAAACATGGTGTGAGTTTTGTTCTAACTTATTTACACGGCAGTCATTTCGAATACAATTCAAAGAACCTATTAAAAAATAAGAATGCTTATAATTCTTAGGCATGATGAGTATGGGCATTGAAATAGTTGATAATTCAACATTTGGTTTGACCCAAGATGTATTCTTCCCAAACAAGACAGTGGTGGCATGATTTTAAAATTTTACACTTTTTCCTAAAAGGTCTAGCTAGGTTAAGCTTCCACCTCTGATTTTATATTTATGGGGGAAAAGCTTCATACTTCAAGTAATTAAAAGGTTGATTTAGATCTCCCAGAAAAATGGGTCAAAACAGTAAGTAATTGATATTTTGCAGGAAATATTTTAGAGGCTTCCAACTTGCACCACACCAAGATTTAGTAACTACTGTGGGTGCATTCTATTCTGGGGATAGTTCAGTGCCCTCATATCATCTTGAATGTTGAGATCTTTTCACCAATTTTTAGAATAAAAAGAGGTTTAGCAGAAATGTTCAACTAACAGCTATGAAATTATAGGTTTCCCCCTCCATCCACCCAAACATACTCCACCTGGTGAAATAAGATACAACACTAATCACCTTTGGAATCTTGCCAGGCTTCCCCATTGGGTGAACTAGCAGAGTTGGACCAAGTTGCCTTGAAGGAATAAAGCCTCCCTTACCCCCATGAAAGCCTTTGTCACAGACGATCCATTCCAACTCTTTGAAAAAAGCAGGAGGTAAGATGTGTGTGAGTCTATCCAAACTGTAATCTATGAGCTATACTTTATTTCTACCAATATCACCTGAAAATAAATTTGCTACGTCAAACTCCAAACCTCCAGTTGGTTTCCCTAATACCTCGGACTTTGCAGGCAGGATTATCTCCCATTTTTTGCCACTCCCATTTTCAAGATAGTGGTCAGTCTGTCTGTTTCTGTTTGATAATCGTGCAATTTATAT
Organism: Cryptoprocta ferox; assembly: GCA_028646485.1. Taxonomy (NCBI): domain Eukaryota; kingdom Metazoa; phylum Chordata; class Mammalia; order Carnivora; family Eupleridae; genus Cryptoprocta; species Cryptoprocta ferox. Next base: position 22,377,807 of record CM053571.1, read on the forward strand.
GCTAAATCCCCTTTTGCTGGGAGCAAAATTCCACCTTCAGACTGAGTCATGGCAACAGGTTAGTTGATTGACCTTACAAATTACCACTCAAGTTCTAAAACTAAAATAAATCTAGGTGATCTAAGAATTGCTTTATTTAGCAAAACCCATCTAAGATGAATCAAATCTACTATCTCCTTTTCCTACATGAAAGCCCTAAGAATGTCTAAATATAAAACCACTGTCTATATCTTGGTCATACACTGAGTACCTCATAAGGACGATATAAAGCAAACGTCCTTCTGGTACTTAGTATATGCTAGGCACTGTTCTACATGACTTATATACATGATCTCATTGAATCCCCATGACTACCCTATAAAGCAAATACTATTATCATTCTTTTACAGATAAGAACACAGAGTCAAAGAGGCAAGGAAGGACTTGCCCTGGATCACATGGTTAGAAAGCAGTGGGGCTAGGATTTGAATCCAGATAGTTTGGCTCCAGAGTCTATGCTTTTACTTGGCTGCTCCTCTCCTTGCCCAGCCACACTAACCAAACTGATGTCATTATGGACAGGGATTTATATCAAGTGGTGATTCCTTTAAATTGGCACTTTCTTTCCTATATGCATGGAATTAATTTGCCTGGAACTAAAAGCTTCACTCTATGAACTATTTTGGCCCCGTGGCTCATTTTTCTGTTTCCTCCTCACAGGCGTTTTGTTCCATATTGAGCCAGCATCTCCTTATTTCAGAATAAGTTAGATGCACTCAGAAGCAAAATTGGTTCTCACTGATCATCATTTCAGGATACCATTTATTCCTTTATTTTTTTTAATGTTTATTTATTTTGAGAGAGGTGGGGAGAGAGAGCATGAACAGGGAGGGGCAGAGAGAGAAGGAGACAGAGGATACCGTGCAGGCTCTGCACTGTCAGCACAGAGCCCCACGCAGGGCTCTCTCACAAACTGTGAGATCAGGACTTGAGCAGAAATCAAGAGTCAGAAGCAAAACCAACTGAGCCACCCAGGTCCCCCACCATTTACTCCTTTAAAACTTAAATTCCAGAAGATGCTTCCTGAATGTGGAAAATATCAAATAAGGAAGAAAATGCAATGTTAATTAAATTGCATTTTAACTGTTAATTAAATAGGGCCTTTGAATAGAGCATGTACGTAATTGTTGCCTTCTGGAATCAGGCCTCCTCAGGTCAAATCCTGAGGCTACCTTTTACAAGTTGGACAGGTAGTTTTTTTTTTCTCTATGATTTAGTTTCCTCATCTATAAAATGGGTATAAAAATAGGACTACTGCTTAGAGTCATGAGGATTAAATAAACTAATCCATGTAAAATGATTCAACCAAGCACTCAATAAATACATGTCATTGCTATTATTACATCTAGTTTGTAGCTGCAACTAAGCCTATAGCCTTCAGCAGCCACCAAGCACTAACAATCAAAAGTGTTGTCATTTGGATGTGAAAGTATTAATATGGATTTTAGGAAAATCGGTTGCAGTCACAGAAAATCCTTTCAGCCCCGGGGAAATTTGGCTTTAAAAATTCACTGTGACAGATCCCCACAAATTTTATTCCCCTTTATTTTGCAAGTACACAGGCAAATCACAGAATATGACAGAACTACTCAAAAAGTCATCAGAGCTTACAATGTTGCCCAAAATGTTGGGTAAAGCTCAAACTTCTGCCTGGAGACTCCCAGGATGCACAGAACTGCCTTTTTGTGGTTCAGGTCCCATGGTACTTGGGAACAACTTGAGTAGAGGAATCTTTGCCTCATTTCCCAGTACCTCAGAGATGGCATATTTCTTGGCGAGCTAGAGGGGAAGGACGTACTAATGTATAATGTAGCACCCTAGTTAAGAATTAAATTTGTGAAAAGAGAGGTCACTATGCAGCCTCATCTGGCATAAAGAAAGTAGTAGAAAATGGAATGGTGAAAGAAAGCACACAGATCTCAATTTTTAATCCTGCATCTGTGCCCATGAAAGCTTACTGCTATTAACATTCAGAAGGCATGGACTCATAAACTCCCTAGGCCAGCTGACTTTCATTCTGAAATGAGATTTTAGCAATAATTAGCCTCTGGTTCTGTAGAAGAGCGTGGTATGTTCCAGAAATACTCATCTGCCTATAGTATTTTCAAGTGAGGGACGGTTCTGGGATTAGAACTAATGGAGGTAGAAGAAGGTGGTTGAAGTGTTAGAGAAAGAGTAAATTTCCTGATAGTAACTCAATTAGAAGGGAAATGGAAGGGCCAGGAAATGGGCACAACGACTTTTACTGGCAAGAGATGCCAGCATCCTCCACTAGGAATTACCTACACGGACAACAGGGGAATGAAGAGGAAATGCTCTGCTCAGCCCTCTGCCACCAAGAGGATGTGGAGAATAGGGGACGATTTGGAGCCTAACAGCACGATCTGATCTGGTCGCTCACTTGAGATGATGAGCCATTCATAGCAAAGAAAATGGACCATTTCAGCAACTTTGTGGGAAAGGCATTCCATGCTCAGGCTTTCTATCTACAGGCATCATTAAGTCACTTGAGCACAGCACCAGGCACAAAATTTTATCCTCAACAAGCAAAATTCTTATTTTCTTGCAGCAGTCTTATTTTCTCTTATTACCACATGTTTGGGTCTTATTTAAGGCTGTTAATCCTTTAACCTGAGTGATTTATAAAGAATTCTACTTATTTCCAAAAAAAAGGATTCTACTTATTTCATATCACACACAAATGCCAATAAATGATGTTGATTCCCCAACACCAAATAATTTCTAAACGCCAAATGGTAAGTTAACCAAAGAAAAAGAAAAAGGTCAGATTTATGAGTGGTTCTCACTGGCCACTCGGCAGACCTGCTGTCACTTTTTATTATCTGTTTTTAAGATTCCCCACACAAATTCAACCCAGGTGATTTGGTTCTTAACAAAATGAACGTGAATTAATTCTGATCATAAATTTTAATGAGACAACACTTCAGATGCTCTCAGACATTCCAAATGCAAAACTTATCTTTTTCTGTGGTAAAACTGGAAATTCTTTTCTTAGGAAACCTTTATTGTTTCACCTCTGCCATTCTGACATAATGAGCCAATTTGCATATCAGTAAGGTCAGAGGGGACAGAACTGGAATCTCATGCTTCCTGAATCTTTACCTCCATTCCATAGTCACATATTTCTCATTCCCTTTTGTTCACAAGTTTTGTAATTTCACAGAATTACAAGTCATACAGCCTGACACCAAGCTTGATCTTGCCATTATGCTTGATTGTTCAAAATTACACTAGTCCCAGAATGTTGACAGAATTCCTTTCAATATTTTCTCTGCTGGTTTATTAAGTGGCAGTGTCATACTTAAAGAAATGATCATTTCTGGGGCCACTTGTTCAGTTCTTTGAAGACTGACATCACTTTTAAAAATGTTACCCTGAATCTTCTACTATTCCCTGTATCCTCAGTATTTTTGACATGTCAGAAATAATTATACGTGGCTTACTAAATACGGGAGACATTTCTCTTTAATATTCTGGAATGGATGAGTGCAAGATGGCTTTGTACCAGCTTTGTTCTAGTTGAAAATATGCATTCAGCATCAGCAATATCTCACGAAAGAGCAGAGTCCTGCCCTAATGTTTTAGATTTCTATTTCTGTGAATCCAGCCCTACTTCCTAGGCACCATTTGTTCCTTACAGATAATTATTAATGGCAAAGGCCCTTCTTCCTTAGAGGTGTCTCTCACCTACTCATGCCACTTTTCATATAAGCATGGTCAAGGCAGTGACTTTGCTTTGTCACTTATTAATATCCAGGCAGCTTGTTAAAAAACATTCTGTTTAGAATGTGGGGTGGGGGATGGGGGATGGGAAACAGGAGCTTTTTTTCAGAGTTCTCTCTCTGATTTCACACTCTTTCCATTGAATGGGGCACTTCATCAAAGGCAGAAAATCTGTTTTGTACCCAAGGTAAATGGAGAATGCCCACACCTATATTTCCTTTCAAAGCTTACTATTCTCATATATGATTAAAAAAACAAACAAAAAACAAACCAAAAAAAAAAACAAAAAAGAGAAAGAAAAAGAAAAGCTAACAAAGGTGTCGCTCTATCAGTGTTGGTTGTATTAGAGGATAAATAAAGTCATCTGCCTACAAAATGGTGTATCCTATGCACCTCTTCAAGTGGATGGAAAGCAATCTAATCCTGGGAACGTTATCCCTTTTCACTGATAATCAGGATCACAACAAATTTCCTGAATCTCTTATTTGTTGGTTGATACTAGCTCCACTGACAGGCCCTCGAAAGAAACTCAGCCAGATGGGCTTACAAGGGTGGAGAGGCCTCCTGATGTAAATTCTGGGAGACAGGTTTCCAAGATGGCTGTGGACTGATGGACAAAGTTCTTGGACAGATGGAACTGGATTTCTTCTCTACCACTTATTATTAGCCATGTGGCTTTGAGCAAACCACCAATGCTCCCTGAGGCTTATCTTACAAAACACCTTTTGAGGCTTATATAATAAACTGGACAATGTATATGACAATGAAAGCAATGGTTCATAATAAAATGGGATACAAATGCAGGCCATTATTTTTTCTCAAATAACAACCTACAACTGATGAGGAAATAGGTCAGGATCATGGAGATCAAAGAGAAATCTAGGGGAAAATCCATATAAAATAACACCATGTTTATTCAGCACTAACAGGGCTTTTTTCTAAAGAAATATTAGCATTACTTAAAATTTAGACTTATGTATATATCATATATACAGGTGACCAATTTTCAAGAAATAATAATGCAGTAAAATATTTGAAATTGCATAAAGAGTAGACATAAATTAACACTTCTTAATAATTCAGGAGGCATTTCATTGTCTTACTACACCTAAGGGTCATAATTATGATTATCAGCGGTTAATTTCCTAGAAAAATGGATGGAATCCAAATGACTCTATGATATAACTGAGAATAAATTTTAGGCATTAATCCATGCTATCCATTTAGAATACTACCACAGGTCTCTATTTCAAAAAGAAAAGTAGCATTAACTTAATAATTCTAAGTTCTCTGACCTGAGCTTACTAGTGATTTGTATTCTCTCTAGGGGGATGTGAACATGACAGAAAAGTCCACATTGTAACATATCACCAAACATATTGTCCAAACATAATGATTTTTGGGTGGCACTGAAGGCCAGGAGTTCTACTTCTCCGAATCTGATATACCAGGTTTGGAAAGCACAGTTGGAAATAACTGCAGGGGTGGAAGAGAGGGAGGAAATAATAAGCTCAGTCCTGACTAATTGACGGACTGTCAAAAAGATGAAATGAGTTAAAATTTGAAGAAGACTTTGTAAGTTATGTGGCAGTAGACAAGTGTAAGATAGTATTGTAATTATTACTCTTAATAGTCTTGCTCAGTTTATGACAGATATTATATATAGATTGAAAGAGAAGAGTTCTTTTTCAAATGATGGCATATTTATTCCTCCATCATCCAATTCTTGCTTTCTCAGCTCAACTCTCAGCCAACATAAGTGACATGTATAGTCTATTTTTGTTTTCTTCTGTTTTTGTCATAGTTTGACATAGTTGGAATGGATGGGAAGATCTTGCAGTGAACAGAGCCGCAAGTGAATCTGGAAATTTTAAAAATAGCTGTCTCTGAATGGTAAGGTATAAAGGTTTCTGTACGCAGAAGGGGAAAGATACTTCTTGTTAATGTGGCTAAAAGCATGTAGCGATTATTTCAGGATAGTAGAATATTCGGAAAGTTCAGCGTTTGCACACTATATCTGTTAGGATGCCATTGTCACAAAAGGCAGATTCATGTCATGATGATTTCCACTCTGAGCTTAGCCATCTGAATTGCCTCTTTGAAATAAACAAATCTGCATATGTGCATGGGCATGTGTGTACAGGCATGGGTCCTTATGGTTGAATAATTATAAACACACAGTTACACAAAAATATGCCACGGGAAGAACCCAGGATACATTTGGCAGAGTGCCATAAAATTCTACAATCAATCAATCAATTGAAAGTAAAACTAGATTAATTAACGTAGGTGTTCATTTCTCCACACAGAAGGGGCTGTTTTCATCTCCTTAATTTCTAATGCAAGTGTATTTGGAATACTGCTATAAGCACACGCACAGCTTAAAGGGGCAGGGGAGAAAAGTATAAAGTGGTTGTGTAATGGGCACTCCTTTCCTAAATAGAATGAAGGAGCTTTATATCAGCAAGCATGGAATGGTTACTAGAGAGAGAGAGAGAGAGAGAGAGGAAGAGAGAGGGAGAGAGGGAGAAAGCAAAAGTGGAAACATAACATAGCCCCAGGTAGGTTTCAAACACACAGACAAGTGTATGTATACAAAAGATCAATCTGTTAATAGATGTCTATCTGGGGAGGGAAGTAGAATTAGGGAGGGGGGAGCATGAGGAGAAGAGGGAGCTCCTTTTCCCTCTTTAGATTTCACTGTGTTATTTTTTTGTAATTAATTTTTAAAGAAATATAAGTTTAAAGAAATACAAGTTATGGTACCTATACGCGAGGAACGTTGAATGTTATTACAGGTCTTTTGTAACTGAGCCTACTACTATCTTTGTTGCTCACTGAGGTCTGTAGAGTAGATATTCTTAACTGATGTAAATAGCACCTTTTTGGGCATATGGTCACTTATCTGTTACAAGTACTTCCAAAGTTCTACCCAAGATACTATGCCCATGATAACCTCAAATGTAAGGAGTCAAAAATACTAGTGAATCCATCATGCTCCTCAGTCCACGTTCACAGCCAAAAGGGTTTTCCTTCTTGTTTTTACTGTGACAGATTTACAGCACTGAAGAAAAAACCATACCATATTTATTAAAATCCTATCCATACATGCTTACCATAAAACACTCCCACGATCAGTTGTCTCAGAACATGGGCTCAGGTGGAAGCACACACCACTTTCCCCACTGTCTAGGGCATTGTTCTATACCATTATCAGTGCATTTAAGCTGGGATCTTTTGAAATAGGAGCGCACAAAGAACTAAGAGTCTTAAAGATTGGGTCTGATACTTTGTTTGCAACAGGATCTACTTGACTTATCAGTTGGCATACAGAACCCTAATCATTCATTCATTTGTTTGAAAATATGCCTGGGCGTGCCTGGGTGGCTCAGTCCTTTGAGCTTCAGACTTCAGCTCAGGGCATGATCTCATGGTTCCTGGTTCAAGCCCCACATCATGCTCTCCACTGTCAGCATGCAGAGCCTGCTTTGGATCCTCTGTCCCCCTTTCTCTCTACACCTCCCTGCTCATGCTCTCTCTCAAAAATAAATAAACACTTAAAAAGAAAGAAAGAAAGAAAGAAAGAGAAGAAAAGAGAAAAGAAAAGAAAGAAAAAGAAAAGAAAAAAGAAAAGATGCCTGTATCATGAAGCAGGCATTTGATCATGGTGAGAGTGTGTGATAAATGATCATCTCTTCACTCTCCTCAAGAAACTTGCAACTGTATAAGCAATAACTTCAGATACAGAAAAGATCTTAAAAAGTATTAATCTTTTCTAACCTTTGAGGAATTCATGTATTTGCCTCTGATTATAAAATTTTACTCACTAAAGAAAGAAGCATTAAATTTTATGTCCATGACTTTAAAAATCAAAATAAAAGAGTTCCGAGTTAAATGAGGAGTTGGCAAAGTATGACAGTGGGCCAAATCCAGCCTGCCACCTGTTTGTGTAAATAGTTTCTTTGGGACACAGTCATGCTTATCTGTTTATGTATTATCTGTGCCCGCTTTTGAGCTATAAGAGAAGAGGTGAGCAGACACAAGAGAGAATATATTAACTGAAATCAGAAGGTATACTTAAAAAAAAAACAGAAAGTATCTTTTTCTCTTCCCTTTTGGCATATTCTCTTTGGAAATCTATTTCTGTAGGATATTCTAAGAGTGATTTCTTAAGGAATGTGTATGGTTCCCTCTCTGACTCTAGGAAGAACAGAAAGAGATAGTGAATAAACAGTACTGTAATGGATAGGAAGAAGAAATGTAAACTAGAAATAGAGGGACTTTACAAACAACACTTTTAAATCTGAACCTGGCCACCACTTTATTCGAAGCTATATGGGCCAAGTGCTGAAATTTGAATGTGTATAGGTGGGGATAGGAAGAAAAGACTTGAATTAAGTGATTAGGAAAATAATAGAGCTTATTTAACCAGTCTTTGAAAATGTTTATAATATTGTGAGAACTGCCCCCAATTCCTGAATGTCTCTTCCTGAGGAGAATCTATCCAAAAAAAAATTGCTTAAGCTAAATTTTTGCAAAACATTTGCATGGAGGGAGCTACCTAGTGTACTGCCAAAGATGCTCCAATTTCATTATGCCCAGCAAGCTGGCTGGCTTGTTTGGCACTTCATTAACAAAAAATAAACCTCACTCTTTTTCCTGAGAAAATAGCATTTATAGTATTTTTGGGAACAGCAGAGTTCAGTGTGCTACTTCTTGGTATGAAAAAAAATGCACGTAGATAAATAAAGCTTAAAAGTTTTTTCTCTGGCATGGTAACTGACTACCCCAGAAAATCAAAGTTTTAGACATGTGAGTGAATGATAGTCATATAAAATTTATCTTTAAATGTTTTAAAAATCACGGAGAAGCAATTTCACAAAGCAGTAAGAGCCTAGATCTGGAGACTGAGAAAATAAATTCCTGTGACCCTTCTCAACTAATAGCGGTGTTCCATGCAAGCCAATGACTTAGTCTTTTTCTTTCTTTCTTTTTTTTTATGGGGGGGTGTGGGGGGGGGAGTGGCAGAGGGAGAGGGAGAGAGAGAATCTTAAGCGTACATGGAGCCCCACCTGGGGCTCAATCTCAGGACTGTGAGGTCATGACCTGAGCCGAACTCAAGAGTTGGATGCTTAACCGACTGAGCCACCCAGGCTCCCTAACTTCGTCTTTTTCAATTTCAGCTTGTTTTGGCAGTAAAATGTAGGTAAAGTGTGGATGTTGGGAAAGAAGGTAAAATAAAGATACTTGTATATTTGTGACTTAGTTACTGCTCACTAATGAGGAATGAAAGGTAAAATTAACTTAAAGGTAAATTACATACATAAAACTCCTTACATGAAGAGCTTCCTGACTCAAAATCAGCAGTGGAACAGAGATCTTTCCAGTTCTGTACCAAGTTCTCATTCAAAGAAGTCAGTCTGAATTTAGTTGAAAGAAATCAGTTGCTAACAAGTTGCTCTACAGCAGTCAACGGACTGTATAGTTCACACAAACACAAACTAGAATATGACATAGCTCATGCCATGTCTGGAAAATGCTCAGGGCATTGGGAAAGCTAAGGATAGTTGAGGTGGAGGGTGAGAAAACACACAAAAGAAGGATTCTTGGAGTAGGTGACACATTTGTGTTCAGTAAAAGTGACCTAGGAATGGGCCAGGACAGAGGACAGAGAAGTGACTTAAAGGCAAAGGAGACAGAAAAAGCCAAGAAATGATAGGGTTCATAGGCAGAATTCCCCAGCTGTTGTCTGTGTCTGGAAAGCAAAGTTTAAAACAGGGAACTGTTAGAGGTAAGATGAGTGAGGCAGGATGTAGATTCTTTTTAGGCTAGAATTTAAGTTGGGACTATTTTGGATTTTATCCAGCAGGGCAGGAAAACACGCCCGTGTTTTAAGCTTGCAAGAGGCAGGTCTGCTTTGGGGTGAATACATCAGGTGGACTTGATGGTGATGAGGCTGATGGAAGAAAGGCTGTTTAAATAATGCAGATGCCCCAGAAAAAGAGAAATCATAGCCAAAAAGCAGCAGTTCTGAACTACAGTAGTGGTAGTAATGATGGGCATTACCGACGAATATGAGAAGTATTTAGGATGGAAGACGAGCCAGTCCTGGCAATGGGTTGGACATGGAAGATAACAAAAGTGGGGAAAAGGAAACCAAAAATGAGTCTCAGGTGACTAGTCCAGGTGAATGCATGGATGTGGTTCCACAACATGACGTAGAATGAGCACAGAATGAGAGACCAGGTTAAGGGGGGCAGTCATAAGGACAGTTTACTCATGTTGGCTTAGAGAGAATGCCTGATGGATACAGCAGACGGTTGGATATTTGAACAAAAAGGGATTTGAACTACAAATCAAATTTGTGACTAACTGTAAATCTTGACAGTGGGTGAGAGTATGGGAGGGGAGCAATGGGCTGAGGATGAACCCTGGGGAAGAAGGAGGAAGAAGAGACAGCCACAAAAGAGATGGGGAAGGAACGACCAGAGAAACTTTAAGAAGGAGAGAGTGATCCTTGAGTCCAAATATGCAGAGAGATCCAGGAAAGGCTCAAAACACCCACTTGGTTGAGCAATTTAGGAACCATGAGCTCAGTTGTGAACTGAAAGCAGGTGCCCGGTGCTGGGACTGCAAAGTGGAGACAAAGAAATGCATAAAATACATATCCATCAAAGTTTCAAGTGGTTTGAATGAGATGGGGACGGAGATACTGGAATGAAGATGGACAGGAACCAGGACAAGGGAAGGAAACTTAACACAGGAGAAACACAGGGATACACTTGAACTGATGATCATCTGTGCTGACATGCCAAGCCAGCCCACAGCAAACGCAGCTGCGGCTCCATCAACGGCTGTTCCACTCTCTTCTCCTCTTCTCCTCATCCTTTCTGTTCTACCACATTCCCACTGAGAAACCTCTTGGTCAAATTGCCCTGGTCCTAGGATTAAAAAACAACAACAAAAACTCTTTAACTCCTATTTAAGCCCTGTCGTTACCAGGGCGCTAGTATGGTACTTTATCGTACTGCTTCTAAGACAGATGTGCAGGTACATTATGAGACATCACACATGAAATCTGATTTATTGGTGGATGGCAATTATATGTGCAGTTAGCTTTCGATAGCATAGCAATTCCTACACTGGAAAAGGACAGCACAGCACAGTTAAAAGAGCGTCATCTGGATATGAATAGATGTGAACTTTTCCTGGCTCTGTCCCTACCTAGGCCTGTGACCTTAAACAAGCTCCTTCTCCAAGTTCAGCCTCTATTGTAACTTTGAACTGAGGTGATTCCACTTAATGGTTTCCTCTTCTAGAATTTCCAGCCAAAAGACAACTATGACTGACACTCCTGTTATATTGTCTAAGATTTAGGAAATTAAATCAAAATATGGTTTGTGGATACTGAAGCAAATGTTGAGCAGTACCGAGGTCATAAAATTATGGCATTCTTCTTGGGAGAGAACCACCTACTGATAATAATTAGAAAAGAGAGTTACACACATAGCCTTTTATTTTTCCAAATGAAAAGCTCATTTGAATCTCACAATATTTTTCTTCCCTTTCAAAGTCCAGTAACAAGTGTTTGATGACAAATCAAAGCAGGATTGTTCCAGTCACAGTACACATGCCAGTGTTTCCAAAAGCAAAGTCAGAATGACAGTTTCTAGAGACAAATGATTCATTTCTGTTTCTGCTCTATTCACTAGAAGAACATAACTACAGTCAAGATTCAATCTGAGGTTCAGTAATACAAAGTCTATGCCTTTGCTTACCACACAGACAGCAGTTTCTCTGTAGTGTCTCCCTAGACAGTGTGGAATAAAGTGACCTCAAAGAACTCTACTGGGTGGGAACTAGGAAATTAAAAAATGCTTTTAGTTTAATATGAATTTAACCAATACATATTTTGTGATCCTGGAGATAAAATGGAGTAAGTCGTAGCGCAAAGAAATAATCCTATTCTCTTTCTTCTTCTTTCCAGAGACAGAAGAAAAAAAATATAATAAGTATGCTTGGTCCTTTTTCTAGGATTTTCTGGGATCCTGTCTATCCTTTGGACTTGCTCTATCTGTAATTTCTCCATCAGAGAAGCAAGACCTTCAAACAATTAGTTCCTTTCTATCCTTTACTATTTTGGAGCCCTCCTTCTTTGATGTTGGGTTTTGGGGATGTAATTGGTATTCTGTTTGATTATTTCCTCAACCACTACCACCTTACCCTCATTTTTACATCGTATCCTCAGTGTCAGTCCAGGGCTTGGTGATCACTCACCTGGATGACTGTGGCCTCTTTTAGCTGGTCCTTTGATTTCTGAGCTTAAGACTCTTCATCTGCCTTTGTGCAGCTTCCAGATGTCCTAAATAAGCCTACTGTCCATATGCAGCAGAACCACCAGGGCTGTTTCCCGTGCTTTTCCATAGACCTCATCTCTTCCAATTCCTCCTCAGGTTTCCACATTGATGTTTTATCTGGGAGGTTTCCCCAGCTTCCCAGCCCACTGGGCACCTCGCCCTGCCCTATCTGCTTGGCCACTTCACCCTTTCCAGTCTGTCACATTCTTCTCAGGCAAGTCATCTTGATGCCTACCATCATCCAGCCACTCCTCTTTCATTGCTCAGCCTTCTCCATAATTTGTGATGATGTCTTCTCCATACTTCCCTCAACAATGCCTGGCTCTAGCTTTCTGTCAGAACTCTACTTCTGCTGGAAATATCTGGAGAGCAAATGTGCCTTAGCTGCAATTTCTCAAACACATACTATTCTTCAGGCCATCTCTTTTTTAATACCTAAAATTACCCTATTTGTGTATTCCATGCCTTCATGATTTTAGTAGTATTTTCTCACTCCAAATTATTATTGTATTTATGTTTTCCTTATTAGACTTTAAACTCACCAAGGATAGGAATTATATAGCCATAAATCAACCTTTTGAGGATTGTGCAGTCACCATTTTAAAAATGATTTTAATGGCGACAATAAGATAGAAAGTATTATGGGAATTTACCTGTTTTTCCCTGAGGACATAAACGAACAAATCGTCTTGGTAACCACATAGCTTGGCTCTATCAGCTCCCCAGTGGGCCTTGAAAGCACTAAGCCTGTTTCTTACCTTGCCTTCTGTCCTGTGGAGCTAATCCAACCACAGACTTGCCTTTGAAGTCAACTGGAACATCATGCATGGGTGAGCTCCAGAGAGCACAGAAAAGCAAAAAAAGAAAACTGACATGTTATTCTTAACCAAAGGGACTGTGCTATTTCCGTGTTTCTGTACACACTTAGGCATCCCACAGACTTCAAGAGCCTGCAGATGAAGGAAGAGAAGAAGCTGAAGTTAGCAGTGTCTTGTGAATGGGAAATGGGCAGGAGATGAAGCACAACAGAATAAAAGTTTTAAGTTCCTTGTAAACAATTCTTTTTTCTTTATCAAGAGCCATACAAATCACAAATATAAAATTCTTCAAGGCTATAAAACTCCTCCTTGAGAATGTCAAACTCTTCTGGAAATGGCATCCACTCTTCATCTAAGGAATAACAATTGCCTTGTAGACTAGTGCTCAATTCCATGCAACAGCCATTTATCCAGAATCTTTACTGAAAAGGAGTTGTGCTCATCAAGATGAGAGCATCATCACTATCTTCAAGAAGAAAAGTATAAAGCAGCTCTCATAGCATATAGCTCTCCATAGCCACTTACAAAGAACACTCTCAAATAACAACAGTCTGCAATGCAGCAACATGGTGAAATAGAAATTACAGCTTTAATACTGCTTCTCATAGTCAAGGGCTCAAAACTAAATGATGTTTGGAAACTAACTAAACTTATGATGTACATACCTTTCGACCTGCAAGTCCTTTCTTAAAAAGAAATTCTATAGAAATAAAAGAACCAACAAGAGGCACCACTACTTAACATCTATGTGTATTTTGGAGTGGATTTTCTTTACTTCTCTAAACCTCGGTGTGGTAATTTGTAAACCATTAATAATAACAGCATTTGCCTTATAGCCCATGTGGGTATGATGCCTGGCATGTGGGAAATGGTCAAGAAGTGTTAGTAAGATGGGTATTATAATCCTTATTTTGCAGAGGAAAGAAAACTGTGTTTCAAAGATTGGTCCAAAGTAATAGCAAAGCTTGGATTTGAATCTAATTTGGTTTGATTCCAAACACTATCCCCTTCCTGCCTCAAAGGTTGCTGCTTAACTTAGGGTCCTAAAGTGAACAAGAACAGGAGACATCAACTGAGAAAATGTTCCAAATGCCATGTGGATGATCATTTAAGGAGGTGTGAGTTCTCATCACCCTGTCTTCAAAGTGTGTGCTCCAATATTAGAATATTAAAGTTTCCAAAAATATCCAAGACCCTCAAATCACAGGACACTAAGCTCAAACATAACAATGACATGACAAGTCAATGCAGCCTAAAAAATGAACACGAACCTGAAAAGCTAACGGTCAATTATTGACAAGATATGGATTCACCATAGGTGTAAGAAAAATGCTCTGTGCTCCTGGACATTGATACAGCACTGTAATATTGATTTCATATTTAACTATTTCAAGATGAAGCATAGGAATTTGTATTTGCCATCAGAAGCACTATTCATCAAAACACTCTGGCTACTTTTCTGGGTTAAAGACCTGGATGACAAAAAGTAAGTTATACCAACGTTAAACTGTCATGAAAGAGCACCCTGGAGAGGTACCAGAAAGATGTCATCCCCAGAAAGAGCAAACAAGATGAGGATGTCTACGCTGGACCATACTTTGAGGTATGGCACTAAAATCAAATTTTAAGAAGAGAGTGGACATTATGAACTAGAAAGTGAAACTGAGAATAGATGAATCCATAATTCAACAAAAATTTGATCCCTTTGTTTCTAAATGCTGTCTTTCATCTCTTCCGATTCACAGATTTAACCATATATTATATTCCTCAATACAGAATGCTTTTGCCTTCTTGAGTATTTTTGTTGGTTTCATGTTTTCTTCAAATGGTGTGAGTCTAAATGTGTAGTTTTGTTTTTAATGTATAGTTTCAAAGGTAGAGATCGATAGGATGTATCTAAGTTTCTAAACTTCATGTTCCAAATCACCTACTGGGCGAGGTAGGGAAAATCCAACTGAAGAATTTCTCATACATACCCTTTCTTTCCATTCCATGGAGTCTGAAAGTGCCTTCTGCAAATGGCTATTGAAAATGTAATACAGCTTAGAGTAGACAGCAATGAGAGGAGTTCCTTATTTGGGGACACCAAAGGCATTCACAAGTCACAAAGAGAAGGTGTGTAGTGTCTGTGCTCTCTTTATCTGTTTAGACAGATGGATGGTAAATCCTGCTTTTCAAAGACACTGAGAACCCAGAGCTGCCACATCTTAGAGAGGAAGCTGCTCTCTGGTTTCTGAGTGGGGATCGTTAAGTATCTTTCTGTCTGAGTCTCCCAGTGACACATCTGGTAGAAGTCCATTCATAATAGGAGACTTGGGAGAATGAGTCCTTTGCTGCACCCCCTGCCCCTGGTCCTTAATATGAGGGCATCTGCCCTCCTGGCTTATCAAAGGTCATACACTGTTCACAGGCAATATCTCCTAGGATTGGGGTGCTCATTTGTCTCCAATTCTTCCCTTCCCTGAGAAGAGAGGGCAGAAAGAGTCAAGGCTCTTTTCTCTGTGTCTATAAACTCCACAAGATAAAAAGTAAGAATAATCCAATTATTACTGGGCTTTTCAATATTGAGGTCTTAACTAAGCACACCAACTTCAAGGTTTGTAAATTAAATTTAAAATTTTTTTGGCTAGCTGATCTTTGGCTTCCCTGGTAAATAAGTACTTACATACAAAGTTGCTTTTCCTTAAAATCCTAAAATTTTATAATTGTGGTAAGAACTAAGATGGAACAAATCCGAAAGCTCTTTGCTTAATGTTAGGTGTTGCTTGGACCAGTGTTTTCAGCCATGTGGGTGAAGGGTGCAATATTTCTGCCAGGGAACAAAGGTCCGGGCAGGGCTTTACACACCTCAGGATGCTGTTAAATACAGCTTTCAAAAATTTTCCATTGCCTAGAATGTGTTAGTCTGTCTTCTCAAGATAGCAAGGAAGTTGAAGTATTTCAAAATACGTTTCAATTTTCATTTGTGTCCAAATTTTAGAAGACTATCATGAAGTATAATTAAGACAAAGGTAAACTCCACCCCCATCCACACACACATACATAGTTTATTATATAAACCTTCAATAAAGTGTTTGTAAGTTTTGGATAGTTCATTACTAACCATGTGACACAGTTAATTTGTTTTAAGTCTTCATGAAATGAAAATCTTCTTTATGTTAATGAAATAAATTGAAAATTGTAAAATCCATTTTCAAGAACTAGACTTTATTCTGAATGTACTCATTACTGTTCTCACAAGTAATCAAACAATATTCTGAGCCAAAAAGCTACATTTGATTGTTAATACTGCTTTCTACCTGTGAGGAAATAGCTTCTCCCTTCACAGAACCGAAGTATGATTGCTAAAAGTAATTTTATTATATTATCCAATTAATTCTTGAAAGTTCTTTTTCTCTCTCCAATTATACAATAGTTGATGAGGGAAACATCATATTTTTGCCTGTTATAAAATCCTCAGTGCCTTTAGCAACACTGGTCAGACAAGATAATTAAGGGGAAAAAAGCCAACTGAATAATTGAGTAAATAAATGATTTGAAGTCTCCCCAATTTATGACAATAATCATGATTATTAAGTAAAAAAGATACCATTTTAGTTAGAAAGGTCATATACTGTACCAACTTCAACTCAACTTAGAATCGAAAAAAAAAGCCCCCAAACTATACAGCAATTCTGAACTCTTTATTATATTCTGTGGTAAAGATGAGAAATTCTTTGCCCTGCGTACTGACATTTCTTTTTGTATTTACCCAACCAAAAAATAAATGCTATGAAAGAGATAATTGATGAAAGGAAGTTTAAAATATTCATAAATATCAGAAATCCAATGAGTAACAGTATCTGGATTCAAATCTTTCCAGCACTTTGAAAGCACCAGGATTAAAAAAGGAGACCTCAGTCTTTAAGATGATATGCTGCCTGCTTATACAGATAATCCTATTCTTATACTATTTTCCTACTTGTCAAAGCTATTTCTCTGGACTGATTATAAGCACAGCATCTGATGGGAAGCAGTGCGTATTTCCTGTTTCCATTAATTAGGTACACACTTCCTAGGTGACTTCCTGGTCACTGGAAAGTTATACCATTTTTGTCATTTATTAAAAAATTAAAATTAAAAGCTGCTAACATGAAACTATTTTTGTAAATGTCACCAAATGGAATTTATTTTAAAGATCAACAGCCTCATCATACGACATGCCTAAAAATGGAATAGTATTCATGCGTCATTTACAGCCTTTCACATGTTACGTCCACAGTGAGCCAACAAACTAGAGGACTCAAGGAACCTCAAAAAATATCTTTTCACCAAAATGAGTTATTAATTTCCCATATTTTAAAATACCTTCTTTTCGTTTGGATATTCAAATTGACAGACCTTGTCCCCCGATTTGCATGATAAGAATTTGACAGGGAGCCAAAGGTTTTATTTTTGCAGTGACAAAACAAACAGTTAATTCAGAGAAAACAGAGTCTTCAACCAACTCAATGGATTGGGACTGCATGGAGAAAATTGGCTGATTAAATATTTCCCTTTCCAACTGCATGTGGTGTGTTCTTATGGCAAATCACGGGGGCTAAATATTATTCGCCATTGTGCACCCAGGTGGCGTTGAGTTACCAACAATTACACATCATAGCCAAGTGCCAAGGTTCATGCCTGAAATTAGTGTCAAAATGAAAGGACCATGGAAAGTTAGGGTTAAAGGGGAGACAGGCTCATCCTCAGCATTTTACTGACATCAATAAGCATGTGATAAGCACTTGGAGCATATTTTCAGTTTTGGAACTCTCACGGGCTGTTCAACTGCTACTATTACAATACAGACTGCGGAAACATTCCTTGTTTTCTAAAAGCAGGATGTAGCTCACAGCCTCATGGAGGAAGCTTTATCCTCATTTACCTCAACTAGCAAGTAGGGATTTCCAAAGAATGGGGCTGATTCAACAGAGTACTCCCAGATAAATTAGGGGGTACATGCAGGCTACCCTGTTCCCTGGGTCAAGGTGCAGCCTTTCTAGCTTGCTTTGCCCAGGGAAATTAATACACGGTACAAATACATTATGTATTAGTAATCCATCCTTGAAATAAGCCCTATGGTCATAACTACGTACACAAGTCGTGGCTCTTATAGTTAGTCCGTAAAATGGCTCCATAGAAGAGGTCACATATAGTAGTTGCTTCAAGAAATATTTACCTAGATTTTCCTATGAAATAAAATTTCTACCCTTAAGCACTTGATTTGAGAACCCACACAAAATACAGACATACATATTTTTCTTGAGATTTCAAGGCCATGCTTTTGAATACAATGGAATAAAGCATAAATAAAAACAACCAGAAGAGCTTGTTGGTAGAGGAGACATTGCGTTAGGATTATGAATGTCTAATTTAGCTTTTATTGAAAAAAATCTGACATAAAGTATTAACCAATAAAACTTTACGATGGTTAAGAGGAAGTCTTTTTGTGGGAGGGAGGGTGGTCAGCAATTTCTGTGATACTAAATAATGTCCCAAGGGATAGAGAAATAATCATACACAGCACAAAACAACACAAACAACTTAGAGTCCACTGCACCGTGGGCCTGAAGAGTATGATAAACATAAACATAACACAATTACACTTTCTCTTAGAAACACTAGAAAGCTCATACATATATAATGTATTAATGTTGATAAAAGTGACAGTTTATTTCTGGAAAAGGCAAAAACATATATGAAAGTGTATATCTTTCATTATTGTGCATATCTATACATTCCTTAATGGGTTCTCTGACACTAAGTATTTAACGATCTTTGAAGGCCTCGGGCTATTAATTTAGGAATATTATTTTCTCTTACCCTGCTAACTTTCCTCCTATTGTCAGTCTCTCCTTCCTTTGTGCTTCTCTTCTCCCCTTCCCAGCCTTAAATGTACATTAACTGCATATTATGCCAGGCACTGTGCTAGGCTATGGGACTCTTGTTTCCAAGCTTTCCAGTCCATTTCCTCTTCTATTCTCTTCTCTTATTTTACTGCTGGTTCCCTGAACTCTTTGCCAACACGTCAGCTGGGCACATGGACAAACACTAAAGCAGCCAAGACACAGGAAACATGTGAAATGTTACCTGGCCTCGAATCTCCTTAGTTGTTCCAAATGTCATGTGTCAAATGATCAATGCAGATGAAAGAACTTTAGGATTTCGTTTCTAAGAAACACTTCGTTGGTGCCACGGGCTTTGACCCAGACACAGAAGGACAGATAGTGTTGGGAAAGCAGTGGCAAAAGTGTTTCAGGGCAGGAAGGGAGGGAGGAAACACAAGGCAAACTTCATGGAGGCAATGAACAGATCAGTCTTCTGGTTTAGCAAATTCCTCTTTTAAAATCTGTAAATAATGCAGTTGGAAAGAAAGACTGAAGCCAAATAGTGAGAGGTCTAAAGAAGGTTTGAAATTCAAATATTTTATGCTATTGGTTCTGGGGAATCCACAGATGCAAAGGGAGATGACATAATGGCATGACATAAAAGTATCTAGTGGCTACGTGCTCCTAGTCTAAGGGCAGGGGCTTGCCTGTTATATCCACTGCTTCATTCTAAACATCTTGAGCAGGCCTAGGAAATCGATAATATTTGGTGAATGACTAGAAGGATGAATAGAGCCTGAAGCACTTGGATTTTAAGTCATCTCAGCTGCTTGCAAGCTCTGTGACCTTGAGGGAGTTAACTTCTCAAAACCTCAGTTTCCTCCTCTACAAGCAGGGATAGTGATACTACCTTTCTCATCATGTAATTGAAAGATTAAACAACAAAAAAAAAAACAAAGTTAAGGGTTTAGTACCTTGACTGGCATACAGAAAATAAATGTTAACCATTAATAATTAGAATTAGAGGCCCCTTAAAATAGTATGAGCAGCATTAGAAGGAAGCAAATGTAACAAAACCCACTTAGTGTTTGCTGCATCATGGGCCTAGCTAGTGAAGGGGGAAGGACAAATTTAGACAACACTTCTAAACGCCCATCAATAAGATAACTTCTTAAAACACATTCTGACTGCTTTGCCAATATATTCTTCTAAATTGGTATATATGCCTAGAATATATTTTAAGCCATTGAAAGAAAAGATCATTGAAGAACAAGTTCCAAAATGATATGGATTGTGATGTGATTAGCTGAGAGTGTATGACTAACTGGCGAGACTCCTATAATCTGCAAAATCAGGCAAGTAATGACTGTTGAATTAATGGTGAATATTAAATTAAGAGCCACAAGAATAGAGTCTGGCACAAGGCAGGCACTGAATAAATGTTTGTGGAATTAATGAATGAATATTTTCTAAATCCTTATGGGAGAACATTTTTAAAATAATGTATTTGATTTCCGTGTTTCAAATTTATAGCAAATCAAATTTACCTTCAAACATATCCTGAAAATCCAGTATTTTTAAAGATGACTGCAGTAAACTATGTTAAAACCCTTGAGATTGTGATAATTAACTGTACACCATATGTTCCTGACCACGGTGTGCTCGTTACCTTGTCTTTCTTTCTCCAAGGAAATTCCTAGCCTTATGGTATATTTCAGTCTGCATTTGAACTGTGAATTCAATTGTCAAAAAAATAAAGGAATTTCAAAGATTTATAGATCACAAGTACGTTGGGCTTAAATAATGCCAGGCAACATTAAGAACATAAATTATGGTTCAGAGATGTCATTAAAAATGTAAAACAGTTCTGTTCACTATAGGGTGTAGGACCGTAAAGTCTACCAACTTTAGAAAGCCTCAGGGATTATGATTCTATACGAGCCATCTCCTGATTTAAAAAAATATAAATACCATTAAGCAAACTACAATTTTCACATTTTAAAATCTGAACAAATTTTTAAATGCTTCAATTAATTATTAGCGAGTGAGAGAATGTGTAATTAAGGATTTTAGCATACCTTGTATTTTCTTAAATCATTCTGGTACCCTTTAAACAAAAGAATCTGGCTGATGATAAAGCAAATTAAAATCTTCTGTTGGATCACAGAAGTGATGAAACACAAAACACCAGTAGATAAAACTTTACAATGTATCCTTGCCAACATCCCAGAAGAGTAACCTGGAGTGACACCTTCACTCTCTATCCAAGAGGGTACCACCCCCGCCAGTTTTTCTTATAATAAGTTTTCTAGATGATGCTCAGTGAAACTCTGAGGCTTGCCACTTGGTAGAAAATAAGCTAAGGTAGCTTGAAGGAAAGATTTTATTGAATTATGCAAGTAACTTGCTACCACTGGGAAACTCTAGATCCCAATATCAAGCGCTTGTACAACATCCCAAAGGCAACTCAAATCGTTCAGCACTTTATACACAATGTCTAATGAAATAAGCTTCTCCCGCCCAAACACAGACACATAGGTCACGCAAATAGCTTCAAAGTCAATATAAGTATCTAGATGACAGGTACGAATGATGGCATACCAAAAGACAAAACCCAGAATTATGGTAGGCAGAAAGAAACTGAGAGTAACTAATAACTCTGCAACACTGGGGCTCGGAAGACAGTATTAATTACAAAAAGAAAGCAAACGTGGGGAAATCTAGTAAACGTATTAGGAGGAGAGAATAAGCAGATAGTAGAGCTTAATTTTACTTTTATAAAAAACTGCCCGGATGGCGCATTAACTCAGCAATAATATAATATCCTGACTGTAAATATTCACTACAACCAAGTTAAATTGCATACAAAATTTTCTAATTAGTGTTTAGAACACCACAGTTTAGAAGCTAATGGCTTTGTGTAACTTGCACAGAAAAACTGATTTAAGATTTTTATTCTGACTTACATGAAAATTGATCTAATATGTCACAACTCCAGTTCCCAAAAGATTTGATTGTTTAAAAGCTACGTGATTAACTGTACTTGTGTCTACATCTCTGGAAAGAATTGAGGTGCAAAGGTGTTCCTGGTAACATTAGTTGCAATTACAGTAAGTTTATACACATGCATTTACCTATTCAGTATAGATATAACAACTGCATATTTACATATGTATATTCGATTTCTTAGTCCATTTTTAAATTTAAAAAATACATGACATCTCGAAGTGAAGTCAAGTCAATTTTGTGATAGCGCATAATATTTATTCTTTCTGTTTTCTCAGACTTCTCCTGACTTGTCTCACTGTTTTCCCTCTTTACACCACAAACTGTCATTTGTAATATTCCTCCCTTTAAGATACACCTAATTCTTGTAAGGAAATACCAAATTAAAATAGGAGGAATCTGGAAATACTCACTGTTTTATCTCAAGAGTTCAATGCAGTTGCTTCAGCTGAGATAAATGCATGAAGACTTTTCTGTAATAACTTTTACATAAGGATAAAATGATTTCTATGTAAGAAACAATTACCAGCCAACATTATTATCACCAGAAAATTGTAAGCTAGAATGAGCAATAAAAACATTGTATTTGGAATGAGATATTAGAGAATAGCTATTAAAATATTTTACTCAATTTCTATTATTCCTTAAAATGAAAGTCATCAAAATGTCATTATAGGCCTTTTCCCCAGATTCTTCAGAGATGGAATTTAATCATTTCAGGAAATTGAGCGCTATCCAACATTCACTTAAATCCTTTGAAATAACAGCAAAGCAAAGCACAATGTAAAATTTATAAGACATTTTATATTAAAATATGTTCACATACACACATAGATACATACCACATACTGGGAAATATTTGCCTTCGGATACCTAGAATTAAACATTTCTCATGAAATTAGCCACTCATAGAAAGTATTATCTTCAAGAAGACCTGAAGTAAGAAATCCAAGTTAAGGAGCCCCAATTGAGCTTCGCAAAACCCAAGTCTTCATAAAGCACTAAAGGAACAGATAAAAAAAAATACCTCCCAAAATCCATATTTTGAAAATGACTTCCAGCCACAATTGTTACCTGTCCCACAGAGCACAGAACTTTTAACTGCTGCTCAACCAGAAAGAGTTAACCAGTTGAAGAAGCTCAATTAACACTAATAAAGGCGTCCTTATGCCTTCTTTCTGAAAACTAGTGCTCTTTGAGGAATTTTCAGGCTGAAGGAAGACCTTCGACATCACCCAATCCCCATGCTTATTTACCAGTCCTAGGAATAAAATCAACATAAAAAAAAGATCGTTTTTATTGTCCTCTAAAAAACAAAAACCTGCTCATTTTCAAGGCTGACAGGAAACATATGAAGTACCTGATTGCATTTTGTTAACAAAAGCTAGACAATCCTCAGAAAATGACTAACGATAAAATTCCCTAATACTCTCTTCTTTAAACCTCTTATGGCTAGAAAGAATGGCTCTAATTTTAGTTTTATTTAGAAAGCGGCTTTCTAATGCTACCGGCAAGAAGTACATGAAATGGCTTGAAAATTGCACTTAAAAAAATGTTTAATATTTTTACCTTTCCATTCGAGGAGGATGCCACTTCTTATGGAAATCATATTTCCTGAAGATACTCAGCGCTGGCCGATTTAGGATAAAAACCATTAGCATGTTACTATTAAAAGAAAAAACCACCCTACAAAGCTGCAATCTCTCGGAGAGAAGCGACGGCGCTTAGAAGCAATAAACGCCTGGTTCTGATAGCTATTTTGTCAGCATCATCTTATTAGCGGACTGGATGCTCCCTGCAGCATCAATTAAGCACTTTTTAAGGGAGCGGGAAAGGCAGGAGGGCTCATCTGCTAAGCACGGCTGTATACTCCACAGCCTCTTAATCAGCGCGGCTCCTTTCTTAACAAGGTTCTAGAATGCAAGGACATCCAGGGACCATTAAGAAGCACACAAGCAGAACATCCCTGGGAGTCGCCAATATCGGATACAACTTTCCCTCAAAGAACCAGCCTGAGACTGAAGGCGTCAGAGCCGAACCACATCTGCCCGTTTTATGCCTCAGCACCGGGCACTTGCAGAGGGGAGGCGACCCCAGCAGAGAAACCGCCCCCCGCCCCCGACTTCCTAGTGTCCCCAGCAGGATCCAGGCATCCGGAGAGGGCCTGTGTCTCAGGCAGCCCCAACTGGAGAGAAAGTAAGGAAGTGGAAGGTTTGCCCTCTCATCCTCAATCCACCTAAGTGGTATCACCGAATCACAAGTGAAATGCTAATGCACAAGAAAATACACGCCAATTTCCTCCACTTTCCTCCAAGTTGCAGAGGCCCCTCCGCAATAAAAGATAGCTGTTTGTGGAGGCTGCCTTGTTCCATACCATTAACTCAGAACAAAACATATTTTTAGTGGGACAGCGGTGTTTACTTGTAAGAACTGATGAATTGTTTGGCACCATTTATCACTTACAGACAAAGACATTCAGCCACAATTTTGGACATAAATCAAGGTACATGCTTCTCAATAAAAAAAAAAATAAAGAAAAAGAAAGAAAGAAAGAAAGAAGGAAAAAGACTCCCTAAGTCCCCAAAACCACAGAGATTGAGGTCAGACTGGCCATAGCAACCAAGAACAGGACTTGGGTCTCCAGAAGGACCTAGCAACCGATAAATGAGTTCAGATCTCTTTTCATCTCCACTGGTGTGAAAGCCAAAATTAAAAAGATTAGATCACCCTGCACCCATTACAAAAGGCGCCACAATGAAAAAGTCATTTCCAGCCTTTGAATCACATCAAATAAATAACATTCATCCTTGCTATAATGAACAACTTTCAAAGTAAATTGAATCTCCATAGTACTGCTTTCCCTGGCTGCACAGTATTTACATAACAATATATCACAGGAAGCTCAGAATGGGTCTTGTAAATGGGGAACTCGGATAAAAAGCATCTTTAGCCCCCGATTACTGTATACTCAGACTGCTTTTCAGTCCCCTTCATTTAAACAATGTGTTGTATCAAGAACATAAACAATGTTTTTAAATTGTGGGAAATGAAAGTTTTCAGTACGTTTTTAAATGTCTGGACTCACCCCTTCTGTGGGGCACTGAGAATGTAGAAATCACTTAACCTCCTAAATCCATGCCCCGGATTCATTTTTGTGACAAAGAATTCTCATCTATGGGTACACTTGCTTCTTTGTTTGTGCCAGCAGTTTTTCACCCTAAAGTCTCCTGAATTTTTATATATTACTTAAGATGAAAGCACGCTTGCATATTTTTTTTAGCATGTGGTTCATTCATTATTTGTCATTTCCTCGAAAGTGTAAGGTATTCTCCACTGCTAGAACAATTATGTCTATCAAGTTTTAGCAATGCCTCCACACAATATATTCATCTTCTATAGCTAGTTTTGATAAAATTTCTCTAGGTCATTAAAAAAAACATTTAAGGACTAATATCCCCAAATACTTAGGTTTCCATAAACTATTGTACAATTCATACATTTCAAATGGAGTATGTTCCATTAAGACAGTTAAATCTATGTTAAAAAGATACCAGCTATATCTTATCTTTTTGTGTCAGCTCACGTAGACATTACTATTTGAACTCCACAGGGAATCTCATTAATTTTTAAAACTCTCTGACCTCAGTACAGTTGAGTGTAAAAATAATTTCAAATTAAGAATGAAAGAGCATCACTTGAATTCTACATGGCCATATGCTCTACGTTGCACAAAACATTGCTAACTATCATCAAACAGAATTTTTTCCAGATACGAATTTAAACAGCATGATAAATGTCACCAGACAGACATAAAAAGCCAGCTCACCCATCCGCCCAGCTCTGCTCATGCCTCACCTCCAATGTTTCTAGTAACACAAAGCCCTGAGAACACAGGTTTGCAGGCAAGTAACAGCACAGATGACACCCTCGCGAAAATATTTTCCTACTGAGACTCGCTTTCTGTCTTAACGTCTCTCTCAGCCACAAGCATGCAAAAATGCAAGAATCGGCGCGTACATGTTTTCTTACCTAAAACTTGTCCGAAGGGTGGTCCTTGGGTCCTTGTCATTGTTGTCACCTCCGGTGCCCCCTCTCGCCATCCTGGAAATTGGCTTCATTGTGTTTATCATTCGGTGCCTCAGTTACAGCTGTGGCACTCATCTGCCTGCATAGAACCTACGAGGGGAAATAAGGGAGGGAGAGAGAGAGGGAGAGAGTAAGAGAGAGGGAGGGAGTGGATGTGTGTGTGTGTGTGTGTGTGTGTGTGTGTGTGTGTGTGCTTGTGTGTGTGTGAGTGAGTGAGAGAGAGAGAGAGAGAGAGAGAGAGAGAGAGAGACTGCTGACTTGAGACTAAGAACCTAAAACCTCCGGCCAAGACAAGCCTGAATAAAAATGATCAAAGCTCTGTCCTTCAAGAGAGTAGACAGAAATTTTTTTTCTCCTCCACTGAAAAGTGGAACTGTCATTGGGGATTCTCACCAGGAAAGTGCAGACAGAGGCAGACCTTCTCCAGAGTGTCAGTGCTGCCCAGCAGTCCGTGCAGAATACAGGTACCTATTGTTCCAGAGACAGATATGTAGCCAGCCAGTCAGACTCTGACAGATCTCAGCAAACCAGTGAGCCTGCCTTCATTTTAACTCCTTATTTACTAGCACTTTTTGGTCAAATGCAAAAGGTCTTCTCATCACCCACGAGAAATAAATGGAGATGATGAGGATGAACTCATGGCAGGAACTAATCCTGTATCTTTCTACAAAGATGGACTTTTTACTACTGTTACTGAAATGCTGAATTTGATGCAAATATCTTATTTTGTTGGGAGGAAATGAAACATTAGATTAAACCAGGAAGACTTAGTGAGTTAAAGAGAATCTTGACACCCGAGATGAATAGCACAGCCAATTTTAAAAGGAAGGCAGAAACTGGGGTTATTCACAGCACCCCGAATATAAATATATATACTTCAGAACATGAGTGGTGTTACCTTAGCCAAAGGGGTTCCAACCTTTTGCACAGGGGTGTGGCACATTGAATACACCCCGGTCAAAAAGCTACCCTGGTAGACCTCTGTTTTCCTAGGGGATGGAGAGTTTTAAACTCTCTCTTTCTAGATCTCACTGCTTTCTAAACACTCCCCCCCCCCCAAAAAAAATCTGCCTTCCCCAAACCTCACCAGTATTTAAATTATCAGTATTTAAATTATGTCTAAGGCAGTAACATAAAATTAAGGGAGCTCAGAGAAAAATAACTTGTTCTATATTTTCCCTGATGGATTCTGAGATCCAGGGTATATTTGATTGTTAAAATTCTTGGACCTTTCTGGATTACAGTGGGTTTCTAATTTTCACCTTTGTATATTAATAAACTAATTTTCTTCTAAGGAGTGGCAGAAGGCAAATGCCTTGCATTTGATTGTTTGGCACTATTAGAAGGCAAGGCATAGAAAAACAAAAGAAAAAGAAAAAAAAAGAAAAAGTAGTTTCTCATTGAGTTAAAATAAGAGATGGACTTATACTCCCCCCACCCCGCAAAAGACTCGATATACAAGCACTTCAGACTTTTTCCCTAGAACAAACACCAATTTTATTAATTGTTACCATATACCTAAGAAACACTGTGCATACTCTGATTTCGTAGGTGTGCTGCAGAGTCTATAAAATGGTTATGAAATTCCTTTGTAAAACCCACACTCAAGCATCACTTTAGAAAGCCAGAGGGGAAATGCTTAGCGCAATGGGGGAGGTTTAACTCTGCATAGCTGTTAATAGTAATGAGATATGCAGTTTATGTCTATGCATTGCCCAACTGTTTCTTCTAAATATGTAGAGTTTGTTTTATTTATATTTTTAAAAAATCCTAATAAGAGATTACATCATATTTCAAAACTCTATTTTAAAAAAGAAAGAAAAAAGACAGAAAAAAACAGTTCCCTCCTTTTTCTTGTCCTAAATCCCAGAATTCTGAAACCAGTTCAAGTCATGCCAATTTAAAAAGAACTCTGTGCAATTAATATAGGCTTTAGAAACTCTTTTAGAAGTTGAAATTGCTGGATTCGGTGACTTCTGAAAGTCTACTTCGTGTTTTGTACTTAGGGAGAGCTGCTGTTATGCTCAGAAGGGAAAGGATGTCAAATGACTTTACCCAAACAGGGAGAAAAAGTATCCAAGGTTTCTTAGGAAGCTCACCTTTACCTATGAGCAGCAACAAAGCTAGAAATCTTATAGCTTGTTTTTTTCTAAGTGGATAAACTTTTTTTTTTCAAATCTGTTTTAAAGAACATGCATATCTTCGTAAGCTTAAGGGATAACCTAATTTATTATGACTATCTGAATAGCAAAATAGTGGAAGCCCGTTCAGTGAAAGAAAGGAGGATGGATTATAGGTCCACATATAGAACGAGCTGGATCACTGCGAGGTGACAGCTCCCAGGCAAGGCCCCCATGACTGCCTCTAAGGCTGCAGTTTAAAAGGAGCATCTAAGCTCGCACTCCTGAGCATGTGATAAGACTTAGGTGTAAGTACATTTAATTAGAGCATTATCCAGGCCCCATCCAGATGTCATTATCTTTTACGGTATTTTTTTCTTTTTTCCTTTGATCTTTCTGTCCAACTTCTGTTGTCTTCAGAAAACCAAGCTTAGTGTGCCAAACAGATTTTAAATATTCAGCTCTTAACATGTCTGAATACAGACAGTTCTCACAGTCGGGGTCCATTATTTTCTGGAGGCATGTGCACAGGGTTATCAACATTAATGAGACTCATGTGCACATGTAAATAAAAAACAAAGGATACACTCCAGCAAAGTGCGTGTGTATGTGCATGTGCGTGTGTGTGTGTGTGTGTGTGTGTGTGTATGGATGTTGGTATCCGTATAAGATATATGTTTTTTTTGTTGTTGTCTCATGAATAGAGGAAAAGATCATTTTTTCTCAATAAAGTTTTTTATGACATCCCTAACAGGATGTCTTTGTCCCTAGAACACCCCTGAAGCTTATTACACAGTCCCAAGTTTATAGTTCACACTTCAGTTCCCAATTTGCCAAATAATTCATGTCAAGCAGAAGTCCAAGCTAAAGTGCCAACTATTTCTTGAAAGAAAAATAAAACTGTTTCATGTGCTGGGTTTTTAAGGAATAAACACATGAGGTTAGGGGCACCACGCTCATTAATAGCAGCTAGGGGAGGCTAATTCCCTTGGTACTACTCTGGGTGTTTATCTCTTTTCATCCACATTGCTTGAACTGAGGGACGTGAAGTTAGATTTTCCAGAAGAAATGTGAAAGGAAAACAGAATAGCTTCTTCATATTAAAGAATATTCCAATTTTTATAATTCCGCCCCCGCCCCAGGCCTTGCTATAGACACTTACAGTTACTCATTCACACAATAAACCTCTCGCTGATAAAACTTCTAAGAGACACTCCGGGAACATTGCAGGTAACCCGATTCCAGTAAAGTTAAAAATAGTCTCTGCACCAAATTAAACATTATCTAAGTTCTCCATACAGTTATTAAATACATAGAAGATCACCTGTGTGCATGATCCATAAATGCCTTGGGTTACATATTAAAATTCTAATTAAAAGTTTTTGTCTTATCTCAGTTGGCCGAGATGAGATTAGAAAGAAAATTTCAGAGTGAAAGCTCAAGCGGAATGGAGATTTCTGATGGTTGCAAGTTGGAAGTGAATGGCAGTGTTACAAAGTATTTCTAACAGAAAGAAAACAATACAAAACTACAAACAACTTCCAAGACCCCCTTTAGACCACGGGTATTTAGTGTCATGAAGACATTCCCTGGTGATATACCCCACAGAACCTGACTTGAGAGTTGGAGAGAGACACGGGAGATGAAATTTCTATGGGGTATGAATAAAGTATTAACCATGATTACATTCCAACCTGAAACCTTAAAAATGTAATCATGAAACCTGGTTAATTAGAAAACATATCATGAAATATAAAAGCTGAGGGCTTCAGTATTTAAGATCCAGGATGGGGTAAAGTCTACTTAGGTTTAATCCACTAAATGAAACACTACTTCTGAGAGCATTGTTCTGAAAAGGCAATGAAAATCTAATGGAAAGTATCAGGGACTACTTTACATCACCCAAACACCTGCAATATTTAATGTTTGGCCATTGGGTAATTAACAGAAAGAAAGATGTGCATTGATCCCTAACCACCCCCTCACTACAATACAATAATGTATATACTTCACGGAGTCTACCTGATCAACTTCCTGACAGTTTAAACTAATTAAATATTTGGTTTCAGAAAAACTCAATGAAATATTTTACTTTTCAGTTAGTAAGCAGCCAGATATTTTGAGGTAATAATGGAGTATTTTGCCTTCTTTATTTTACAATAGCTGCTGGAAGTCAACTCTGAGCCCACAGAGAACAGAATGTTACTATTTTGCATAGTAACAAAGGATAAGAATTTGTATTGTTGCATGTGTAAATGAAACAATGTGTTTTCCATGTTTCCATAAATGTCCTCCTAAGTGGTCTCAGACTTAAGCACAATGAAAAAAAAAAGTAACATGGAGCTGATTGATGAGAGTTGATATTGAACACAAAAGCATTTCAAAAAAGTTGGGAAACTCACAGAAGGGAATTACACAAAAAAGATGGTAAAGATTTCCCTGTACAGCATTTTTAAAAAGAACCACAGAATATTTCATAATATGACTATTCCTTCAAGAATTACAATTTGAAAGTTTTTGTTAACAGACATATGTTGTCCTGTATCCCATTCTTTAAGTGAATTAGGACATACCTGCCTTCTCCTACAGCAGTTTCCAGGGCTTCACAGGGACTGGGAGAGTGGCCTGATCCATGATAAAAGTCAGGATAAAACATGATTTATTAATATAGCAAAGTCATTACAATCCTGAGCTAAAATGTTAGTGGACCTTTCCCTAGCTACTGCTGTTTAAGAAAGTCTTTAAAAACCAATTTAATTTCCTTCCACCCAGTCAAGTTTTCTCCACAGATAATTGGTTTTCATTATATGCACAAAAAGCATCAGGGTAGTCAATATGTATGAGCAAATGAAAGTACTCATGCATTTATGTTTGTGTACCCAAATACACACTTCCATTTGATTCTGTATCACTGACCATTAACACTCTCCTAACATGAGATTGTAAAGGTTGCACAAACAGCCGAGTTAGTCATTAGTGGTAGTAGAAGTTCAATAAAGTTAGTATGGTGGATATCATATTCTTCCATTTTAAACAAGTATATCACTATAAAGTAATGTATTCTCTCTTCTAATTGTGCTGAATTTTTGCATGCTCACAACCAGAATACTTGTGTTTTTAGTTTCAAAGCCTTAATCATTTCACTGGGTGGAAAAAAAAACACTATTTTTTTCTAATCATCATATACACAACAGCCCTTTTAGGATTTATAGAACTTATCTCAGTATATTATTATCATCCAAAGTGTGTTTGAGATGCTAGTGCAGAATCACTAATTGTTCATAAGTACCTTGAAACATTAGATTAGCAATGTTTATAATTGTCTAAATACAGCATGACGATAGGAAATCAATTACCATGCACATCAATCTTGACATTTCAATGCATTATTACTGTGGTAAAGTTGCCATAAAGTAAAAAAAAAAATAAAATAAACAAATAAAAGCCACAGTTTCTATTGCCCGAAAATCTAATTAAGTAGTATTCAGTTGCAAACACCAGAGAAATAAGCATAGTAGCATGTGCAATGCTGAAACTGGTCTACTTACTTGAATATTCATCTTCCTCTCAATCAAGACTATTACTGAATTTGCAGACTTTTGTGTTTGAGAATTTTTCAATGTCCTCTTGACCTCATCGTTCCTCCTCCACAGGTGAACTGTTACCAAATAAAAAGCTCCCTATTTCAACAACCATACAACTATCTTTTAAGAGTCACTTAACTTCTGAGAACTGTTGAGATACCTTGAAACTTCTTCCATGACACAGGTGTCTGTTGCTGTCCTCCGTCAGATCAGATTCATCAGTTGTCTCGGAGCTGCGGTTTCCTGCATTTTCTTCCTCCTGGGGGTCCAGGGTGCTGAAGTGAGAATGGCTTCCCTCTGATACTTACTGGTTTTTTGATTGGAAGGAGAAGGTTAGTTATTTTGTTTTTTCAATTCAAAATCAAAGACAGACATCGTTTCCTAAGTTGAATTTGGGTTTGAGATTTGCTCCATTTCTTAACGAAAAGCAAATCAAAATCAAACGCAGCGCAGAACAATTCAGTGTGCCTGATTCCATCAAATCACTGTGATTTAAAAGAAAAAGACAATCAAATGAGAAAAGAAAGGAAACATTCTAAGCAAATTAGTTTCTTCGCTCAGTCCCACACTATCCCCTTAAACCCCGACCTCTCTGCAGACCACGTCTTCCTCCTGTTGAATAGTAACTATTTCTGAATAGACAGCACTTAATGAAGCTAAGGTCAGGCTACTTCGAGTTGGCATTTCCAGTGATAACAAATCAGAAACGATAGCATCATACAGATTTATGAATTTTTTACCCCTGCAGTCACAAACATCAGACGTTTACTTTATAAAGAGAGCTTTTAGATCCTTCCTGCAGTTTCCATAGTGATTTCATTTTTTTCCTTTTATCACAGATTGGCTGAAGAGCTGCTACCCTTTGTGCGTTAAAAGGCTTGTGCTACCAACTGTCGATATAAAAGGTAGCTGAGGCAGAGACGCAATATATACTGCCAAAAATAATTGAAACAGAGACATGTTGGTGAAAGGTTCCAGAAGCATTTTTTTTCTTCTGTATCAGTGTGAAAGTACAGGAGAAAATAATTTTGCCTGAATTCTCGTAATTACTTTGAGTTAAATGTAGTAGTATTTTACGCTGTGTACCGTACTTATATTAAAACACTCATCATACAAAACATAATCCTTTCATAAAAGGGTTTAATATAGCTTACACTGTTCCAAGTGTCTGGGCTTGTTAAACATAAAAGCTCATTACGAAAACATTCTTACTTCAGTTACTTTAGTTTCAACTGCAATGTTTATTTCAGTGTTTATTCTCCTCTTCTTATCTCTCAGCTGATTCTGTTTCTTTTTTTCTGTTAGAAAAAAAGGGCACTGCATTTTTAAATTAATCCAGACTGTCCACAGCAACAGTAAAAACTTGTGGAAGAAACCCATGCATGTCTACCTAGCACTTTATAAAGTGAGGGTTCAGTCCTTAATTTAGTTCTGTTTTGTTTTAGGTACTTTTTCTCCCTATGAACACTGAGCATTTAAATGAATGTTAACTGTTATACTGATTTTTCTCCCAACTCTCATGTTATTTAATAATCTTGGCACCTGAATAATCCTAGTCATAGGTTGTTATAATCCTAAGAGAAATGTCTGTGCTCTAACAACTTATTAAGTATATTGAATTCTTGTCACGATGCTGTAGATGTTTTACAAGTAAACTTTTAGCTCTGAATGTGTTTCTTAAGATTGTGACAGAAATAACACCACTGCCAATTACCACTAAAGTTCATGTTCTATTTATATATAATAAGCTATTAAAATGGTAATAAGTATAAAAATAATGGTCATTTTAGAAAAAGGACATTTCTATGAAAGTACTTAAGATATAATATATTCTTACATATTTCATAATAAAATCTTTGAGTTTCTAGAAGATATACAGATCTATGGGCTCTACCCTGCGGTTATTACAACACATATTTTATCCCAGCTTCATGCTATTTTTTTTAATTTCCAAAGAACATATAGCCTAAATAGGCTAGCTATTTCTGAATTTTTATTCAGTGTGAACAAAATTATGTGCCATAATAAGATTTCTTCTTCTCCTTTTTATCTCACTTTCATCAGAGAAAATAAGCTGTAAAATAGATTTAGAAAGAGAAATATATAAATTGATGTATATGGTAAAAATTTCAAGAGATGGTGGGGTTGGTAGACATGGTAAATGGATGCTATTTTAGTTAAGCTCGACGGTCAAGAAATAGAGATTCTCTTGACTTATGTATCTTGGCTAAGGTCATGGTTAAGTGTAAGAAGACACAAAGTAATAATTAACATATAACTCTCAAACCAATCTTCAGACTCATACTTCTGAACTTCACAGAGACTAAAACGGGAGTCAAGAAAGCACTAGAGACCTTGTCAGCTAGAATTACAGATTCAGTTATGGAACAAAATCTTTTTTTTTCATGCTTTTCTTTTTCTTTTTCTTTTTTCTTTTCTTTCTTTTCCTTTTCTCTTTCTTCATTTCTCTCTCTCACTTTCTTTCTTTTTTAAAGTATAATTGACACACAATGAATGTTACATGAGTTTTAGGTGTACAACATGGCGATTCAACAACTGTATACATTCTGCTGTGCTCACCACAAGTGTCGCTACCATCTGTCACCATACAACACTATTACAATATCATTGACTATAATCCCTATGCTGTGCCTCTAATCCCCATGACTGACTCGTTCCATAACTGGAAGCCTGTACCTCCCAATCCCCTTTACCCATTTCACCCATCCCCCACTCCCTCCTCTGTGGCGCCATCAGTTGGTTCTCTGTGCTTATGGGTCTGTTTCTGCTTTTTGTTTGTCTGTTAAACAAATTCTTTTAAACACTTCACATACCAGACACTTTGATAGATGTATCTCCACTTGTGAACAAGATATATTATCCTTACCTTCGTGGAGCTTCTAGTCTGGGGAGGAGTTTGGTAGAAAAAAAGGAGAGTGCAAATATAATATATAATTGCATTAAAGAAAATGATAGTGCCTCTGAGGAGTGCCTCTGTAATCTGAAACCTAAAGAATGAAGCTACCACACACAGGCTATGTGGAAGGAGCTCCAGACACAGCGAGATCATTCCATGATCACTGCATGATTGAAGAAGTCAAAGAAGCCCACTATGAATGCAGCAGGGTGAGCAAGGGTGATGGTGGCTCACGAGTTGTTTAGACAGGGCATAGACTGTGATTGGAGGTCAATTTAGATCTAAGCATAAAGGAGTATCACTGAAGGGTTTTAAGCAAACGAGTGACATTATCAAATTCTATTTTTTAAGATCATTCTGGATGCCATGTGTAAAATAGACTAGAACAAGATAAATGTAGAAACAAGGAAATAAATTAGGAGATTACTATAGAGACCCAGATAAGAGATGCTGATGTCCTGGACTAGGGAGAACTGTCAGGATGAGAAGATGAAGATAGATTTGAGTAGACAGTGGAGGTACAACTGTCAGCATGTGATGATGAATAGGCCATGGGTGGTGAGTCAGAGGAGGAGCCAACAATTCATAGGTTGTTATAAATGGAGAATACAAAGGAAGGGAAATCTTTGATGGGGTGGGAAGAACAAAAGTTCAGTTCTGAACATGTTAGATTTTAGACACCTACACATGTGTTAAGGACATGGTCTGGGTTGGGAACATAAATTTGTGAGTCAAATTATAGATAGTATTTAAAGACTATTTTCTTCTCCTCCAGGAAAAAAAAAAATCACCTGGGAAAAGTCTTGACAGAAAGAGCCTAAGTCCTAAGCTAGAGATCTGAGACATGTCAGTATATAGAGGTATGACAAAAGGAGGAATTGAGAAACAACCAAAGATGTAGGGAAAAAAACAGAGACTGTGGTGCCTCAGAAGCTAAGAAAAGAGGTTATTTCAGAAAGGAGGATTGGTCGACTGTGCAGAATATTGCTAAGAGGTCAAGTAAGGCAAGAATATAAAGAGTGTTTTGGATCAAGTGTTCATTGGTGACATTGACATTATGGATTGTTGGAGACAGAAGCTACACTGGAATGGATTAAGGGATGACTAGGAGGTAAGGAAGTGGAGATCTCATATTTAGGCAAATCTCTAAGAAGTTGGGTCCTAAAAAAAAGTATATGGTACAGTAGCAGTTAGGGAGGAGATGAAGTCAAGGGAGCTTTCCTTCTTTTTTTCAATACATAAATTTCTGGAGCATGTTAACAGTGATGAGATTAATCCATTCAATAAAGTGTTTATTGATTGGGGAGAAAGAGAATGAGGGAAGAACTTAAGTCTTTGACAAAGCAAGAAGGGATGAGGTTTAGAGCACCAATTGAAGGATTTTCCTTTTCTAGGAAAAGGGACATTTCCACCATTATAACAGGAGAGCAGAAAGAGAAGATGGGTGAAGCAGTATATAGGTGTGTAGATTTGGCAGTAAGGAGGGGAGGGAGTTCTTGACCGACCAAGAACTTCTATGTTCTAAGTGAAGTGTGAGTCAAAGTGATCAGCTAAGAGCAAAGGAAGAAGTGATGTTGAAGTTTAAAAATAAAGTAAAAATATGTCCTCTTATGTTAAAAAATTATTCATAACAATTGTTAAAGACAGTAAGGAAGACTTTCTTTAAGAGGTACTACTACAATGAGGTTTTGCAATGGGGGAGAGAGATCAGCTTGCCCCAGAACACAACAAGGACAAGTGGGAAATTTATAGCCAATGAACAGAAGGGTGGTCAATGGATGGAAAATTACTAAGAGGAAACAGCAAGGATAAAGAGGACTCTGGCTGAACCAACTTGACAGGATTTTTCTTGAAGGCAGGCCAACATGATTCAATATCAAGAGTGATGGTGGGGGTGGGGGGAGATGAGGGATTTGATCAGATATTGAAGATGATCAGATACCAAGGGTGATAGATTTTTACTGAATGACTCAATAGGATTCTTGCTAAAATTGGACTAAGTGAATCAAGGACAGACCCCAAGGTTGGGGCCTACTCACAAAAGGGCTTAAAGGAGCTTGGTCATGGAGACAGTCTTTATCATTGATGGGGTAAAAAGATGAGTTTACCAGATAAATATAGAAGGGTTGTCAGGCAGGTTTGAGGTTTATGATCTTGAATTCAAATGAAGCAAAATTCTGAATGCATATTTGATTTTTTTTTCTTCCCTAGTAAGCTTGATGCACTTGATTTGAAAAGGTACCAGCCTAGGTCTTTGCCAAGAAAAAAAAAAAAAAAACACCAAAGAGAATCAGATAAAATGAACTGGGACCATTTGCTAGGCCATGGTTATATTAATGGACTATGGAATCCTATTTTGGGAAGGAGGGAGAAGAAGTCTTCTCTCTTCTCAGGAATGAGAATGGTTAGGGTACATGAATTTAGGTACTGATAAGGTTGAAGATTGAAGAACTGAGATGAAAGGATGTGAGATGGGAGTGTGAAAATGAGATATTTGAAGTTGAGATATCAGAGGTAGTGAAGTCTCTATCAAGGCCAAGGGTAATGACCATAAGAGTACATAACTGACACTGAGTGGACAAATAGGTCACTGGCAACAAGGAAGTTTAAGGACCTGAGAGGTATGTATATGGGATGGGGTCAAGGATTGGGTGGCTTTTCTGGAACATGGTAAACATTTCCTAAATAAAGGACTCTTGGTAGAGAATAATGTGTTCTAGAAAGAATGTTCTTAGCAGAGACTTTCCAACCAGATTGGAGGGGTAATAAAATGGCACTTAGGAGGAAAGTAAAATGCCTAAAAATGTAGAGAAGAATCTATGTATGCTTATTAGTGAATGGTAGGAAAGAGGTACCTGAGTTCTCAAGTAATAGGAAATGTGTCACAAATAATGTGTACCTTCCAATACACAGATATCAATGAACAATATTTAGACAATAAATTGAAATAGAAAATTCAACAAAAAAGCAAGAATAATTCTAAAGTATTCCTGATGATTGACATAATAGCAATCATGATTAGACTATGATTATGAAAAGATATACTTTGCTCAAAATAAATAAATTTAATGGAAAAAGTGAAAGAAAAATATAGTATGTCAAGAAAGAGGATGCCAGTAGAGAACTGTATGAACCTGCAGGTAGAAAGGACTTGGATAAAAATGGAAGAGGAAAGGAACAGGGGGAATAATGCCTTTGGGGTATCCTGTAGATTTCCCTACTGGAAAAGACAATTTATAAAGTAAATAACTACAGAGGAAAGACATGATGATGATGAGTAATTCTAATGACAAGTAACCCCAACATCCAATGATGATGATGATGAGTAGCTCCTAGTTCATTTTATCTAATTCTTTTTGGCTTTCTTTTCTTGGCAAAGATCCATGCTGGTACCTTCTCAAATCAAGTGGATCAAGTTTACTGGGGGAAAAAAAATCAAATACGCATTCAGAATTTTGCTTCATTTTAACTCCAATGAGTAACTTGTTTGGAAAAGTCTCCTTCTATTCCAGGCAGAACAATCTGATGGCTCCTAGTCGATCTTCAGGATGATTGCACTTCTCAGATGACGCAGTAACCAATGATCAGGACAGATTCCCTAAGCTTCATTCTGATTTAAGGAAGCATTAAATTCTTAATGCATTAAAAGCATTAAATTCTTTTAAAATAAAGTGTATTGAGATGCTATTAAATATTTTGCTGGAAACCAAAAGTGACACCTAAGTTCCAAAGATAATGTTTTGAGGGTTAAAATGATGGGATCCTAGGAAGACCATTCCTATTTCTTTTGGTTTGTAATAGCCACAGAAGAGAAATGTGTACTCTATGTATGCAGATTTCAGAAAGCTCCCATGAAATACAGAGGCAGCGGTGGGGGATGGGGTGGGGTTGGTACTCCAGGAGGACCACAAAAGGTAAGATGTCTTCAGGTTGATGAGAAATTCTTAGGACCTGAATTTGAGGAAGGAAGAAGAGAAGGAGGAGAGGAGGAAGAAGTAGAAGAAGAAGAAGAAGAAGAAGAAGAAGAAGAAGAAGAAGAAGAAGGAGAAGAAGGAGAAGAAGAAGAAGAAGAGGAAAAGGAGGAGAAGGAAGAAGGAAAAGGAGAAGGGGAGGGAAAACAAAGAAAAGCTTAAGAAAGTAGTATTGCTTGACAGTATATACTTTAAAAGTGCTTAATTGAATAAAGGTATATATAAACAATAGAAATAAAAGCATATATTCAAGGATGGAAGGAACAGGAGGGCAAAGAGCTATAAAATAGTCAGGAAGAAAAAGGCCAGATTGAGTTAAGGTGTGTAAAAAGTGTAAAAAAACAAACAGGCTTTTTAACCTGTTTAACCTGTTTTTCTGAGGAACAATAAGAAAGGGATCAACTTACTACTTGAGGCAAAATGGTGTCATTCATTCATGCAGTCATCCAACAAGCTCTATGGAGTCCCCACTGTGCACTGGGTACAAAGATAAAGTTGGAGGGCACAAACCTCACCCTCAAAAAAAAAACAACAACAAATTTTTAAAATAATAGTTACTAATAAATGAGTGCTTAACATGAGACAGGGCACTGTTGTAAGCAACTTCCATGCATTAGTTATAGAATTCTATTAGCTATTCTCTGAGTAGGTAGTGATATTATTTCCACTTTACAGATGAGGATTCTGATGTATAGAGAGGGTCTCTAAACTTTCAATATCACACAATTTATATAGAAGGGGTAAGGTTTAAATTGAAGGTATCAGCCTGAGAATCCATAAATCTCTTATCAAAAAATCTTGGAGCCAGATATGTTTTGGAATTCAGATTTTTTTTTGTATTTCAGAAATATCAGACAATGTATACACCTTTATTTTTAAAATTATTTTTAAATGTTTATTTTTGAGGTGGGGGAGGGGCAGAGAGATAGAGACACACACAGAATCTGGAGCAGGCTCCAGACTCTAGCTGTCAACACACAGCCTGATGCGGGGCTCGAACTCATGAATCGTCAGATCATGGCCTGAGCCGAAGTCAGACGCTGATCCAACTGAGCCACCCAGGCGCCCGCACTTTTATTTCATTATATCCATGTATAGTCTGAGATAATACTTATGATAAATTTATTAACAATTTTGTAGCAAAGCACATTAGCATAATACTAAATGGGATAACAAAGATTGCAAACTCCATACATCAGTTCAGGTTAAGATTATGGTCAAGTGAGTTTTAGTATGAG
Organism: Cryptoprocta ferox; assembly: GCA_028646485.1. Lineage (NCBI taxonomy): Eukaryota > Metazoa > Chordata > Mammalia > Carnivora > Eupleridae > Cryptoprocta > Cryptoprocta ferox. Next base: position 22,417,536 of record CM053571.1, read on the forward strand.
TTTATTGAAAGAAAGGAAAGAAGGAAAGGAGGAAGAAGGGGGGAGGGGGAGGGAGGGAGAGAGAGGAAGAAAGAAAGAAAGAGAAAGAGAGAGAGAGAGAAGCTTGGTTTTTCGTTCTTTCCTAATTTTGGAATCATGGAGAGAGGGTTGTGGACCTATATTCTATATAAATGGCAGAGGGATAAAACAGGGATGAAATTCAAACTATTTTACAAATGTATAGATGGGGCACTGGCCAATCAGAATGAAAGACTGGAAAGTGGCTTTGGGGTGGGATCCTTAAAAGCCTCCTGCTATGTCAAGAATTAACCTTTTAGTTGCTATATTTAGAAAAGTCCAAAGAATACTGGAGATGGGGCTTGGGGCTGCCAGGAAGACAGTGAATGAGAACACTAGGTGAACAGGTGACCTTGAAACAACAGCTTTTTAACACAAACAAAAGGAAAGATTTCAATTTATTATCAGCCAGTACCTTGGAGACCATAACATTATATCATCTCAGTGATGGCTGCTACAAATATTATGCAGAGTAGTATAGCAAAGGGAAGGAATATATAATACATGGGAGTGGTTATAGGGGGCAAAGAGATGGTCAGAGAAGTTTCTCCTACTACAGGTATACTTTAATAACAATAAAAAATGACAGCAAACATCGATTGAGATTTTATTATGTGCTAGGTGCTATTTTAAATACTTTACATGCATTAATTCATTTAATCCTTACAATAATGCTATACGGGGGACTACTATTATCCCCAGTTCATAGATCAAAAAACTGAGGCACAGAGCAGTTAACAAACTTTTTGCAGGCTACATGGTCATTAGGTATTGGGGCCAGGTTTTGAACCTAGGCAGTCTGACTCCCGAGTCTATGGGCAAAACCACCATAGTATGCACCATATTTTAAGTACAGCTTTACACATCACTTCCTCACGCAGCACCAAGGATTTGAACTTGGGACCAGGTCTCATTCATTTCCATATCCCCTGCATAGTGCCTAGGTCAGAAAAAGTGCACGATGAATAATAGTTCTTGCTATGACTGTTATTATATGATATAAGGTTGGAAAGATGATGACCAGTTAGAAGACATGAAGAGGATTCTGGACAGAGCACAGTGTGAGCAGAGGTAGCCTTTGGCAACAATTCCTTTTGTGTTTTCTTTTCTACCACTAAGAAAATAATCTTCATGTTGAAAGAGGCATAACTCACAAGGGTTGCAAACTCAAAACACTTCATGGGCCAGTCTAGTCGCATAAATGTATGCAAATGCTAGGTTACCAAAATAGAAAAAAAAATCCTTGGTGAGGATTGGGTGGACTGGACAATGGATGCCCTACCCAAAGGCATTCTAATTCAGATTTTCCGAGCACTAGTTTTGCAGGTTCTGGTTTAGAGGGATTGAGAGGTGAGATTATGAAAAATGAGCATTTAGGGACTTTGAAAAAAAAATTCAAGTTAAGAAAGTGATGAACTGATAGGACCATTTTAGGTCCTCTTAGTGTAAATAGACAAATGGGAAATAATCCAGGATATGGAATGTGGGTAAATGTACTCATATCCAAGAAAAAGGAGAAAAGTTAGATTCCCAAGCCTACAAATCAATGAGTCTGACATCAATTTCTGAAGAAAATTCTAATAGAGACGATTGAATAGGTAGGTTATGAGCAATTTGTACAGGACACAAATAATTGGAAAGCCCCCTAGATTCTTTAAAAAAATGAGTTATCCTGAATGGAATATATATTTTTTTCTTTGATAAGAGCTTTCCAGGTTAGCAGGTCATTGTCTTAAGACCCCTTGTGGACAAGATGGAGAAAACAGAGAGATTTTTTAGCTAAAAAACTGTAGTCTGTCCTCTCCCCTGGGGAAATTCTATAATGAGTATTATGTTGAAGTCAAGGAGTCTAGCCAATGAAGGGACCATGAGCACTGGGAGCTCATTCAGTGGACACAACCAGGTCAGTAAGATAACTTGAAACCACATCAGTATGTAGAGTGATAAGGACATTTGGCCTAGAAAAGACAAGAGTGGGACAGGGGGAAGAAAATGCTGTGTTTAAAAGCTTTAAGGCATGTTATGTGGAAGAAGAAAAAGGTGTAAACAAACATATCATAGACTACCTTATGGGACAATGACATCCCAGGTGCTGGACCCTCATGGCTGTTGGAAAGATATTTTTCCAGTAAGTGAGGCAGACTCAGAATTGTATTTCTTTAGTTAGAGTCTACTTCAAGTCTATAACTTTACTAATAAGGAAACTGAGGACTGAAAGAGGTAGATAATTTTGTCTAATGCCACATACTGCTAGGAGAAAACCTAAGATTCCAAGTTTTTAGTTTGATGGTTTTTCAATAACATTATGACACCAGGAAGCTAATTTAGCTCCTTCTTCATGGTTCTGGGAAATAGAGAAAGACAGTGTTAATTACCCCACTACATTCTACTATGGTACTCTAAGGCTACAGGGTTCTAAGCAGAAATAGCCAGAATCTGTACATTTGAACTAACATTGCAGCCTGAAGTGGTATGTTCTTGGAGTGATATGTAGAAATTGCTTCCTTCTGACGAATTTAATCTGCTTCATGAGGCAGACTGAATTTGACTTGCTGGTTTATACTAACAATCTGTTATTTTCTGGTTGATAGTCAAATTTATTAAACTGACAGAACTTTAAACCTAGTATGCAAATACTCTCCAACAATACATTAATAAAAGTTTGCAGTGCCGGTAAGTAGCAATTTTCAATCACAAAGGCGTGCACATTTTCCTGTCATTTTACAGCAGCAACTACCATAGGGGTCACTTTATAAACCACTTAAATACTCAGTACAAAATAAAAATTCTCCCTACATGTTCCACGTCAGGTAACGCTGACATGAAATATTTCCAATGTGCCTTTCCTATGAGATCTCAAGTAGCCTGCCTCTATAGGATGAAAAGCAAAACCTCGTCCAGGCTGACTTGAATGGCTCCACTAGTTTCAAAAAAGGAAGAAAATTAAGACTTAGCACACACCTTTCATATGATAGGCACTGGCATATCATCTATTCCTCGTAGCAATCTGTAAAATATTTTATTTATTAAATACATACTTATCTGCATGTTGAGTTGCCAAAAAATATTTTAGGTAGTCTATGAAACAGGTATTAATGCTTTAATTTCACATATAAAGACACCAAGGTTCTAAGTGTAAGTGGTTTTCCCAATGCTTCAGCTAATAAGTGGAAGAGCCAGGAATTGAACATAGATCTATTTATGCCAAAGCTCTGTATGCTCTTTCTGCTGTATAGGTACCGAATGGATCAAAGTGGTATCTTCTATATGATATAAAAAGTCAAATTGAAGGAAAATAGATTTAAAAGTTGAAATACTTTTATGCTATTATGATGTTGTCTATATAAATTACATGCATTTCAAGATGTGATTTTTTTCATCATTCTATCATTAAGTCAAGTCAAGAAGTAACAAGTTTTTTGTTAAATATTTTTAACATTTATTTATTTGTGAAAGAACATGAGCGGGGGAGGGGCAGAGAGAAGGAGACACAGAATCTGAGGCAGGTTCCAGGCTCTGCGCTATCAGCCCAGAGCCCGACGCAGGGGTGGAACCCACGAACCATGAGATCATGACCCGAGCCAAAGACAGATGCTTAACCAACTGAGCCACCCAGGCGTCCCAACGAGAAAGAATTTTGATATGCAAGTTCAAAATGGGGTCTAACCCTTTCTTTCTCCATGACCAACTGTGGTTGGAATGGACTTTAAGGAAGGAGGTGTGAAAACCAGAGTTCTTACCACTGTTCAATACATATGGTCTCTGGGTAGCAGTTTCTTCATCTGCAAAATGAGAGGCTTTGAACAAATCATTTCTACAGCCCCTTCTGGCTCTAACCGTCTATAATTTTTAATTTCTGCACTTTCTTCCCTCAAAATTCAAAGTAGCTCTATGTGGGGCCATATCAAGCAGGCACTGCAAAGTGGAATAAATATGAGAAATTAAAAATCAAAACCCGAAGCACACTTCTCATTAGGTTCTGGAAGACAAAGGCCCAGATTACAATACATTTAAAAAATGCATTTCCCCCTTGATACCTCAGGCTTTCTGATTTAGTATAGGATCAAGGGTAGAAATAAGTAATGTGTGGGAAATTTTGATCTGCTTGTAATTCTAATCCAATTATAAGCAGAAAATGCCAAATATATCTTGTAAAACCCATCGTTAGATTCCCTGCTCATTTTTATAAGTTTTAGAGTTGATATAGTTTTGATGCAAATTCTAGACTCCTGGGTACCTTTCATATTCAACCAACGTAAGAAGTAAATATGCAGAACTTTACAAGATCAAAAATTCTTCCTCGAGGACACTTAATTAGATTCATTTCTTTCCTTTTTTTTACCTTTGCTTTACTTCCTATTTTCTAAAAGCAAGATTGCCCTTTCCTGTGGTAAGATAACACAGAGGCCTGACAAATATAGTGCTCAACAGATGCTAAGTGTCATGATTAATTCTTTCAATGGATATTTATAAAGCACCTACTATGTAATAGGCTCTATGATAAGCACTGGGACTAGAATACTGTGCAAAAAGAGCCATGCTCATGGGCCAGACATGAAAACTACCATTGGGCTAGTAGAGGAGACAAGAAAACTGCAAAGAAAAGGTACAGATTCTGTGAGAAAATGTAACATGGCAGCTAGTAAAGGACACCAGGGAAAGGTTCTCTGAAGAGGAGACACTTGAATTGAGATCTGACAATTGAGTATTAAACAAGCAAAAATAAGGGGCAAATTTCTGCAGGCAATGGGAAACGCAGGTGCAAAGGCCCTGAGGTGAGAAAGCATATGCCAAGTTTAAGGAAAGTAAAAAGATTTTCTGCTCCAAAAAAAGTACTGCAGAGGAAGGATGTAAGATAGAACTGGAGACATAGGTAAGAGCCAAACCACAGTAAATGTGGTTGGCTATGTTCAGAAGTTTTGATTTTTTTATTCTAAAAGGAATGGGAAATGATTCAAGGATTTTAAGTAATAGGCAGGGTGGAAGAGGGAATGTGACAGATTGTCTTTTCTGAATTTATTATTATAATCTCGATATTATTTCTGAAATTCCATTAAAGATTTTTTCCTCTTATTTCCGATTCACATAATTTAGGGTGAGTTTTCTATTAGAACCTTTCCAATTAGACATGAATCTCCAAATAAAACTTATCATATGGTGGGCTTGGATTTAATTCTACATTGATGGTACTGATTGAAACATATGCTCATATTATATAGCCATAAACACATTTTGACTAACAGACTCAGAAACCTGGTAGGATTATCAAACACTGACAATTTTAAGGTATGATCATTTCTAGTTGTGTTATTTACTTTACTAAGAAAAACATAAAAAATTAAAAATTTTAACTTAAAATTAGATTAAAATTAAAAATTTTAAAATTTTAAATAAATTTAATTTAAAATTAGATATTTAGGGGCACCTGGGTGGCTCAGTCGGTTGGTGTCTGACTTCAGCTCGGGTCACCATCTTACGGTTTGTGAGTTTGAGCCTCGCGTCGGGCTCTGTGCTGACAGCTCAGAACCTGGAGCCTACTTTGGATTCTGTGTCTCCCTCTCTCTCTCTGCCCCTCCCTCGCTCATGCCCTATCTGTCTCTCTCAGTAATAAATAAATGTTAAAAACTTGAAAAAAATAAAATTAGATGTTTAATCATCTAGACCTCAGGGACCATTAGTTCCTATTTTTCTTTTAAAATAAGGGCTGAAATATGAATTTTATAAGGTAAAAGCTGGCTTTATTTATTTAATAATTTTTGAAAAGAATCACTAGTAAGCAATGCATTGATCATTAAAATGGTTGAAAGAAAAGAGATCAGAATAATTTATCATTTATCATATATAATATACTAATATATTAATTAATGTAATGTTAATATATAACATTAATTATCACAAATTATTTATAACGAATAAATATATAATTAATAATAATGCATAATACATTATAGTACATGACAATATATCATGATAAATTATCATTCATTTTGTTAAATAAAAATATTGTCAACGTGGGTTATGTGAGACGTGGTTGTTTCTGATCAAAACAAAAAGGGATGGCTGAAGTACTTAACCAAGTGTTCAGGTTAAAACTATTGAAACCAATATTTCTAACGTTAATATGGTTGTATAAAGTTAGTATTTTCACTTTGTCCTGTTGGAAATTCCCCTCTCTCAAGGAATAGGGTAAAAGTAAATAAGAAATTTAAGCTCTATCCTATGAGATTAGGAGACAGCTGACTTTCAATCAGAAAATGGATCTATAAATCTACATGGCCAACAGCAGTGCAGATCATACGGAGTTACCCCCAGGAAGATGAAGAAGGTGGCTCCTTCAGTGGCAGGAATAGGAAGGAACTATTATTCCTTCTCAAACATAAGGTTAAAACCTGACTACTTGGTCTACTACCACCGAAGTTCTGTATACCAGCTAGAGGTAGGACTTCACCTGGATTGGATTTGCTTCTGAAAAGCAAAGCAAGAAAAACATAGAAAAGCCAACTTTTTCAAGAAGAAGATTATGAAAGAGGGGAGAAAAGAGAGTTTACATCATAAACCACCCCAGAGTTGGCTTTCTCTATTAGCTGGTGAGACTTGAAGGCTAAACAAGGTGTTACATAAATCTCTGGGTCAAAAAGAAAATTCCTGCTCAGTGAAAGCATGGTCTTGGGTCTTCCCTGACCACACAGAGAAGCCTCCCCCAAATCATGGATTCAGAAAAAAAATTTTTTTCTGCTTCAAGATGAACAATCAAAAATAAAACACATAATATTTCAATTAAGAAAATAAGATAAGGAATCACAACACAATGATAGGTGAAGAACACTCACCAGAAACAATATTGAAAATGGTTCAGTGGAGGAGATGAAAACTTTGACTAATACTGAACTCTGAGTTAAGTACTATTACTACTATTACTACTACTACTAATATGGCAATTGCTTCTATGAAGCAAGAATGCAACCTAGAGTACATGACCCCAGGGAAGAGAAGGTTAGGAAACAGGAGACACAACATGAACTCCCAGAGATCTGGAAAAAAACAAAAAAAGAAAAAGAAAAACCAAGAAATGAAGGTGAAATTGGAAGGGGCATTGGAGAGTATAGACACTGCTGAAAGACAGTAAGAGCAACAAACAGTAGAAATAAGAAAAGTAAGCAAATTAAAATGGAAGAAAGTGAAGGAAGAAAGGAAGGGTGTGAAGGAGGAGAGGGGAAGGGGAAAAGGAAAGGAGGAAATAGAGAAAAGAATGAACTCAAGAGTAGTTATGAACAGGCAAAACATCCAACATACACATAATTGGAGTCTCAGAAAAAGAAAACCAAAATAATGAAATAGAACAAATGTTAAAATACATAAAGCCAAATTTCCAAAAATAATAAAAGAATCTTATTCTCCTGTTGGGAAGGTACATTATTACCAGAAAAAAAATAACTCCATATGCTTAATACTAACAAGTTATTAGAATACAAAAATGAACACTAGTCAAAATAGTAAAGTAACTTATAATAAAAATTAAAAATCTCGTTGCCTTAAACTTCTCCAAAGCAACACACAACCTGCAAAATCTTAAGAATAGACAATGTCACCCTATAATCTAAAGCTATACAAAATGCCAATCAAGTATAAAGAAAACCAATCAAGTACAAAGAAAACCAAAAGTTTAAAATGTTAAAGAATTCAGAGAATATTTCGCATGAGAACATTGTGAAGAAAATAAACTTCAGCAAAAGTTTTTTTTGCAAAGAAAAAATCTTTGGCAAAAGACCATTGGTGAAAACTGAATATATTCAAGTGCAGGATTCAGATGAAAACAAGTATGAGGACTGTGTTTTTAAAAGAGATTATAGGGGCACCTGGTGGCTCAGTTGGTTAAGCATCTTGACTCTTGATCTTGGCTCAGGTCATAATCTCATAATTTGTGAGATAGAGCCCTGAGTTGGGCTCTGTGCTGACAGTGCTGAGCCTGAGGGATTCTCTCTCCCTCTCTTTCTGCCCTTCCCCCACTCATTCTCTCTCTCTCTCGCTCTCTCAAAATAAATTAATGAACTTAAAAAAAATAAAAATCTCACCTGATCCCCATGGAACATAACAAAGCCAGAAAACAAAATCACCCACAACCCCAGAAAATTAGAAGCTCTCTGTCAAACACCTGTTGAGTCAAAGAACACATTTATAAATAAAAATTGCAGAATACTTAAAAACTGGCAAAAAACACCTCTACATATAAGAACCTGTATAATTAAGTCAAAACAGCAATCATTAGTGAAATCATACTTAAATATAAAATAAATGAACTGAGTATTCTTATGAAAATACAGATTTAGATAAACATGAGGGGGGCACCTGGGTGGCTCAGTCGGTTAAGCATCCAATTTCAGCTCAGGTCATGATCTCACTGCTTGTGAGCTCACTGTGTCAGTCTCTGTGCTTACAGCTCAGAGCCTGGAGCCTGCTTTGAATTCTGTGTCTCCCTCTTTCTCTGCCCCTCCCCTGCTCTCTCTCTCTCTCTCTCTCTTTTTCTCTCAAAAATAAATAAACATTAAAAATTTTTCAAAAAAGATAAACACGAGGAATCAGAAGATGATTATTAAAACAAATGCTAGTAAATTAGAATACAGAGGATATGGAGATCTAACAAATAAATATAAAAGATGGTCTTTAAAATGCAACAAACACATCCACATACAATAATACAAACTATTAACTAATACAATCAAGAAAATGACATTAACACAGAAAATAAGAAATAATTACAGATAGAGAGGAAATTTAAATAATCATATTGTATGACTCTGATCAACAACTTTGCAAATTAATTTGAAAATCTGATTGAGATGGATAACTTCCTAAGAAAGTGTAACTTGAGAAAACTAACTTCAGAAGAGAGAGAAAATCAGGAGCATCTGGGACACTCTGTCGGTTAGTCCAACCTCAGTTCAGGTCATGATCTCAAGGTTTGTGAGTTTGAGCCCCATACTAGGCTATCTGCTTTCAGCTCAGAGCCTGCTTCAGATTCTCTGTAACTCTCTCTCTCTCTCTGCCCCTTCCATACTCACGCTCTCTCTCTTTCTCTCTCTCTCTCAAAATAAATGAACATTTAAAAAAAAAAAGGAGAGAGAAAATCTAAACTGATCAATTAGTATAGAATACATAAAAACAATTGTTAAATACCTTCATCTCCTACTCCGAGAAAAGCCCAACGCTCACTTGGTTCACAGGAGAAGTTCTAACAAACCTTTAAACAACAGCTAATTCTCATGTTATTTCAAACTGCTTGAGATCACAGAGAAGAGAATAAAGTTTCTAATATTTTTAATGTAATACTATAAACACTGAGGCAGAATCGCAAAAAAGGTTACACAGAAAGAAAACTACAAACCAATAAGATGAATATGTTAAGAAATCCCATATAAAATACTATTATAGAGAATCAGTAAGCATATTAAAAACTGTATACTATGACCAAGTGGGGTTTATTTACGGATGCAGGATTCTTTCTTTGGAAATCCATTACTATAATTCACCCTATTAATAAGGTCTAAGGATAAAAATCATAATTATTACCAAACACGCTAAAATAAGTGTCTGAAACAATTCAACATCTGTTCTTGAGAGATAGTCAATAAAACAGAAACACTTGGAAAAATATATTAATATTGTCTCCTTGTTTCCATTTTTGGCCCTCCCTATTGGTAATCTATTCTTCGTAAGTTGACCACAATGATGTTTTTTTTTTTATTGTTGGTGTTTCTTAAGGTTTATTTATTTTTGAGAAAGAGAGAGAAAGAGAGAGAGAGAGAGAGAGAGAGAGAGAGCAAGGTGGGGAGAGCAGAGGAGAGGGAGATAGAGGATCCCAATCAGGGTCTGCACTGTCAGCAGAGCTGGACTTGGGGCTTGAACTCACTAGAACTCACTAACCCGTGAGATCAAGACCTGAGCCAAAGTCGGGCGCTTAATCAACTGAGCCACCCAGGCACCCCCACAGTGATGGTTTTTAAATGGAAGTAAAATCACATTGTTCTTCTGCCAAAGTCCCTCTATTGCTCCTCATCTCATGCAGAGTAAGAGCCAGGTCATCACAACTGCCATATACCTCCAGCATCATTTCCTGTCACTCTCTTGCTCACTGTTCTGTCCATACTGGCCTCTGTTTCTTCTTGGACATACCAGGTACATCTCTGCTTTGGCCCTTTGTACTTGCTACTTCCTCTGCCTCCGAAAGTCTCAGCACACAGAACTGTATGATTCTCTCTCCCTGTCTTCAATTTCTTTTTCTCCTTTTTTTCTCAAACGTCACTGTAGTGAGAACTTTCCTGATCTAAACATTTGCCCTCTCACAGTATATCCTTCTTCTTTGGTTTTTCCCCATAGCATTCATCATTTTCCATCAACATATATGACTGGCTTATGTTCTTTCTTTTTTATTGTCTCCTCCCATTAGAATGTTCTAGAAATATCCTATAGATATTTTTACCCATTCTGTTTCCTGTTTTGTTCACTAAGCCCTGTCATATAGTAAACACCTACTGTATGTTTGTCAAACCAATAAATTAATAACCTATAATGCAAAAGTACAAAAATGTTCTTTATACATAGTTATAGATAAATGTCTAAGGATATATTTTAAGTGAAGAATGTAAAATGAAGTAGGGTATGTAAAATATGGTACTATTTTGTGTAGAAGCAGAAGGAAGAGTGGGAGAGAAGAAGGAGGAGGCCACTCAAGAGGGGAGGGGGAGATAAAATAGGTCCCTAGTTGTATAGGCAAAAACTATTTCTAGTAGTCTATACAAGACACTGGTAAGACTTAATGCCTTTGGTGAGGACAACTAGGTGGGTGACGAACAGAGATTGGGAGCGGGGTCGGGGGGGGGGAGACTATTCATAATATAATATAACCTTTTGTTTCTTTTGAACGTAATATATGAGCTTATTTTAAAAATACCTTTTTCAAAACTAAATACATAATTTAAATGACCAAATAATATATACAGAAAGAATTTAATGCCCATTAAATACACACACACACACACACACATACACACACACACAATACAAAAATATATTAAAATGAGTGAAATAACATCTTGCCATTTCCAAATTCTGGAGTAGGAGAAAATAACTCCAGAAGATACTTGTATATTATATAGTTTAATATATATTTCAATACTTCAAGGTAGTTGTAGTAGACTTCTCAGTGTTAGGTTATTCTGTTCTATATTTATCTTATCTTATCTTATCTTATCTCACAGAAACTTAGAGAACTTAGAGAAACAGCTCTTCACCACGTGCTTCAAGCTGAGAGATAAGCATGTGATGCGGGCTAAGCCAATTAGTGTATTCCAATCTTCTCACCACAGTTACTGGTTCAGATCTGGACCAACTAGGGATAATCAATGACTAGACTCAAGCCCAGAACATTTGGTTGATCTATTTAGGAAGGCTATTCTTTCTCATACTAGTCAGATGTTGGAAGTCTGAAATGGACAGGGTGTTACTAAATGGACCTGAGAATATACTCAACCAAAGAAAGCACTGAGACCTAGATCAAAACTTGCCTAAAGGTAGATAGCTCTACTCATGGACTTTTTAGCTCATTAGCTAATAAATTTCCTTTTTCCTTATGCCAGGTTGAATGAGGTTATATATCACTCATAACTGAGGAGTCTTGACCGATAGAATAGCGGTTACTCTCCTGACCCATAAACTCTAGAATACTGAAGTACTAAGAAGTTAGAAATCTTGCTCAATGTTCACAATGCTAAAATTGTTAAAAACCAACATTTGAACTCAGGATTAACTGGCTCCAAAGCCTTCCTTCTTCCTACAACACTTTGATAGTGAATCTCAGGAGAGGAATAAAAAGACAAAGAGTGAGAGACAGAGACAGGGTCAGAGAAACAGAAAGACAGAGGCAGAATGAGAGACTGAGAGAGAAAATATCTCTACAATATTGTAGGGAGACAATATCACATATGAGAAAAAAATCATTAAATAAAGGGGTAAAAATTCTTTGAACAAAGCTGAAGTATGAAATGGAATAGTCACACAAGACCTAAAAGGTTAGGGATGGCTGGGTGGCTCAGTTGGTTAAGTGTCTGACTTTGGCTCAGGTCATGATCTTGAGGTTGTGGGTTCAAGTCCCACGTCAGGCTCTGTGCTCACAGCTCAGAGCCTGGAGCCTGCTTCAGATTCTGTGTCTCCCTCTCTCTCTGCCCTTTCCCCATTCATGACTCTCTTTCTCTCTCTCTCTCAAAATAAATAAACATTAAAAAAAAGACCTAAAGGTTATTTCATGTAGCACTCTAACTGCTGAATGTATGTGAAGTACCTTCTAGGTTTTCTCTTACAGAATATGACCAAAGGCTTTTGATTATTGGGGAAAAGAGGGATTTCATTGACTGTTTCCTTCACACTTCTCACTAAGCCCCTGAAGAATAAGAACATAAGAGGTAAACTAATGAAATAGAGTTAATAATTTAAGTTATGACTTGTTCTTTACAGCCAATAGTTCTTTTGACATTTTCTAAAAAGGAAAAAAAAAAGTGAACAAAAAACTTGCCCCAGGATTCCAAGCTGCAGGTGGCATCAAAGGAATTAAAACCAAGAGGTGAGTTCCATCCATCAGCCTCCCGCTGGCCAACAATTTCATCTGATAAGAATTTGTGGAAGATCACTGTAAGACATGGTCATGCACTTTTTCATACTGTTTTCCCTGGTGGCACTAAAATTGATTTTTCTGAAACATATTCTTAGGGCTTTGTATGCTATGAAATGCTAGACAAAGATTTAATACTAATAATTGTTCTCATTGTTAAAAAAAATGTGCTTCAGAGCAATGATTCTCAACCAAGGGTGCTTTCTGCCCTACAGGACACATTTGGCAATGTCTGGAGACATTTTTGGTTGTCGCAACTGAGGGTGGTGGTGGTGTTACTGGCATCTAGTAGATAGAGGCCAAAGATGTTGCTAAACATTTTACAAATGTACAGGACAGTCTCTCACCACAAAGAATTTCCGGCTCAAAATGTCAAGAGTGCTAAGGTTGAAAAACTGATTTAGAGTCAGTACAGCATTGTTTTTTGTGCAGCTACAGTGATACAATGTCATTGTGTGTGTATATATACACACACAAATATATACAAATATATGTGTGTGTGTGTGCACGTGTAAGCAAGTGTGTTGGGGCAGGGGACTAGTAAAGTCAGTGTATTATCTTCCTCTTCCACCACCCAGGCACTCACTGGGCATCAGCTAACTTGTCCTCATCGGTGAGTCTGAGGTAAGCATTTTGCCAATCACGTCATCATCCGACGGCAATTTTGGGCTGCGCTTATGGAAAGAACAGCAGATGTTTATGTAGAAAAGATGGTTTCAATAGTACATATAAAATTAGCCTCAAATCTGAGTCATTAAAATATTTCCAGGTGGGCTTTTTGGTTGCTGCAATTTGGGGCAGCCTCTTGTCATCACTTTGGAAGTATCTGTCACATCTCCCGGATGTGTTTTTGTCCTTCCCCCAGTTTCAGCACCTGTTCATCTGACAAGGATGGAAATGACTCTCTCTTTAAGCTTACATTGCTACATACTAATTTCCTAAGGCTTTCTGTCTCCCCATGCATTATGTCTCCACTCATCACCACTAATAGGTAAATAATCTTCCCAACCACCTGTGGCCATACTTCAACACACCTTGAGAGGCTCTTAGAAAATGCATTTTAAATAAACTCATTAGCAAAATACATATAATCAAATAACATGCTTAAAGGAAACAGAAATCCCACATAAAAAGTGAGTCTCCTAGCAAGACTTTCACCTTCTCTCACAAAACTGAAAGGTCCTTCCTATGGATGTGGGGGGCAGGGAGGGAGAGGGGGGATGATGCAGAAACCACTCCTCACTGTTGCTGTCTGCACCACAATTCCATGAGGGGACATCGTCATGGAAAAGATAAATTAGCAAATAGTAATTCTGTCCTAGTCAAATATGAATGTTTTGGCATAGTTCTATATTCTAGTGATAAACATGACTCACAGTTACTATTTTGAAAAATCAACTATCCAGAAGATGTAGTGAAAAATAAAAATTCCTTTTACCCAGTTCCTATAGTTTTTCCCTTCTTTAGAGCTAACAGTTTATTGTGAATCTTTCCATATCGATTCTATTTTCCTTTAGCAAATTTTTGTTGAGTACCTACTATGTATTTGGCTGCTAGGGCTATAATAGAAGAGACATGGTTCTGGCCTTTTGGTGCCTGACGTGTTTAGTGAAAGAAGGGAACAGAGAAAAGCAACAACTTCAGAATAACATACAAATAAAAGAATTATAAATTGTGATCAGCCCCAGGAAGGAAACAGACTAGGCGATAGAATCAGAAAACACTTTCTGAGAAACTAAAACCCAAAGGATAAGAAAGGCAAGTGAAGAATGAGGAAGAAAGTTCTACCTATAACTTGGTATTTTTTTCCACTTAATATATAATAGATATTTGTCAGGTGCCTGGGTGGCTCAGTCAGTTAAGCACCCTACTTCAGCTCAGGTCATGATCTCACAGTTTGTGAATTCAAGCCCCACATCTGGCTCTGTGCTGACAGCTCGGAGCCTGGAGCCTGCTTTGCATTCTGTGTCCCTCTCTCTCTCTCTGCCTCTCCCCCACTAGTGTTCTGTCTCTGTCTCTCAAAAATAAATAAATGTAAAAAATTAAAAAAATAATAGCTATTTGTGTTAATTAATAAAGATTTATTGTTTCATTTAATTAATAATCACTGAGAACCTGTCTATGGGCCAATTTTTTTCCCGAAGGATAAAATAATGAGCAATATCTTTCTCTTCATTGACCTTACAATCTAATGGTAGAGTTTTGATCCATCTGATTAATTTTAATGGCTACACACTGTTCCATAGTGTAATACACTAATATTTAGTTATGCTCCTATGGATGGACATGTTGGTTGTTTCTGGGTTTTCACTATTATAATTGGTGCTCCTGGAAACATCATTGCTCATATATGGCTGAGTATATTTTTGTAGAATATTTTCTAACATTGCATTTGCTCTGTGACAGCACAATTATTAATGTGTCATTCATAGAATCCTCACAATTATGCTTTAAAGTAGGTGAGGTTCTTTTCCCCATTTTATAAATGTGGAGACCACAGATATGTTGAGTAATGTATCAAAGACTTCAAGATGGTAAGTGGCAGGCTCTACATATAAAACCAGAGGCTGACTCTCGGATCTGCTATAGCCTCCCGGGGCTAGTATCCATGATTTTGTCTTCTGGTTACAAAAAAAAATGTGTTTATTATTTAGAATTTGAGAAACATACATAAAATTTTAAGACTTTTTTTAGACTGTGCCACTAATTTATAATCAAAATATCATTTGTCATTGTGTCAAGTCAGGAAGTTAAAAGCAATGTGATTGTGAAAGCTTCTGATTAGCAGACTCTATAAGAAGGTCCTATAAAATATTCCTAAAGAGTTTCTATATTCCTGTCCTCCACCAGACCGTTTCCTGGGAAGAGGCTGGTTTAACACGGAACCCCACAAGTTCCCTGCATTGAATGAGAAGCCAGGTTTCTGCTCTCACTACAACTGGTTTCCCAGCTGCTCCACTCGAAGACTGAAGCTTGCTTCACACTCTGCAGGAAGCAAAGCAGGCCAAAAGATGGTCCAAAGAATGTTTCTAGGATAGAAGTCAGTATCCCAAATCCTCCAATCCCAGGCCATCCCCTGGAAGTTCCAGTGGCTTAATCTGTGTCTGTGTTAGTTTCCTCATGTAAAATGGGATAAATATTAAAACTTACTCCATAAGTTGTTAGCAGTAATTGTGGAGAGTCTATTTAATATCTTTAAAGCGCTTAAGATAATGTCATCAGGGTTAGCACTTAATAACTGTTATTGTATTATGGAGTCATCTCTAGGTCTCTGTATGGTACTACCGGTTTTCTATACCTAGCAGAATTAGAGTGTTATTTTTCTTCTTGCTTTTGCTTCCCTGTGCTAAGTTGTCTTTCCTGAATATGCGTTACTTTTAAGAATTAGAAAAGCCAATACTTTTTTTTAGCAGTTTTCACCGATTCTACTGGATGAGAGAAAATCAGATGAGTAAGCCCAGTTTTTAAAAACAGATAACTAAAAATGTTATTCATGGTGACTTAATTCTTAGTTAACCTCCTTGACTACTAGGTATTACCAGCATGATTGTCATCATAATCATCTTTATCTTCACCACCAAATGCTTTTACCTGGGGTGATGCCGTAAATAAGAGTGATGTTACAATGTTAGTCATATCATTTTGACACTCAGTTACCCCATCTGTCATATGGGGTTAATAACATGTGCTTTATCAATCCCAACACTTCACAAGAGGATAAAATAATACAAAATACTATAATGCAATAATGAGATTTACATTTAGATATATATTAGGAAATCATTTAATTATAACTCTCATAGTTACACTTCCCATTATTTTATTCTGACAAGGTAGATAAAAACTCTTACCCCACTTGAGGAATAGGGAAATGGAGGCACAGAGAATTTGCAATGATTTCTCAATGCACACATTGGACAGTGGCAGAGACTAAACTAAAACCTAGTGTTCTAATGTCCAATCAGTTCTCAGTGGTCTGCTAGGTCAGCATTTAGCTGCCATAATCCAAAAAAGCCCTCTTCCAACAACTGACAGCTTCTGTACCTCTACTGATTGCAATCCTACTCCACAGTAAGCCCTGGGACCTTTGGGAGTTTTTAGAACCATTTAGAGATGAAGTAAAGTCTCAGTGACCTTTTCAGCCCAATAATGCTAAAAGACAAACTGAAAAGGTTTAGAAAGCGTGATGAGAAATAAGGCATTGCCTATAACTGTTTACTATCTCCTCAATAATTCTACTCTTAAACTATCTTTGAAAAGTCAAGGTTCTAAATGTTATGCGGGAAGGCTTCCAACAGTGTCAGGCTGAAATGCAAAACAGGATATAAAACTGAAGATAGAGACATAAAATAGACAGACTGACAGACATAGATACAAGTGTCATCTTAATACTGCATCTTTTAAAAAGATTAGAAGAAAATACACCAAATGTTCATGGTTAGTAATTTCTAAAAGTGAGATCATGAGTGATTTTTAAAATGTTTTTATTACTCTTGAAGGCAGTTTTCAAATTTTCTCCAATGAGCATAAATTGCTTGTATGCATACTGAAAGTAGAAGATGCACAGAGAGTAGTAGATGTGGTGATTGCCCTGTAAATATGTGGCAGTGGTGAAAATTCAGGGAGTGGGCAAAGGTCTTCCTCCAACTCGAGGCATATGCCCTGATGGTTTAATCCATACTTCAGCCTACAGTTTTACCCGTCGCCCTGGCTACTTGTTGGATAAACCCAGCCCTAGACAATTCAACCTGTAGTGTGATTCTGGCCAGAGGTATAGGTCCAATTTAAACATGAGGGGTAGTTTTCAGGGGACTTCTGGGAAAGAAGGTTCAACTGATACAGCCACGATTTTCTCTTTTGATCTGGCTGGTCTGATATGGAGATATAAAGCCTAAAACTGTCAAGACAGTCTACCACCACGGGAGAAGTGGGCCTCAGGATGAAGCCGACAGTAAGGAAAGACGGGAAAGAAACAAGGATCTCTAGGACATTGGTGAACAGCTAGACCAAACCACCCTGAAACCTGGCATGTGTTTAGACCTTCCAGTTAGAGAAGCCAACAGATCGTCTTCAGTGTTAAAGCCAGCTCGCATTTTCTGTTACTGATACTATAGAGTCATATATATGGGTATTTGCCACATATATACATTTATATAGAGGGATTCTTTTTTATAATTTATTAATAATAATAACTAATAAATAAATGATTTATTAACAGCAACTTCCCAATTGACCTTTCTCATTAATATTTTCCTTTGAAAAAATAAAGAGGGATTGAATTAGATAATCTCTTTACACCGAGATCTAAAAACCCATGCTTCTTTGAAAATTCAAACTGTAATCACGTACAATTTTTGAATTTTAGATGTTTCAAACTTAGGTTTCAGGTGTGTTAGGAAGCTATTTGCTTTATGACAAAGTCTTCCAATTTACAGAAAATCCTGCCAGTTGTGGTTTTATGCATATTTATGATCTTCAAAAGTGGAGAGAATAAACCATAATTCTAGTAAGAGAGATGGAAAACGTAGACAAAACTCATTAGCCTTGTCAGATATTTGATAAATAATTATAAACCAACTGCGGTAAGAGGTATGCATAAAGCCAACCTTTGATCTCCTTGAAAACAACTGTTCCCTTAACAATTTAAAATTTTAATCACATGTAATGTATCTTCAAGTATAGAACACATAAATGTTCCTTCAATTCTGCCCAAATCTGGATCATTTTCCACATGATTGTTAGTTAAAAAGCAGATTCTACTCTGCACCACATTTAAATAATGGGCTAAATAGTTAGCATATAATTTGGGGACTAATCAGCAAAATGTTTATCATACACTAAATGTAATCTTTCCCACATTAACACTGTTGTTAGGCTGTGGAAAGATTAACTACACCAAAGAAATATACTCATTAGCTTTTAATGATCGTAACAGACAGATACCATAGCTTTAAATTGCTTTTCAAAGTCTGGTTTCTATTTTTATAATCAATGTTCTAACTAAACATTCATCATTACGAAGACAAATCCTGTAAGTCATACACATATTTCTGTCTCCCTATGACAGACATTGATTTAGAAATGAGAGACTAGATCCAACCTCCAGGAAACAGCTGGTCTCCTCAGATAAGGAAATCATCGAACTGGCTTTTAATATTGTAAGAAAAAAGGAGAGAGAAAGAAAAAAGGGAAGACCGTAGGAGCAGACAACAAAAATCTGAACTACCTAGATGAGACAACACAATTTATAATTCACAGAACATAACTTAATTATATTTCTTGATAGTCTACTTTAAACTATAGGTTATGTCTTCTCCTAAATCAAAACTAGCTTTGCCACTGATAGCAGAATGAAATGTTCTGAGAAACTCAGGTGGCATGAAAAGGGTTAAAAGAGGACGCCTGAAATCCTGGGGGAATGAAGATACAATACCTCTCTGGGAACTGCAAATAGTGGTGGAAGCTTGAAGAAAGTTTAATGCACAGGAAAATGCTTTATTGTCCTCTTACACTAACAGATCACTGTGGCACAATGATTTCATAAATACAGATACAGGATGTTATCAGAATATCTGCAAATCTCCCCAGGTAACTGATGATGGAGCACTATTTATCCAAGTTTCAAAAGTTTTAGAAATGAAGGTATCTTTTATTTCAGTTGCCAGATATGTTCCTCTTTTAAGAAATGAACATAAATCAGATTTCGCCTTTTCCTAGTTTTCTCTACTGGAAAAGTCTCTACTGGAATCTTCATAATGTCAACATTAAAAGAAAACTGTGGGGCGCCTGGGTGGCTCAGTAGGTGAAGCATCCAGCTTCAGCTCAGGTCATGATCTTGTGGTTCATGAGTTTGAGCCCCACATGGGGCTCTGTAGCTGGCAGCACAGAGCCTGCCTGAGCTTCTCTCTCTCCCTCTCTCTCTGCCCCTCCCCTACTTGTACACGCACCCCCTCTCTCTTTCTCTCAAAATGAATAAACTTTAGAAAAGTGAATAAAAGAAAAATCATATTCTTTCTTCTTTATTTGGGACTAAATGTTTGTTTCCTGAAGAAATGAAAATGCACATTAATGAAAGACCATTTCATTTCAAGTCAATTCACTTGGCTCTGTTTAAGCAATAGTTTTTCTTGGTTGACTTTCTTTTCTTCTTCTTTTTTTTTAAGAATTAGAAAGCTTGGAAGGGACTTCTCTCTCCCAAATCTGTGAAATACTCTGAAGGCTCTGAGAAGGGAGGTGTTCACTGAGCATATGAAAGAAGATACTTATAAACTTCTAATTGGCCCACCAATGGCTCTTACCGCCGCACAGACTCCTGGGTACCAGCAAGGAAGAGAGCAGTTGCTCACACTGTATGCCATATTGCACCTTCTCAGTATACTTTTTGTTTTCTTTCTTTGTTTTCCTTTTTTTTTTCCTTAAGGAGGCTCCATGCCTGGGCTGAGATCAAGACTTGAGCTGAGATCAAGAGTCGAGTGAGCCACCCAGGTGTCCCTGCCTTTTGTTTTTTTATAACTAAAAGTGATTTTAGGAAATGTACTTCTAGGATTACATGAGCCAGTTGCTAATTTTCTATGACTACAACTCCTGCACGGAGGAGGTCACCGGCATGGATAAGTACAAACCTGCAGACAATCCCCGAATCCTTGTTTTGGGGATTAAAGTGTATTACATGATTTTAAAAATATATTTAATTTTCTAAGTATATGTACCCTGCCCTAATAATAAAATGGATTTGCTTTTCAAGGCCACAACAACGGTAACCTCTGAACATTTCAATGATGAGGGAAATCACCCTGGTTAAAAATAAATAAATAAAAATGTTATATATATTTTAAAAATATACATTTTAATAAAAAAATACTAAATGAATATATTAAATGCTAAGTATATATTAAATACAACAAATATATTAAAACAAATATATATTTTAATAAGATAAGTATATATTTTAATATATGTTAAAATAAAAAATATAGAAAGACCTCTCTTGGACATTAAAGACACTTCTTAAAAAAAAAAGTCTGGAGATAGACCGAATTTAGAATGGGGGCTTCTATTATTCCACTCCACCTATGCCAGCACATGGCTTCAACCTCAAGGTCACACTACTGTGTGATTACACCAACTTTCACATCCAAGTTGCAAACCTGAAAGAGGAGAAGCAGAAGGCAGAGAGGAGGTGACTCTCGGATCAACTCCCTTTAAAAAGTCCTCCTGGGATTCCATGCAACACTTTGTCTTGTGTCCCATTGGCTAGACTATGGTCATAAGGCTAAATGTAGCTGCAAAGCTGCCTAAGGGGTGTAGTCTAAAATCCAGTGACAGCTGATATTGGGGTGTTGGTACACATAGGAGGGGGAGAATGGAACAGCAGCTCTACTGTCCTGCAAATTCTTTAGTTAGCACAGTGTCATCTATACTAGAAAATAGTAATCTGGCCACAGATCATCTGAAAAAGCCTGGTCCAGGCCCTGAGGAGACTGGTGCAAGATTCTATGTTCAACTGTTAAAAGGACTAAGTGAATTAATATACGTAAAGCATTTGGAATTCTGCCCAGCACACAGCGAATACTCGACATATGCTAATTAGCAATAGTTTATTTTGAAGTGTTAGTTTATTCTCAGAAGAAAGGATTGTTGCTTCCTGGAATTCTGTGCCTCTTAAATTTGGTCTATTTGGTAAGAATCCTCTAAAAGTCCCTTGACATTCAAAATTTGTCGGGCTTTTACATTCCTTCTGGCAGTAGCATTTTGCAATTCTTTGATTGCGTTATCTTTGTTATTTGAGAGATTAGGTAGGGCTACATCACTCCTTAATGCCTGAAGGTTATGTAACATTTGAAAATTACATTTATTTCATGATGCTGATACTTTTTTTTAATGTCAAATACACTTTTTTTTTGTAATTGAGTTTTGGTCTAGTGGGAATAATGCTCATGAAGGCAGAGAGAGAGAGAGAGAGGGATAGAAAGGCAGAGATAGAGACAGAGAGTCAAGGAAAAATCCTTCAGAAATAAAAAGGCTAACCACTGTTATCAACTTCCAAACTATTCTTAAGAATTTGTGAGCTATTATCTCAGGTAATAATAGTAGAGGGTCATCCCCTCCTTAGCCCCTGGTTGGTCACTCCCCTCCTTGTCCAAAGCAGAGAAAATGCTAAGGATTTGCTTAGCACATTTACATAAGTTGCCTCCCTTTATTTCCCCTCAGCTTCATGAGTTCCTACATGGTTCCCATTTCAGCAGGGAGAAAGCGAAGTGTTTAGGAAGATGAGACAACCAGACTGAAAACTCAACGTGGTGAGTGGTTAATCCCAGGCAGCCTCTTCAAATATATCCTGCCCCTCTTAGAGCAGGGGCAATTAAATTGATGTAATTAAACTCCTAAAAATGGATTTGAAAGGGACTGAACAGCCTCAGAGAGGCACAAAGCCCATGGAAGGTAACCTCATCTTTGACTATAAGATGTGAGTTCTTTCTTTTCTGATAGCCTGGAGAGAACATGTCATCATAGGTTGTAAAGGGACAGATTAATCTTTCTGTGAGAAGAACCAGTTTTTCAAACACTTCAATGGACACTGACATCAAATGCCGATATGCATGGAGGGTTTGTTTTGAGGAAGATGAGATTGTTTTGTTTTGGCTCAAGGAAGAGGATTTTATTGTTGCTTTATGTTTGTGTGTGTGTATGAGAGAGAGAGAGAGACAGAGACAGAGTATGTGTGTGTGTGTTTTGGGTACCAAGCAGAGGAAGAATGGAAGGAGATGGTGGACAGGTTGGCAGGATGTCTGATGCACACTAGCTGAAGGATGCACTTTTAAGTGTTTCTCGTGGGAGCTATAAACAGGTGCAGAAGCTGAAGGGCAGGGTTTCTGAAGAATTGCAAAACTAAGGGCATAAATAGTGCTGCTTCTAGGACATAAAAGATGAGCAGACATTTCTAATCAAATCTCCAGGGGAAAGAGCTCCATTAGTTAGGAAGTGTGGGTGCATAATCGTCTCACATACTCAACAGACTTGTATTGAGGACCTACCATGTGCTATGCCAGCTTGGGAGTCATTGCTGCCTGGAATTGGTATTAGGTTTCAAAAAATGCTAGACTTGGGAATTTCAGATATCTGGGTCCAGGATGAAGCACAGTTCCTGCCTCTCAGTACCTAGCATGTAGAAGATATTAACAACACCAATGGATTTTTCTATATAAAAAGGCATATCCATAAATGATATATAGAGATACTGGAGTTACACTGATCAGTACAACCAATTATAATTGTTCTAAAAAAGTGGGCACATGGGCAGGGAAGACAGAGGCAGTGAATAAGGATAACTTCAATGTCAACAAAGCTGCCCTTTTGCAATTACAATAAAATTATAATAACACAAATGAATAAATAAACGAATCTTTCCTATACACTTACAATGCCAGTCCCTGTTCTAAATCCTTTGTGTGCCTTAACTCACTGAACCCTCACAACATCCTATGAATGATGAACCAATAAGCACCTACTACCATTATAAACCTCCCTGTTCAGAGAGGGGCACTTTATTTATTTTTTTATTTTTTAAATTTTTAATGTTTATTTATTTTTGAGAGACAGAGCATGAGCAGGGAAGGGGCAGAGAGAGAGGGAGACACTGAATCCAAAGCAGTCTCTAGGCTCTGAGCTGTTAGCACAGAGCCTGACACAGGGCTCAAACTCACAAACCGTGGGATCATGACCTGAGCTGAATTGGCCACTTAATTGACTGAGCCACCCAGGTGCCCCAAAGAGAGGGGCACTTTAACACGGAGTTAACACAAGTTAAGTAGCATATATAGGGCCAGACAACTAGTAAAGGAGGAGTTGACATTTGAACCAACTGCAAACAGAATTGGGTTAAATCATATTCCATGTGTTATTTGAGAACCTCATTCCTACTCATCTCTCCAGGAATTTTAGAGACAGGGTGGCAGCTTACAGTTTTCCTCATCTCTGGCTCCAATTTCATGCTTTTGCTGAATTACTGCAATACATGGATTGTCTTACCATCATCCATATATTGTGTTGTTCTATACTATAGATTTGATACACAACTCCTTTTTCTTAATTTTCATTGTGTGTGTGTATATATATATATATATTATATTTTCATTCATTCATTCATTCATTCATGTATTCTATATTCACAAAAGACACACACACACACACACACACACACACAATCTTCATATGAGTTAACAGAGTTAACTGGGCAATTTTTAAGGAATCTTAAAACAACAATTAGATTTATGAGCAAAATCATCTTTTAACACAACTAGTTTGAGATTAGGAATCATAGCTACAAACTGACATTCCTCACATGCTAATTTGGCTAGCATAACATTTAAAAATGTGAATTTGAATACCTTCAGAGGAGGTAAGCACATTACAACTCACCCCAGGCCTTACCTCTCCCTATTGCTTCAGGAAGGTCAGCTTCATTAACGCCTACTGCCGTTCTGGACCAGAAAAGCACTTCCATTTGCCATCCTAATGACAGCTTCTTTGCATTAACCAAGTTTAATGCTTGAGGTGTCAGTTTTCAGCTTCTGGAGTTGGAAACCAGAAGGCAGAATGTAGGGTATGTGATACAGAAAGTCTAGTATACATTTCACCCACATTTCTAGAGTAGGAAAAAAGATCGCTGTTAAATAATATTTGTTACTATCTTAATATTAATCATTTGCTAGTGAGAGTAGAGAAAACTCAATCGCTATCGTAGCAGAATCTAAAAAACTATAATCCATTTTCCTCATAAAACAAAACAGTTCACGATTTGGTCTATGCCTCTCAACTAGGGACAGAGGCCAATAATTTATACAGGTAAAAGCCAGGCTACTGGAAAGAGCAAACTGGAAAAAGGAAGGACTGATCGAACTTCAAAGTAACAGAAACCTGATGATGCCCACCAATAAATTTAAATAAAGTCACCTTAGGTGGGCCATCAAACCTCTTCTGGACCTCCTCCAATTTTTCTGAAAGCCTTAAGGGTAGCAGTAGCTCTCTTTTAATCATATATTCATTCATTCAAAAATATGTATCAGGATCCACCCTGAGTCACACAGTGCTCTAGGTCCTTGGACGACAGCAGGAAACAAAACAGACAAAATCTCCTCATCTAGTAGGAAAAGCCAGACATTAAGCAAACACATGGTTTATATGGTAGTTTCAGAAAGTGGTAAGTACTCTAAAGCAAAACGAAACAAAAAGTAAAACTTAAAAAAGCAAAAACACAAGGCTTAGGGGTGTGAGAGGCACCTAGGAATTTACCAAAGGTTTTGAGAGAGTGAGAGAGCTCACTTTGAGATACGGCTTCCTGTTCCGGAAATGACCATCATTTCTGCTGCTCAGAATTTCCACTCCTCACTAGCTGCCTCAGCCTTCCTTTACTCCTGTTTTCCTCCTTATCTGTTCCCTTCTACATTCCCCTATTCTAATTTATTTATTGTGTATTTAAATTAGCTTACTTCTCTTTTGTTTTCACTCTCCCACCAACCTAGGCCCGCAGATTCTCACCCTGCACCTCCTAATGTACTTATCAAGTTATTTTCCTTACCCAGCTGAGAAATGTGTTAGCAAATCACCAAACCGACCTGAATGTACAATTCTTCTCTATTTTCTTTGTATTGGTTCTCTTTCCAAGTTGGTTCTGAAATGTCTGTGCTGAGCCATTGTGTTCCATCCGGAATGCAAACTGGAATAAGGCCATTACTTTGTATGATAGTATTTGCACAGTGACTTTTCTCACTCAAGCAGCAAGAACTTTGCTTAATGATATTTTATTTGAAATGTGAGAAAGATTTCCACATTCAGTTTTTGCTAAGGACATAATATGTTTTCTAGAACAAAATATACGTGCAGTTATCTGAGGGGGAAAATGACTTTTCTTTGACGAAATATAATTTAATTTTAGGAAGAACTATTAGCAAATAGAACTATTCAATAAAGAGTTGCAACAAGTAATTTCAGTGGTGAGTGCTAAAGATAATGAACCGCTTCTCTTTCGCTTATCACTGGAAATGGCCAAATCATTATGGATCTCAGTAGTAACTAATGGTCTAAGACAACAGGGTTGAGCAAATGACTATTTCATAGCTCAGTGACTCTTTGAATGCAGGCTAGACCATTCAGGTATTTAAGTGTAATACACAGCCTCTTAAATTGAACAAATGGGTCCATAATAATTAAAATACTGTAAATACAGGTGACACAGTTCCTGAGTTTTCAAAGAGATTCTCTATTCCCAAGTGAGCAAAATGAGGTGTTGCCTTGTTAGGAATGCACTGTTTATATCTAGAAGCATCCTGACAAGCTGGCGAAGAGGCTCATTTGTGAACCTACAGCCCCTAAGCGGCCCTCCCTTTTCATTCCCCAGAAGTTTCCATGAAGGGGGCAGTGAAAGGCGACAGCAGCTGAGCTCACTTAATGCTCCTTTCTAGGGCTTTCCATCTCAATGAGCAGCCCTCTCGCTTCCTGAGTCAGGCTCCGCCAACATGTCACACTCTACAAGATCTCAATGCATCAGGGAAATAAAAAGTAGTTTCTATTTTTAAAATGATTGGAGACATTCTACATATAGGAATGTCTTCCTTGTCCTCACCTTTGGGTGGATATCCCATTTTCACAAGAGAAAATGTTATTACAGTTTCTTCCGAAGAAAGAAAGTTCAAACGCAGCTATCTTAATACATAACTAAATTAACTCTGGGCAGCCAACAGTGATTGAGGGAAAATTTCTATTGCTTTCAAAAACACTTAAAGAACAAAAACTATATTATAATTATAGCTCTGAAATATTTTGTTGACCTTCTGCTAAAGGTATATGACAACAGTGAACCAAAGTATAACAAAATGGCACCAAAAGGAGGTCAGGTAATGAAGTCAGGTGCTACCTTGTTGAAGTTTAATTAGTTGTAACTTTAAGGTCTAAGAGAAACTACATGAGTAACCACAATAAATTGGCTTCCAGGAAATGGGGAAAACATATCCTTACAGGGACCCTTTCAAGAAGATATGACCTACAAAAGAATGTGGTTGATTTTTGATTGACTGTTTGGGAAATGTTGTCTCCTAAAGGACAGGATTCTTGTCTTTTTTCATTAATTCTGGAGTGTATCTCGCCCAGGGCACTTGCCAGATAAAGGTTCAAGCCATTCATAGAATCACAGACTGAAGGAAGCTCAGGAGGCCACAGCCATCAGTCCCCTGACTATAGGAAGCACCCAATTCAAAAAATTATATTTTAATAGGTAAATTCTTATCTTTTTTCCTCAGAAAAAAGTACAGAATAAGACTTTTCGAACATTTTCTTAAAGGCAAGAAGGTCTTCCTGATATTTCACTAGAATCCCCTTTAATCTGTCAAATGTAGAAGTAGAGAAGAGCTGCTTAAAATCATTCACATAGCTTCGTTGCTTCGTTCCCAAGAAGATGGTGATTAAGGTCTTTCTCTCCCCAAGGTTCTCAGCCTGGAGAGAGAAACCTAGTTCTATAACGTTCTTTCATGAGACTGTTCCCCAAATCATTGATAACGTTTTAAAACAGATCCCTTGGAGACCTCCAAGTTCTCTTCAACAGCCTCCCATTGTTTAAGATTTATGCTTCTGAAAGCAGTGGCTTTTAACAACCTTCTTCTCTTGTTTTAAGCAGAACCTTTCTCCTAAAGAACCACTTTGCTTGTCCAGCACACTACAGGGTGATCAACTGGCCAGGGTCTGAGGGAGGTCCTGGGATGTGGGACTTATGGATCTAAAACCAGGAAGCTACCATGCAAACTGGGATGAGTTCATCTTCCTACAAATAAAAGTCCAGCCTGTTCTGACTGGGGGGGGGGGGGAGTGTGGGTAGGAGGCTGAGGGCTCCCCAACCCTACCATCCTGAACCACTTTGACAGAGCTCCCAAGGCTCCAAGGAACTCAGACTGAAAATCACACTCTAAAGAATATTTAGAACAGTGCTAAGTATAGAGCAGAGTTTCTCGGCAGCAGCACTATGAACATTTTTGGGGGTCTGGTGATTCTCTGTTGTGGGGAGCTGTCCTGTGCCTTGTAGGATGTTTTGCAACATCCTTGGGCTCTATCCACTAGATGCCAGTAGCAGCCTCCCAATTGTGACAACCTAAAACATCTTTGGATATTGTATAATACCTCCCAACCCCACTCTATTGAAAACCACTGGTATTATGATAATCCTTTCTCATCCTTTCCAGATTATAACCCACTAGGTGGGTCATAAAGATCAATGTAGTGGGTCACACTAGCATTAAAATAATAATTTAAAAATGAAGACAAATAGAAAGGGGTAGGATAGGATAGCCTAGAATGGAATGGAATGGAATAAAATATAGACTCTTATATGTAGTAAGGGTATTATTTTGCTAAACATTTGTTTCAGGTATATATATCTGTATATATACTAAATCATAATGCAAAATTATTGTTTACTATGAGTCATGCTCAAAAAAGTCTGAAACCCCCATGCTAGGATCTGTCCATCTAATTTGCACACATTGACACATGTTAGGACACCTCCTTCATGCTCTACCTTCACCTGCCCATCCCGCCTAACTTCCGAAATCTGGCTGCCACTCTCTTGCAAAATCAATCCCACCAGTGGCTTATATTTATAATGTTTGAATTGTCCCACATGAATTTACCTGTGAAACCTCTTACTGTTTGTGTGTATCCACGTCTCCAAATTGTCAAGGTCACCTTGAATTTGATTTAAGTTCACAGAAGTAGGTGTCACTGACAGATTTAATATGAATATATTTACTGTACTATTTGAGTCACTCTGTAATTGTGTAGGCTCTCAGAGAAATACTTGTGGGGTACAGGTTTCTCCTACCTGGTAACATGATTTGTTTATGTCCCCTTCGGTTTTGTTAATACTGAAGATTCTCAAATCTGAGTCTATTTCTCACCCTAGGTTCACTTCACTCCTTTTCCTAAACCCACTACTATTTAGGCTAGCCCATCCTTGGCATTTTGCTTTAAATCAGGGCCATCTGGCATGTGGCTGACTGTCTTGGATTATGCACAGACCACACCTCACAGATACAGCAATAGTAAAACCAGGACCCAGGGGACCCTGGCAGAATGCAGAGTAAAGAAAATCACTGACATTTTTGTCTTCCTGAAGCTGTGAGGACTGAGGGCTCCATAGATTTGTAGGCCTTATTGAGAGATCTGTTGGGCCATTAGAAAGAAATTATGGTGGGTTTGATTTTTAGTGGGAATAAACCTTGCCAGTAGTCCATCAAAGATCATTTGTCTTGGTTCTCCAATCACTTATGGTCCAGAAGTAAAAGTCAGCAAAACAGAAAGATTTGTGTTTTCCGGATGGTGTTGAGCATAATCAGGCTGAGCTGGTGTGACCTCACGGCCAGGAAAGTGGATTTCTCAGGAGCTATTTGTCCACAATAGTCCAGATCTAATCCCAGGTGGACGTGGGGATGACAGTGAAGGGATTCAGGGACCCCACATCCTTTTTCTCATTAGCAGTTGGCTATTGTAGATGCTGTGGGTTGAATCGTGTCCTCCCCAAATTCACATATTGAGGTCCTAATCCTCCGTTCTTCAGAATGTGACCTTATGTGGAGATAGGGTCTTTACTACAGAAGTAATCAAGTTAAAATGAAGTCATTAGGGTGGGCCCTAATTCAGTATGACTGGTGTCTTTATAAAAGGGGGAAATTTGGAGACAGACACACACACAGGGAGAACCACATACATATACACTACACATATTATATACACACAATGAACATCCCACACTCACATACATCCTGACATTTGGTTGCTGATACAAGATCTCTTTAATACTATTTCAAATCCTGTAAAATAAGACATCATTAAACCAACTCTCTTTCTCTCTCTGTGTCTCTCTCTATCTTTCTTTGCCTTCCCTATACGGAGATGAAGAGAGGGAGTTTAAAGCATATGTCCTAGGCCCCATTTTGTTAAAAGCAACTTGGGGGCACAATCAAGATTTCCTACTTCATAGTGAGTTTTTTCACAGAAGAACTTCTCAAACTTTCATATGTTAATGCATGGAGGTCTGGGTTAAAATGTTGAGTCTGACTGATGTAATATGTCTAGAGTAAGGCCTGAGAATCTGCATTTTTAACCAGCTCCCAAGAGAGGCCAATGCTGCCAGACTACAGACCACACTCTGAGTAGCAGTGCTTAAAGGAAAGCAGTGTTTTCCAAATCTGGTCCATCATCAAAATTCACCTCAGACCTACTGAAATCTGAATTTCCAGAGATGGGACTCAGGGACTTTTTCTTTCTTTCTTCTTTTTTTTAATAAAAGAAAGATCCCTAGATAATTTAGATTATCACCAAGGTGTGGGAACCACCACTACATCCCACTGCCCTCTGATTGGATTTTCACATATGGAACAAGGAGGGGAGAATGAAGTTCCAGAATTAAACAGCCCAGACACAGACATCATGGCAATAAGGCCCCAGGAGGATTACTCGCCCAGCTGGGTGTGAGTTAATAACCATAACGGGAAAGTTGGGTAAGCATTTAGAGCTCTGTTTTGGGAGGAGGTGGCCACAGAAATGAATAAAAGAAGGAAAAGGAGAAGGAGATGTGGAGACACTAAATCCAATTAGAAAATCTATCATGTCTCCGACACATTTTGCGTTTCCAGGGGTACAACTAAGACCACTAGATTTCCAATTGATGTCAGGAACCGAAGAACTCAAAGATGATAATACGACACTCACACCAGGACAGAAGATAGCACAGATGTGGGCTTCCCAAGATATGGATGAATTTCTGTACCAACCTTGTCAGTGCGACCACATCAACAATGGCTCGATATCAGACTTAATGCCAGTTTCTGGATTAAGGATAAATAACGCAATATTTATCAGTATGAATTTCTTAGCCATACTTAAATCTCCTACCCATTGAGCTGAGTTGTGAGAGGCTATGGTTTATGCCTGGGGAGCGGTTCAAAGTTATGCGCCCTGCAGATGCTTGCTAAATACTTGTTGACTATCTGATTTAACCTCACCATGGATGCTGAGCTCCTCTGTATTTTCTATAATCTTGTCAGATGCACTGGAACCAAAGACACACCAGGGTGGGAGATTTCTCCCATCTCCCTTTCTCTGCAAGAACTCCCTGAGCTGCTTATAAATATGCTGATCAAAACCTGCATCAAAGAGAAAATGCATTTCCATATTCCCAGTGTCCTTTATGATCAGAGAATGGATCAAAGAGAAAACACCTCTCCCCATTCCTGTTTTTCATTTTATTCCTGATTTAGAGGTCAGAAATGGTTCACATGTGGGACTAGATCAAGCAATGCAAAGTCCATGTGGGGGCAGAAGTCCATATGAGCCCAAGGTACAAGATTTTTCAAATTCGTTCTCCAGATGCACTTACAGGGACAAAAAAAGTCTTAATTCTTTTACTAATATATTCTATTTTACTAAAAGGCAGTAATAACCATTTTTACATTTTGATACTTGAAAGAAAAGGGGAAAGTATTGTAAGCCTTAATATAGTACATGATGATCTATTTAATTTTAGTCATATGCCTAATTCAAAAATAGTATTTTAGGATTTCAATTGTATTTAGATATAGCTAAGAGATGAAAATGAATTTGCTCCTTTTAATTCAAAGTGTTCTAAGATCCATCTTAAAAGTGATTCACTTCCTTGGTTGTTTAATTGATGATCACTAGGTTAAGTTTGAACATTTTAATTGCTGACTCTTCTCTCAATATTTTCATGTCATTTCTTTTTGTTTTAATTTTACAGACCCAGGAGTAAGAACCCATGCTGAGAACATGAGTAATTTTCCCAACAACTTAGTGTGAATTAAAGAAATTAAAGTATGCAATTGTGTTTGTTTGAACAGCTTACCTAGGATTATAATATTAATGTTTCTGCTTTCCTTTTGTAAAGGTGCTATTGACCTGGAAACAATTTTATTACATATTTTAAAGAAAATGCCTACACGGAAAACAAATTAGCTATTTTACTTCATAGTTCCAATTAGATAAAGAACTTGGCATAAATTTCAATATATTAAACAATATGATTCCAATAACAATTTATTGACTATAGTGAACTAAAATAAATACAATTTCTTAATATCTAAAAAGTAATTATTCATCCTGTTTTTAAAGGGATTGCTAAACATGCATTCCTAACTTTAAAAAGGAGGAAGGAAGGAAGGAAGGAAGGAAGGAAAGAAGGAAGGAGAGAAGGAAGGAAGGAGGGAGGAGGGAAGAAAGGAAAAAAGGAAAGAGGAAGGGAGGGAAGGAAGGAGGGAGGGAGGGAAGAAGGAAAGAGAGGAAAGGAGGGAAGGAGAGAAGAGACTGCAGGCAGGCAAGAAGTCCTAAGAAGCAATATACCATATAGATCTAAGTTCTCTTTAGCTTTAAATGAACCAACTGTGTTGGTAAGGCCACACCACACCTTCCTGAAGATTAGCTTCCAGAAAATGAAGTTAGCTGAATCAGATGGCATCTCAGATCCTTTACAGTTCTGCCATTGTATGATTTTGTGCGAGAAAATCAGCCTCTCAATGTTCATAAAGGTTACCTTACAGAAATTTGGTGTTCTGTAGTTTACTTCTGAAAGCTAGATTTTCTAGAGCTCTTCTACATTCCTTTGTGGTGTTAAAAAAAATCTCTGATGTTCACAGGAGATTTTTACAACTCTCCTCATGGCTCAGAGCAGAAATTTCCAGGGTCTGCTGCATTCTCAGGTTTTCTTTTCACTTTGAGAGGATGCTCTTTCCTGAAGCTGCTTCCCAGTCCACCATGTGAAGACTAGCCCTGAATGGCCCCAGTGCAACTCCCTGGAGTCTCCCTGCTTCCCTCCATCACCCACCAGGCTTCTTCTTCCCCTGCCTCACCATAAGCAGCAGCAGCAGCATGATTCTCTGGTCTTCGAGTATAAGTTCTTCCTGATGCACTCATCACCGATACATTTCTTGCTTAAATTCCTCCTTATGTGTTTGTGTAGCCATCCATATCATCATCACATTATCACTGCTAAGCAAGTTTCTTTGGGACTACCCACCTGCACGCACACAGACGGCCATAATTTTACTTTTTCACTGACGTAGAACTTTCCATACAGTAAAGTATACAGCTTCATAAATTTTAATTAACATCCTACAAAGTGTACAGCTTTGTGAATTACAGTTATGTATTCACCAGTCTAACCACCCACCAGATCAAGATGAAGAACATTTCTATACCCCGCAAGACTACTTAACACGACTTCTCAGCCTGTGACACAATTCCCATCATGCACACATGCTTGAGGAAAGACTCTTTCCCACCCAACACTTGGTCATGTCATGGCCTCCTAAGGTTCTTGGTTTTCCACATCTCCATCTTCATCTTGCTATCTTCCATGTGGCTCAGTAATTTCTAGCCTGTTCCAATACTCTCATTTTTTTAAGTTTACTTATTTATTTTGAGAGAGGCAGGGAGGGGCAGAGAGAGAGGGAGAGAAAGAGACAATCCCAAGCAGGCTCTGCACTGTCAGCACAGAGTCCAATGCAGCACTCTAACTCATGAACTGTGAGATCATGACCTGAGCCGAAACCAAGAGTCAAAGGCTTAACCAACTGAGCCACCCAGACCCGCCCTCCGCAACACTCTCATTTCTTTCTGTGCAGAGCAGATGCTGTGTTGATGCCCAGGGTATCAAGCCCCTACTGCAGGCAAGCTCTGTACTTACCCTTAATAATCATTATCTCATTCAATCCCCCCACATAACTTATTTGCTTCTGTAGACTCTGCTAATGTCTCTTTCAAATCTCTATCTACTTAAAACCTATTCCTCCAGAAAGCCTCTCTGATAATAACAATGTCTGTCACTTATGGAGCACTGACCGTATGCCATCCCAAGGGCCACCCATAGAAGGATGGAGAGGTTATGAGTCTTTTTTCTACAACTGAGGAAGAGGCGGCACACACACGAACAATTCTTGACAGTACTCGGATATGCTTCATTTTACAGATGAGGTTTACGTAGCTTAACTGTGGTGCCTGGGATGACCCAGAAAATAAATGCTGAAAACAGGGTCTTTAACTCTGAAGCTTGCATGCTTTCTCATTTCCTTCTATGCAAGGCTTTCATTTGTTATCCAACAAATATTTATTGAGCTTCTACTATGTGTCAGGTGTTGTTCTACGCACTGGGACACAGCAGTGCAAAAACAGATGAAGAGCTTTGTTCTCAGGAAGCTTACAAATTAGTGAGGTAAGGCGGTAAAAAATGATAAAAAAGTAAAATATGTAGTACTATTAGATAATGTAAAATGCATCCAAGAAAAATAAAAAGGGAGATGGATTGTGGACAGTGAGATTGGCTGATGTTACAGCTTTAAACAGAGTGGCCAAAAGAGGCCTCACTGAGAAGGTGACGGCCAAGCTTTGAAGAATATAAGAAAGCCAGGTATGTGGTTATCTGGGGCAATAGCATGTCAGGAGGAGACCACAGCAAGTGCAAAAGTCCTGAGGTAGAAACAGTGAGTTGACCAGTATGAGGTGAAAGAGGGAAAGAGTGGAAGCCAAGGTCAGAAAAGAGGGGCTGGTATCCAGGTTGGGAGGGATTTGCATGTCAACGAAGATCATTTTTCTCTTCCTTATAATTATGGCTACAGAAGAATGCTGTGTGTGTGTGTGTGTGTGTGTGTGTGTTTTACCATAGTTGTTAGAAATTCAGATTTATGTTTGTACAGACAGAATGTCGTGTGTGTGTGTGTGTGTGTGTGTGTGTGTTTTACCATAGTTGTTAGAAGTACAGACTTATGTTTGCACAGACCTTTTCCCAGCTAGATTATAAACTTCTTAAAGATGGAGAACGTTTCTTATACTCTGGGGGGACTTGTCTGAGATTCCAAAATACTATCCCAAAGAGGGCAAATATACCATGACTTCCTACTTCTTAAACCCACAGGGTGTGTGACATTAATCCTTGCCTGCCGCATATTGACGCGGCTTCAGAGTCCTGAAGAACTAATTAAACTTCAGAGTGTTTTTTCATATCTATTACCATTTTTTTCAGCTGCAATAACAATGGTAATCATTCAGTACATCAAAAACCATTAAAGCCTAACATTCTTCTCCATAGAAAATTTCTGGCTACATTACATCAACAACTGTGTGCATTATGTTATCAACAATACACATCAACAAGGACAGCAATAATTGTGTGATGTGATTTACAAAACATACCACCAGAAATAGGAGAGAAATATACGTTTCAGTTTTCAACAGTCATTAATGGTATCACTGTGAGACCACATCACATTAATTGTCAACACACTATGCCAAAGCACACATGAAACAGAATGCTTCTTAGATGCAAGCATATCTAAGTCAGAAATTCTTAAGTGTAATCGAAGGAACACAAGCTCTTTGTTCACTTATTTAATAAATATTTATTGAGATGGTACTACGTACCAGAATTGTAAACACTGATGAGCAAAAATGGCTGATGCCATAAGTGAGCTTTCATTAATCAAGTTGTCATACAGGTGTTACCATGACAAGTGTTATAAACAAAAGGTGTTATAAGAGCCTATAGAAAGGGAACTCAATTAATCAGGTGAAGACTTATCTGACAAAGTAAAGTTGGGAGCTGTAATCTGAAGGACAAATGGACAGTTAACTAGACAACATGGGAGGAAACAGTGTTCCCAGAGACAGGGGATAATAGCCTGTGCAAAAGCCCTGTGGTAGGAGGAACATGGCAGGGCCATAAAGATTACTGGTGGTATCACCACATTCCCCTCATGCAAAATAGATCCAAAGAAACTGAGAACAAAGTACACTGGAGCAACTAGGTGGTTCAGTCAGTTGAATGAGTCAGACTCATGTTTTCAGCTCAGGTCATGATCTCGTATTTATGGGATCGAGCCCCATGTCAGGCTCTGCACTGGTTGTGGAGCCTGCTTAGGATTCTCTCTCTTCCTCTCTCTTTGTCCCTTCCCTGCTCTCTCTCTCTCTCTCTCTCTCTCTCTCTCTCAAAAAGAAAATACAGATATCCCTTGTGAGATCCAGAAAGCAGAAACAAGTAGCTCCTGGAGAGAGATCTGATGAAAGTAGGAGCAGGTTGTCTTTTGAGTGCAGTGTTTCCTCTAGCAACAGTCCCAAGTTGTCCCTTCCATGTCTACTGAAATTCAGAGGCTGAATTTTATTTAACACTTGGAGTGCTAGAGTATCTGCCTCATTTCCTCAGAGACAGATGTAATAGTCCGTCTCTGGACCGAACAGAAATGGCCAAACAACAAGATACATCTTGGGAAGCAAGTGAATTATTAAGATGGGTAGAAGACAAAAAAGGTAGATTGTGAAAGGTGGATCCAATAACAGCAGAAAAGAGCTGTAACAAAAATATGTCCTTCCTAGTGCTGTGTGAATACCAAGATAGTACAGTGTACATCATACTCTTAAAAGTTGGCCAACTATTATTTCTTTTGAAAAGCATATAATCAGGTCTATTATCATGACTATTTCTTACAGCCAACATTAATATTTTGAGGAAAACAGCAGTGATTTAAATCAAAAGGCTATACCAAAGGAGTTGCTTATTCCTTTTTAATTTCTTTTTTCCCCTTTTTTGGAGTCTTTTCCAGTTTTATCAAAAAATATTTGACGTACATCGTTGGATAAGTTTAAGGCACACAGCATGATGACCTGATTTATGTATATTGTGAAATGGTCACCAAAATAGTTTTGGTTAACATCTATTTTCTCAAATAGATACAATAAAAAGAAAGAAAAAAAGGAAAAATACTTTCTCTTTGTGATGAGAAGTCACAGAATTTACTCTTTTAACAACCTTCCTATATATCATATAGCAGTTTTAGCCATAGTCATCATATTGTACATTACATCCCTAGTGTATATTTCTAAGGGGAAGTTTGTATCTTTTAACAACTTTCCTCCAATTTCCCTCTCCCCACTATCTTCCTCTAGTAACAGGAAGTCTGATCTCTTCCTACACATTTGGGTTTTTTGTTGTGGTGTGTTTTTTTTTTTTTTTTTTTTTTTTTTTAGATTCCACATATAAGTGAGATCATACAGTATTTATCTCTCTCTAACCTAATTCACTTACCATATACCTTTGAGGTTCATCCATATTTTTGCAAATGGTAGCATTTCCTCATTTTTAATGGCTGAATAATATTCCATAGTATATATACACCACAACTTCTTTATTCATTCGTCCATCAATGGACACTTAGATTGTTTCCATGTCTTGGCTACTGTAAATGATTTTACCATGAACAGGATATCTTTTGGAGTTAGTGTTTTCATTTCTTTTGGATATATTCCCATAAGTGGAATTTCGGGATCATATGATAGTTTTATATTTACTTTTTTTGAGGATCCTCCATATTGCTTTCCATAGTGGCTATACCAATTTGCAATCTCACCAATAGTGCACAAGGGTTCATTTTCCTCTACATTCATGCCAGCATTTGTTATCTATTGTCTTTTTGGTGATGGCTATTCTGGTAGGCGTGAGATGATATCTCCTTGTGGTTATAATTTGCATTTTCCTAATGACAGTAATGTTGAACATCTTTTCATAAACTTGTTGTCCTTTCATATATTTTCTTTGGAGAAATGTTTGTCCAGAACCTCTGCCCATATAGTTTGCTATAGAGTTCTATGAGTTCTTTATATATTTTAAAAATATCAGATATATGGCTTGAAAATATTTTTTCCATTCCATAGATTATTGATTCACTTTGTTGATGGTCCCTTTTGCTATGCGGAAACTTTTTAGTATGATGTGGTCCCTCTTGCTTTTTTTTTTTCCTGGTTATGCTTTAGGTGTCATATCCAAAAAATCATTACCAAGATCCATGTCAAGGAGCTTTATTCCTATGTCTTCTTCTAGGAGTTTCATGGTTTCAGGTCTTAAATTTAAGTCTTTAATCCATCTTGAGTTAATTTTTGTGAGTAGTCCAGGTTGATTCTTTTTTTTTTTTTTCAAATGTTGATTTTTGAGAGAGAGAGTGTGTGTATGAGCAGGAGAGGACAGAGAAAGCAGGAGACAGAGAATCAAAGGCAGGATCCACAATATAAGCTCAGAGCTGGACGCAGGGCTTGAACTCATGAACCATCAGATCATGAATTAAGTTGAAGTCAGACACTCAACTGACTGAGCCACCCAGGCACCTCAAAGTTGATTATTTTACATGTAAATAATCAATTAACCCAACATCATTTATTGAAGAGACTGTCTTTTTTTTAAATTGAATATTCTTGGCTCCATTGTCAAATATTACTTGACCATATACACTTGGGTTTATTTCTGGACTCTTAAGTCTGTTTCATTGTTCTATTTGTCTGTTTTTATGGTAGTACCATACTGTTCTCATGGCTACAGTTTATAGTACAGATTGAAATCAGGAAGTGTGATCTTTCTCAGGATTTTTTTCTCAGGATTTCTTTGGCTACTCAGGGTCTTTTGTGGTTCCATATACACTTTAGGAGTGATTTTTCTACTTCTGTAAAAAATATCACTGTAATATTGATAGGGTTTGCAATGAACCTAGAGATGGTTTTTGGTAGTATAATATTTTAACAATATTAATTCTTCCAATTACTGAACATGAAATGCCTTTCCATTTATTTGCATTTCATTCTTCAATGTCTTATACTTTTCAGAGATTGCTCACCTCCTTAGTTAAATTCATTCCTAAATATTTTGTTTTTGATGTTATTATAAATTGGATCAATTTCTTTATTTCATTTTTAGAAAAATAATTGTTAGGGTATAGTAATGCTACTGATTTTTGTATGTCAGTTTTCTATCCTGCAACTTTAATGAATTCATTGGTTACATCTAAAAGTGTTTTGGCTGAGTCTTTAGGATTTTCTGTATATAAAATAATGTCATCTGCAAAGAGACACAATTTTATTTCTTCCTTTCCAAAGCTGATGCCTTTTATTTTTTAAATGCTTGTTTGTTTATTTATTTCCTGATTGCTCTAGCTATGACTTCAGGTATTATATTGAATAGGAATGGTAAGAGTGGGCATCTTATATTTTTCTTGATCTTTGAGGAAAAACTTTTAACCTTTCACCATTGAGTATGACGTTTGCTGGGGGCTTGTCATATGTAGCCTTTATTATGTTGAGATATGCTCCTTCTATGCTTAATTTGTTAAGCATTTTTATCGTGAATGGATGTTGAATGTTGTCAAGTGCTTTTTCTGTGTCCACTGAGATGATCATATGATTCTTTCATTCTATGTGATGTACCACATGATGTTGAATCATCCCTACATCCCAGGGATAAATCCCCCTTTTAATATGCTACTAAAATTGGTTTGATAGTATCTTATCAAGAATTTTTGCATCTATATTCATCAGGGATATTGGCTGGTAGGTTGTTTTTTTCCTAGTAGTGTCCTTTTCTAATTTTGGGATCCGAATAATGCTGACCTACTAATGAGTTTGGAACTATTTCCCTTCATTTTTGGAAGAACGGGATTATTGCTGTTACAACTTCCATGTGTTTTTTATTGCAAAACTAAGAACAGATTATTATGGTTATTTTTACTACCCTTGGTTTTTGTCTTTAACTTTTAAGCTAGAGTTGTAGGGGCACCTGGGTGGCTCAGTCAGTTAGGCGTCCAACTTCGGCTCAGGTCATGATCTCACCATTCGTGAGTTTGAGCCCCGTGTCGGGCTCTGTGCTGACAGCTCAGAGCCTGGAGCCTGCTTCAGATTCTGTGTCTCCCTCTTTCTCTGCCCCTTCCCTGCTCATGCTCTCTCTCTCTCTCTTTCAAAAATAAATAAACATTAAAAATTTTTTAAATAAATAGAGTTGTAAAAGTGAATTATGCACCACTGTTACCATATTGTAGAATCTAATGTAACTATATATTTATCACTATCAGTTAGATTTGTACTACCTTTTTTTATGTTTTTATGATGTTAATTAATGTTCTTTTACTTCCACTCAAAGAATTCCTTTTAGTTTTTTTTGTAAGGCAGTTCTGGTATAATGAACTTCCTCTGCTTTTGTTTGTTTAGGGAAGTCTTTATCCCTCCTTCATTTATGAAGAATAGCTTCACCAGGTATAGAATTTTTGGTTGACAGTTTTCTTTCGATATTTTGACTATGTCACCTCATTCTCTCCTGGCCTGAAAGTTTCTGTTGAGAAATCTGCCAATAATGTTATAGGGGTTCCCTTGTACTTATAAGGGTTCTCTTTTCTCTTGCTGCTCTTGAAATTCTTTGTCTTTGACTTTTGACACTTTAATTATAATGTGCCTCAGTGTAGCCTTATTTGGGGTCCTTTGGATCTCATGGATCTGGATGTCCATTTCTCTCCCCAGGTTCAGGAAGTTCTCAGTCATTATTGCTTTAAATATACTTTCTGTTCCTTTCTCTTTCTGTTCTCCTTCTGGAATTCCCATAATGTGAATATTGTTTCTTTTCATTGTGACCTATAATTTCTGCAGGCTTCATTGCTCTTTTTCATTCTTTTTTC
The DNA here is from genome assembly GCA_028646485.1 of Cryptoprocta ferox. Lineage (NCBI taxonomy): Eukaryota > Metazoa > Chordata > Mammalia > Carnivora > Eupleridae > Cryptoprocta > Cryptoprocta ferox. The sequence continues at coordinate 22,457,781 of CM053571.1, forward strand.
CTTTTTGCTCCTCTGGATAATTTCCAATGTCCTATCCTGTAGGTGACTGATTCTTTCCTCTGTGTGGTCAAGCCTACTTTTAAAACTCTCTACTGAACTCTACTGAATTCTTCAGTTCAGTTATTGTGTTTTTCAACTATAGAATTTGTTTTGTTTTGTTTTTATGGTTGCTATTTCCTTGTCAAATTTCTTGTTTTGTTCATTCAGTGTTTTTCCAATTTTATTTTGTTGTCTGTGTTTTCTTGTAGTTCACTAAACTTCCTTAAGAGGATTATTCTGAATTCTTTGTCTGAAAGTTCATAGATCTCCATTTCTTCAGGTTCAGTTATTGGAGATTTATTCATTTACTTGATTTTTTTGTGATCCTTGTACCTGACATTAGCATCTGTACATTTGAGCAATGAGACTCTTCTTCCAGATGTCACGGGTTTGCTATGGCAGCGACAGTTCTCCATCAGTCATCTCAGGTTGGGTTTCTGGATGTGTTTGCTGGCAATGCCCATAGGCAGGGAGAACTGACTATTATGGTCAGTTGGGGTAAGGGAATTATTAGAGCTCCGAGGACAAGGATGGAGGTGTGTGTCACTGGCGGAGAATAGTTGGCTTGGTTCCCTACCTCACTGAGGCTATAGGATACGTTCTCCAGCTGCTTGGATTCTCTGGTCAAACTTAACTAGATGGTCACGACTGAGTACCATATTCAGTAGTAAGTGGGGCTATGAATTAATTTCCTTACCCTTGCAGGGCAGCAGGACAGGACCCAGGGTCTATACAATTCATTGTCTGGGGACCCATGTTAGGCCAGAATTCCATATTAGGAATTCAGTGCACTGAATTCCCTCAGGTCAGCTGAAACCACTTGTTTAATTCTGCAGATGGAGAAACCATGGGGTATGCCCTCTGTATGTAAGGCTGTCAAATGGGCTAAGAACCTTTCTATGTGCTCTGGTTAGGTTCCCTCCTCAGACAGGCTGAAGGCTGTATTCAGTGTTGTGTGAGGGCTAGAATTAATTTCCCTTCCTGGGAGCAGTGAAAGAAGCAGCTCTAATCCATCAAAGCTCTTTGTTTGTTGTCTTAACTTAAGCCAACTCACACCCAACTTCCCTGACCAAACAGGGCCACTGGCTTTGTTCTGCAAACTATGAGCTCTACTCCCCCACCTCTTGGCTCAAGTGCCACTGGGCTGCACAGGTTCTAGGAGTTATCTCCAGACCCGCTGGTCAGCTGGGACCAAAGACATCCTCCATAGTGATAATGAAAGAGTTTTTATGCACCTTATGGAGTCTTGGATTACCTGAATATTACTACTACTTTTTTGCTAATGGACAATCACTCTGATTTAGCTTACAAAGCACTGAATGATCAGCATGAGAACTACTTGGTTATCCCAGTCTTGAAGTTTTTCTGTGCAATGAATCTGAGACCCTGATGATATTTATTCATTACATTTTTAATGATATATCAGGTTACCATAGCAATTCTTGTTCCCTGGAAACTTCTTTCTTGCAACACACATTTATTGTATGCCACGTTAACAGGCTGATCCTATTGTTTGAGCTGTCTCATTAGCTCAAGTAATCTGAAGCTATTTCAAAATGTTAACCAGTAACAATATATAGAAAATACGGTTATTTAGAAATAACATTTATTTAAGGAAATAACTCACCTTAAAATCACCTTTTCCATGAAGTTTGCCTTGACTCTGTAAATAATCATTTTCATTAAGTCTTAGAATACTTAGGGGTTTATGTCATTCATGAAATCATAATTTATGATTAAATATATATTCTTTCATATTATTTATCAATTATTTTTATGTAATCTTGTATCCTCATATATATTAGAGTTATAATAAATTAGAAGTTGCTATGGGTTGAATGTTCACCCCCAAAGGATATTGAAGTCCAATCCCCCACTCTGTGTGAATGTGATCTTATTTGGAGATAGGGTGTTGGCAGATGATCACATTAAGATGAGATGAGAGCGGGCCATAACCCAATATGACAATGTCCTTTTTGGACACTGTCCAAATAGGGGACTTGCACATTAGAGACAGACATGTGCAGAGGGAAGATGACATGGAGCAGATTCTCTCCTTATGGCCCTCAGAAGCAATCAACCTTGTCAATACTTTGATCTTAGACTTCTGGCCTCTAGAATTGTGACAATAAATTTCTGTTGTTTAAGCCTCCTAGTCTGCAGTACTTTGTTATAGCAGCCATGGGAAGCTAATACCAAAGGCAAGATTAATAATTTGATCTGTACCCTTTGCAGTTTCTAAAATAATGCTTTCATTTTTATTAAAAAGTAAAATAATTCATGAGCAGGAAGTTTTTCAATCATTCACTCATTCACTTGTTCATTTATCTATTCAATAAATATTAATCATTATATCCATTGGGCAAAGCACTAAATATGGGGGTGAATATCAGTAAAAGTCTCTTTCTTCTAGTTTCTAGTAATAATAACTTCCTTGTAGTTTCTGACTACTGTCTAACAAAAATTATGTTAGGTGCTTCACATGTACTTTTCTATTTAGTTCTCAAAACCAACCTGTAAATGTAGGTTTGATTGCTCCTAATTTTCAGGAAAAGACCAAAATCACAGAGGCTTAAAAATTTAGACTAAGTTACAGGGGTAGCCCAAGTAGCTCAGTTGGTTGAGCATCTGATTCTTGGTTTCAGCTCAGGTCATGATCCCAGTTTCATGCTATCAAGCCCCACATCATGCTCTGCGCTGAGTGTGGAGCCTGCTTGAGATTCTCTTTCTTCCTCTCTCTCTCTCTCTCTCTCTCTCTCTCTCTCTCTCTCTTCTTCTTCTTCTTCCCCTCTCCCCTGCTCATTCTCACTCTCTAAAATAAGTAAAATTAAAAAAATTTTAAAAAGTCAGAGTAGGCTATCAAAGATCACAAAGCCAGTAAGCAGCAGTTATTGGCATGTGAAGTCAAACCAGTATGACTCTAGTGCACATTTTTCTTCTACTCTATTTGCCTCTGATAAGGTACTGGGAGTAGAGGAACAACAGTGACTCTAATATGAGGTAGACTTGTAGTAAGAGACAGAGAAGCAAAGCACTATGGGTGTTTTGAAGACATGACAACTGTTTTGTTCAATCAGAAAAAACTTCATGGAAGCAGAGAAAAGATCTGGGTGAATAGCAAGTGAGAGGGGGGGCTAGTAGATGGAGCAAGGGCCAGATTAAGGCAGGTCATCAGAGTTGGAAACAAGCAATGCCAGGATGTTAGAGGTCATTAACATAGACAATGCTATCAATGAGGTTCTTGCATGAAATAGGTTAAAGAAGACACTTAGGTACTGAAGCCTCTAGGTAAGATTGGTGTGTCCTAGGTGATTGGGACTTCTCCAAAAGATTGTATCCATTTGTAAGAGGAAGTTTTCTTGCTAAAAGATAGCAGCAAAACAAAGATCTGGGAATACCAATGGGGAATAATAGACTGATTCCTCTTCCTAAATACCTGACTTAAGGTGGAGAAAAGGGTACCTTTCTTTGGAGGCAGCTCCTAAGGAAATGATGTTGTCACAGAAAAGACCTATATATTTTTAAATTTTATGTAAATCCAAGTTAGTTAACATATAGTATACTAATGGTTTCATGAGTAGAAGTTAGTGATTCATCACTATATAACACCCACTGCTCATCCTAACAAGTGCCCACCTAAATGCCCATCACCGATATAGGCCATCCCCTCACCCAATATCCCTCCAGCTACCCTCAGTTTGTTCTCTGTATTTAAGAGTCTCTTATGGTTTGCCTCCCTCTCTGGTTTTATCTTATTTTTTCTTCCCTTCCCCTATGTTTATCTGTTTTGTTCCTTATATTCCACACATGAGCGAAATCATATAATGTTTGTCTTTCTCTGACTGACTTATTATTTTGCTTAGCATAATACACTCTGGTTCCAGAAAAGACATATTTTAATTACAGGAGGGTGAAAGAAGCATTTGAGGCAAAGTGCAGGTAGAATTAATCTCTAAATGGATAATGATTCCACACATGATAATGGAAGAGGTTGGCTGAGGGGTAGGAGATTCAGAGTGGACTTGGGGAAGATCTCTACCACACTCTTGCAAAGACCATTTTCAACAGAATTATAAATCCAACAGTAAAATCTTCAATCCTGAGACTTAACATATGGTTAGTGGACAGTGATGAATGCCATATGCTGAGGCTTGGTAAATCACAACAACATAAGAATAATATTTTTTCTCTACAGTTCCAAGCTGTGGTCTTCCTTATAAAATCCTACATTTTTTTTTCTTCATTGCTGAAGCCCTGGTGATGATCTTCATAGTGCCTAATGAATCTAACCAAAGGGAACTTGGCTTTGATTGACATAATTAGGATCTGAGGTACATTATACACTGGCCTCCCTTCCATCTGTCTTCTCCCCTGAACATGGGCATAATGAAAAGATGTGGAAGAAAACCAATGATTCTGATACAAACATGTGATGATGTTTGATGACACTTGATGAGGCCAAGAAAAGTATTGGTTCTACTTTATGATCTTACATCAGTACAGATAAAATATGATAACTTAAGCCTATGAAATTACTGGAAGGAAGAAAATAATGAGAGCTAACAATTACAGAATAGTAAGAGAACATAATCTCAAATATGATGCCCACATAGGAAAGATCTGGGAAAGGTATTTAAAAAACAAACACTGACTGAAAGTCCTGAGGGCAAAACATAACTGTCGCTGGCATCCCACTTTCTAGAATACAACTGAGTTGGCCTATTCTTGGCACACAGCAGAAAGGTAGGACATATGCTTTCAGGGAAGCAAAGAAAGACAGACTACTCTTGAACAGTTTTGAAATTAGAGTGTATTTAATGCCAAAGAATCTAAAGATTGATGTCTGAGATAAGTAAGTATACTCCACTCTCTGCTAGAGTTTTGAACCAATTAAGAGACAGAAGAGATGGAGATATCAGGCAGATGGAGACCAAAGTGTGAGCTTATTGGCCTGTGAAAAATAAAGACTGAGTGTGCAGCAGCAATGGCCTCCCTAATTTGAAGCCAGGAGTTATAAAAACTACCTCCTCTGTCACAGACAGCATGGCTAATGCAGACATCCTATTTTCAACGTGGAAAAGCAAAGTAGGATATGCACCCCCTGACTCTGGAAGGAAAAGAAGAGAGAAGGCACTCCATGATAGGTCCTGTGCCTGGTTCTGTGTTTCCACTCAGACAGTTCATCCCTCCACCTCTGGGAAAAAGTAAGTGGAGAAGCAGAAAACATAGGATGAAAGTCTGTGATGCCTTTCTGCATGGAAACAGGAAGCAGGGTGAAAAAAGGTTCCCTCCTGAACACCCTACCACTAAACTCTGGGTACAATCTAAACTATCCTAAAGTTGACCCAGTATCTTAGTTAGTTCAGCTGCTACAATAAAATACCATAGACTGGGTGGCTTAAACAACAAACATTCACTTCTCACAGTTCTGCAGGCTAGGAAATCCAAGACAAGGTGCCAAAAGATTCAGTATCTGGAAAGGGCCCTTCTTGGTTTGCAGATGAACCCCTTCTTGCTATATCCTCACATGGTAGAGAGAGCCCTCATCTCTTTTTCTTATAGGGACATGAACCCCATCATAGGAGCACCACCCTCTCATGATTTCATCTAAACCTAACTATCTCCCAATGGCCCAGCCTCCTAATACCATCACACTGGGGGTTTAGAGCTTTAATGTATGAATTTGGGGGAGACACAAACATTCAGTCCATAATACTCAGGGAAGATCTGAGCACTTATTGTCTTAGTGGCCCTTCTTATAGGAAGTGACCTGAACATAAGCAACAATGAGAACCAACCTCCAAGGGCACAGGGGAAGATAGCAGGAAGGGTAGCATCATATCTATAAGCATATGCAAAAAAGCATTGCAGGACATTTTGTATCCGCTACTCTATTTTTTGAAAAAAAAAATTAAGTTTATTTATTTATTTTGAGAGAGAGAGCAAGAGAGTGAGAGAGTAAGAGGGGGGGAGAGAGAGAGAGAGAGCGAGAGAGAGCACGAGCATGACTGGGGTAGGGGGAGAGAGAGAGGGAGAGAGATAATTCCAAGCAGGCTCTGTGCTGACACAGTGCAGAGCCCAATGCAGGGCTCGAACCCACGAAGGTGAGATCATGACCTGAGCTAAAATCAAGAGTTGGATACTTTACCAACTGAGTCAGCCAGGTGCCCTGTTCTGTCACAGGGTTTTAAAAATAATTAAATTAGGGGTGCCTGGGTGGCTCAGTCAGTTGAGCATCTGACTTCAGCTCAGGTCATGATCTCATAGTCTCTGGGTTTGAGTTCCATGTCGGGCTCTGGGCTGACAGCTCAGAGCCTGGAGCCTGCTTCAGATTCTGTGTCTCTCTCTCTCTCTCTGACCCTCCCCTGTTCATACTCTGTCTCTCAAAAATAAATAAACATTAAAAAATTTTTTAAATAAAAATAAAAATAATTAAATTAGATGTCAACATTTAAAAACCAGGATATTATACTTAAAATATTGGATTACTGTTTTCTGTTAAAACTCCGGGTAGCCTGGCATCCCTAAGCCCCCATTCTAGCAAGACTACATCCAACTGGGTAGATTGTTATTGGCCCTTCACGCTAGCCTCCAACCTGCTCGCTTGACTCATTACCATGTCCATCTGGCCCTCGGAGGAATCTTGGTTAATAATCTTTCTCTAAGTTGTAAACAGATTGTTTATTTTGCCTTTGGATTTCTTCAGAAAGGTATGAAACAAGAAAACTCAAGAAGAGTGGTGCCTGGCTGGCTCAGTCAGTAGACATGTGAGTCTTGTTATTGGGATCATGAGTTTGAGCCCCATATTGGGCATGGAGCCCACTTACAAAAACTCAAGAAGCAGCAGAATGGGATGGAAAAAAGAGTGAAATAAAAAATTTCAATATGCAAGTTAGAAAGTGGCACACTTGTTAGAAAGCAGAAAAAGTAGCAATGAAAAGGAAAAGGTAAATGGCAGCTGGGCAGTCAAGACTTGGTTCTAGAGCAGGAAAATCAAGGCTGTGGGACTGCTAGACAAGTGGCAAGAGGCAGCCAGGAAGACTCATATTGAGAAAACCACAACACTTTTCAGCCAAGAATCATATTACTCTGAAAATCACTACCTTCTTGCCAGTGAATGTTGCAAAGACAATGAGTCATTAACCAACCGCAATTGAAAAGTATTACTATGATCAAAGACAATTCAGACAGACAAAGTGCAAGGCAGAGAGAGAAGCGGGGATAGACTGCGACAGAAATTTGCCTCCGATCTCAGATGGATGTGTGTGGCCATGTGCTCCTGCTAACTCCACTGTTTGCTGTTAGTGAGAAACTGAACCAATATGAGTAAATTAAATACACGAAGCGTCTCCAAATCTAGTGCTTGGCTTTAACCACTTCCTCTACGTCTGTTAGGCAGCAAACTGTAAGAGAACAGTGTTACTGGATGGCTTCTATATCTGCCAAGCCTGGTCAAAACGACCAATTATACTATTCAAAAGTTACTTATCCAAGACCTTGGGTCTGTATTTCAGTTACTTCCCACCAGATGGTGGTGGGCTCTACAACCCACCACAGCTCACACTTGCCTGTAAAACACAGGGGCTGGAGTGGGAGCAAGAGTTTAAAAGTAGACATTCTGGGCCCCACCTGCAAACATACAGACACAGGCTTGAACTCAAAGATGCCCACATCCTACAGGAGAGGTGAGCATCATATTTGCTGATGTGTAAGTCATGTAGAGTTAAAATGCATGCTATCTTTACAAGGAAATGTTTTGGGGAAAAATGTAAGTATTTTTATCAGATGTATTTTGATAATGATTTGTAAGTAGTTTGGTATGGAAAATGTGTTTCTGAACTTACAAAGAAGGTTGCATCTTAAAATCTCGTAAGAAAATGATTCCTTATTCATTAGTAGGCCATTAGTTAGAAAAAAATCCCACAGCTAAAATAGAAAAATATTGGTTTCAATAAACACTGGCACCTATCAGGTTGTCATTATAATAAATTTAAGTCTCTAATGATAGGAGAATGACACAAAATCTGATCAGAATTATCATTTGTGCCTTATTATTTTTGTTCAAAAACTGACCAGTAGGAAATGAAACTTTTTAATCTTATTAGATGTTTTGTTTTGGTTCATTTCCTCACAATGTACATTTCTATATAATTCATGCTTGTTGGCCATATTGATATTTGGAGATTCTATTTGGGGAGGTGAAGATGGACATTAGCATCTACCAGCAAATATAGTTAGGAAACTATTACAGTTAAAAAGGGTCATCGTTGCCAGCCAAAGAGATGAAGGATGTACAATTGTCAGTAAGAAAGATGTGGAAAACTTGGGGCAGAAAATACAGATTTGCGAGGCGACTGGGTGGCTCAGTCGGTTAAGCATCTGACTTCGGCTAAGGTCATGATCTCATGGCTCATGAGTTTGAGTCCTGTGTTGGGGCTCTGTGCTGATAGCTCAGAGCCTGGAGCCTGCTTTGGATTCTGTGTCTCCCTCTCTCACTGCCCTTCCCCCATTCATGTTGTGTCTCTTTCCTTCAAAAATAAATAAACATTAAAATAAAGAAAATAGAAATTTGCAACTTAGCATGTAGGAAAAAAGGAGAAGTGGAAGGGATTGCCCAGGGAGAAAGTAGAATGAGAAGAAAATATATGGGATAGGGAGCTCAGAGTCTGTCTTTTTCTCTTTTTCTTTTATCAGAATTCAGAGTGTTGGCCTCATGGCTCTTTTGGGTTTGTGAGAGATGGAGTTTATGCTTGATGATAAATGTACATACTAGAACTATCAATCAAACCAATGAACTGTTGTAGAACTCCTGCAATGTTATACTAAAGGCTCTGACAAAGTCTGCCGCAATACAAAAGGACTCAGAATTAGGGCAGAGTTGGTAGAGACCTTATTATACAATGCAATTTGCAAAACTCAACTGAAAAAGTAAATTAATGTAATCATAAAAGTAACATTAAATAACTTCAATGTTTTATTCATATAAAGTCAAGGCTTTTTCTTCAAGAGTGGGTTTGCTGAGTGGAATTTCCTTTTGTACATTTTCCCAAATTTTTTACCTTTTTTCATCTGCTCCCAATTTAATGGCAATTCTTTAGTGACTCACCTTTATTCAGCCTTTCTAAAGCAATTTAATTTTTATAAAAATAACAACTCCCGTCTTCTCTCTCTCATATTTCATCAGTTTTACATAATATTTAATGAAATGATACCCAGTTTGGGAACAAACACAAGTGTCTCTTAGTAAATGCACAAAGTAGTTGATAAGAGTAGAAGTGTCCAGGCAAACCTGGGGAGTCAGCTAAAAAGGTTTCTATTGGCCAGAGCTGCTAACTCACATCAGATATTTTTAACACATTTAAAAAGAAATAAAAAGGTACCATTTCAAAGGAGGAATGTGAAGTAATTTAATTCACATTAAAAATTTCACTTTAAAAGTCAATAGTTAGAAGATACCCAATATTTAATTGAAATTTCTCAGCCATGTTGAAAGTTTGTCTGAAATGTCAGTCTCTCCATCAACCCTTTCCTGATGCCCTAAATTGGCAGTGCTCTCTCCATCTTAGGAGCTCCTTCAGAGATGTTTTTAGACCTTACTTATGAAACATATCTCATTTTACTTTCCAGTGCAGATAGTTATAAACTGATCTTCTTTCTTTTTATACAATATAAACTACTTGATAAGATAGACTACACCTCTCTCATATATACTTTCTAAATCAAAGCACTTTGCTCATCATGGACCCTAGCATATTTTAAGTGGCACCGAATGTGTGTGTGCCTTTGTGTGTTTGTGTATAGTGAGGCAGAGGCAGGGGAAATGAAGGGAAAGAAACATTCATAAATGCCCAGCCTCCCATAAGAAAAGAATATACTCCAGAAGTACACACTCCTTTTCACATCTCCACAGATGTTCTTATAGTACAGTGTTTTCCAGGCTAGTTGTAAAGACTATTACATTGGGGCGCCTGGGTGGCTCAGTCGGTTAAGCCTCCTATTTTTTCTTATCTCCCACTCACAGTTCATGAGTTTGAGCCCCGCCCCGGGCTCTGCACTGACAGTGTGAAGCCTGCTTGGGATTCTCTCTCTCCCTCTCTCTCTGTCCTTGCCTCTCCCCACTCTCTTTCTTTCTGCTTCAAAAATAAATAAACATTAAAGACTGTTACAGAGACTGACCCTTAGCATGTGTTAAGTAAATGTTTGTTGAATAAATAAATAAATGAAAGACTGAATTGGAAAGTCTCTTAAAGATTCAAGGAGAGTAGGGCATGAAGAGAATATAAAACTACCACTAAGGAAAGTGAATTTGACCCTACCTTTACTATATAAGGTATACTCACATGTCCAATACATTTTTTCCCCAAAAGGTAAGGACTGTTATGAAATTTTAGGGTCGCAGAGGTCTTTAGAGATTACCTTATCCAATTTTAAAGATGAGTTGACAGATTAGCCCAATGTCACACCAGCTAGCCATTAGAATGAGACCAAAGCAATTGTAAGCTATTTTGGCTATACCAATTTCAACTGTCTTCTGAAAAAGATGGATTCTATAAATGAAAAATCTTTGGCAAGGAGAATCACTGATAGGGGTTGGAGTAGACTATGGAGCAAAAAGGCAGCAAACAGGAGAGAGAGCAGAATCGTGTTTCCAAAGTGATTCCCACTCTGACAACTATGATGTGGTTTTCTGTCTTGCTAGAAAGTGGCAGAGTTAGGGTTCAAAGTCAAGTCTTCTCACCTTTATACCAGAGTTCAGGTATCTTTAAAGAGAAAACCTCTTTAAAGATAAATATATCTTTAAAAAGATCTGGAAATCAGTTAAATTAAAAATAAAACCAAAATGGAGCTTCAATGGAACAATTAACACCACTTTCCTTGGTCAGTAAATCTTTCTGCAATAAAATTATAAAAATTAAAAATCACATAAAAGATAAAATATCACAAATATTTGGTATGAATAAGAAATTTTTACAAACACTCAGAAAGTTAAATATTTCTAAAACCTACAGCTTAACAATAAGAATGGGAAAATTATGATGAACCCATAAGAAGCTAGTGTCTGTTTTTTAAAATGATCCTTTGGGACTGCGAAAAAGGAATCTTTCTGGAGGATGGGAAGTATCTGGTTGTTAAAGAAGTCATAATGTTTCGATTTTAGTTTTCAACACCAAGAAGCCATTTTAAAATGATAAAATGTTAGGGCTCCCCAAGATGAGGATTTTGGCTCCTTTTGTAATATTTTCCTGCAACACAGATATCAGTTCAACAACCCACTGGTTTCTAGACCATTAGATCTGAAAGGGTTTGGGTACATAGTAAGCATCATAAATATATGTCAACTAAACAAACAAGTATCACACTCCAGAAAAGGCTTGCAATTTGGAGATGAATGTTGCTTTTAGGGGGAAAAGATTGTCTGCTACTCTTATCAGGAGAAATCCTCCTAAGAGGGAGAGGCTGTGAGCTCCAGGAACCCTTCCCTAGTTGGATGTTTATAGCTAATGCTGACAGCTTAACTCCTCCTTAGACTGGTCATTTCCCCTCATTTTCTAACCCAGGCCCCAACACTGAGATCCATTCTCCAAGGCAAATTGTGAGTATACAGCTAATCAGCAGCCCAAGACTCACTGTAGAAGCTGAAGAATAAATGCAGGAATGCCCTTCATGGGGAGGGGAGAAAGAAATAAAATTGAGAATAAGTTCAGCTTAACAGTGCTACCAGGAACTGGGAAAACAAGAATGAGTAAACCCTAGAACCAAAGGAGACTACAGTTAAGGCAGGGAGGCAAACTCACATTCAGATTTTAAAATAATGTCACATATTTTATGATGGAAACATATCATATTAAGATTAATGAGTACCAAGAGCAGAGGAATTTAGCCAAGTTCAGGGGAAGTTTCTGGAGCAGTTGGAAGCCACACAAAGATGTATGCAGGCACTGAATTGAAAGACAATGTCTTTGGAGGGTGGTAGCAAATTAGCATTTTTAGATTATGCAAAAAAAAAAAAAACCTTGCCTATTTGACTAAAGACTAGTACAAAACTAATGTCTGCTATGGTTAAATATCTATGGCCTAATGTGATGTGGAGTCATATCATAATAGCACAGACCCATTTCGTGAAAAGAATAGATCTTACATGAAGAAAGATCTTACATGAAGAAAGATTAATCTCATACAGATTTTCTTGAATCTTTACCTCATTCTCTAAGAGGAATCTGTTCTACTGAATTTGTTTAAACTCAGTAGACACAAGGCATTTCAGATTCATCCATCCATTCATCAAATATTTATTGGAGATTTCCTGTGTCCAAAATTTTAGCTTTTTTAAAAAAAACAAACAGGTTTAATCAGTCACAGAAGGTTAGACTGAAGTTCTGCTGAAATGGAAGAGACGTGGAGGAATCGTAAAATGCAGAATCCCTATTAAATATTAATCAAGAAAGTCTGGGAAGGCCTGTGAATGTCAGGTTGCCACAGTCACTGAGGCAGCCTCTGAGGTGTCTGGGTATAGGGTACCCCAGAATTGGGCCAGATCTTGTAGATTAGCACATAAGAGTTGGCTCTACTTCTCTCTCCTTTTTCCCCTCTCTTCTATCTTGGAAGAAGAAAAAATTGAAGGCTAGTCCCTAGCAGGGAGAGAGGTGGTTTTGACAGACTGGAAGGTAGTCCCATAAAAGGGTGTTTTCTAGGTGTTAGGGTAAGCGTCTAATTGAAGGTTTGATGCCTAGAGGGATCAGGCAGCAGCACAGGGGTTTTTCAGCACTGAAGCCACAACCCCAGATGTGCCAGGCTTCAAAGGCTCAAAGCATCAAAACTGCTTGAGGCCATTTAAAGCCAAAGCTGCTAGTGGCTGCAGGGCTGTTTGAATCCTGAGGTCCTGGAGTGAATACAATGCCAGGGGCTCCAGACACCGAAGGGAAAGGAACAGAGTCATATCATAACAAAGCTAGAGTTCTTGAGGCTGTGGAGGCTGTTTGAACCCCAGGGCAAGTACAAGCCTGGGTTTCCAACCCTGAAGTGGAAGGAGAAGTGGGCAAGCCAGTGACAATGCTCACACTCCAGAGGTTTCCTTCAAAAGTAGAGACTGTGTGGTGGATTATTTTCCCAGACCTTTGTGTTCAAATTCAACAAGCAATTACTGAACAATTTCACGGGACCGTGTTATGTGTTTCACATGCAAACTTATGTCTACTCTTCTGTTGGTGTTCCAAATTGGATCTTCTTTTTCGCTGTTATAATGATAATGTATATGTACATTATCAAGTTATATTCTGCCAATAAAACTTTTAATTTGCTTAAGGAGGTAGCTTCCATTCTGGAGCTCTCCAGAGACCCATTCACCGGCAGAGAAACAGGAGCTTGCCTGCCTGGCAGCAAGCCCTTGTGATAACGCAGCAAATGAACGACAAGCACTTAGCAATGCAAGAGAAGAAACAAGGGGGCTGGGGAGCGACACACCTGCTATAAAGTTCTTACAATAGGAAATAAATGTAAGAGTGGAAAAGAACTGAGAATAATTCACTTTAACTCACTTATCTTACAGAAGAGGATTTGGAGAATCCAAGAGGCTAGGCAATTGCCCCAGATTATACATATAAGCATCCCTTACTGAACAAACTTTTGCATTACATATTTGGGGTTATTTTCCCAGAAGAGTGCCATAGGAAAATACAGGCCCCTATTCCCTTGTCTCACAATAATGAAAGGAAAACCCTCAACTTGGAGTCTCTGCCTCCTGATTGCTCACCATACCACCCACTTGCCTCAGCACCAATGCTCAGCATTGTCCGTGGAATAAATCCTTCTCCACTCTGTGTTAGCTTGGCTGCTATCACAGTCAGCGCAGGCTGCTATAACGGAATACCATACGCTATGCAGCTTAAACAGCAAGCAATTATTTCTCATAGTTCTGGAGGCTGGGAGGTCCCAAGATCAAGGCACTGGCAGTTCCAGTATGTGATGGGGGAGGAGAAACACGCACTTCCTTGTCTCTTTTTATAAGGGCATTAATCACATCATGCAAGCTTCACCCTTATGACTGTCTGCCTCCCAACGGCCCATCTCCAGATACCATCATATTGGCGATTACAGTGTACACATAGGAATTCGGGGAAAACACAGGCATTCACTCCATAGCATATGCACAGGCCAGGTCTTTTCTGTTCAAATGTCATACACAAATATTGGCCAAAGTGCACTTCCCCTTCGTAGGGCTGAGTGGTAGCCTCCAAAAAGATAGGATCATGTCCCACACCCCAGATTCTGTGAATGTTACCTTATTTGGACAGAGGGTCTTTTCAGATATAATTATGTTAAGGATCTTGAAATGAGGAAACCATCCTGGAATACCTGAGTGGGCCCTAAATCCAATGACAAGTGTCATTATAAAAGACACGCAGAGGAGAAGACAGATATGGAGGTGAAGGCGATAGGAAGATGCAGGCAGAATTGGAAGTAATGTGGCCACAAGTCAAAGAATGTCAACAGCCACCAGAAGCTAGGAGAGGCAAGGAGCGGATTCTCCCCTGGAGCCTTAGGAAGAAACACAGTCCTGTCAACACCTTGATTTCAGATTTGTGGCCTCCGGGACTGTGAGAAAAGAAATTTCTGTTGTTCTAAGCAACCAGTTTGTGGAAATCTGTTACAACAGCCCTAGGAAACAGATACAGCCTCCACCTGAACACCCTGATCCTTCGACCCCAGCACAGCCATTTCTCCTGCTCTCAAATGTCTAAATCTGGACCTTTCAATACCTGGCAGGGACTCAGACACCATGGAACTCAGCGGCAATACTTTTAACATACTTTTTTTGAGATTTCTTTTCCGAAAACAAATGCTTAGGGTGAGAATAGATGTCCTAGCTTTGTTGCAAAGGGAGACTAAATAGAAGTTTCCTGACTTTAAATTTAGAGGTTCCTTCCAACTTTCCTCTCTTACTTAGGGTCCTGCAAAATTCCATACAGACACAGATATGAGATGGCAGAAAATTAACCCAACCTGCTTCCTTGCCACTGAGCATCTGCCTTGTCCAGGCCTTAGCTGTTTTTCTGTCTCTACTTCTCCAAACTCAAATCTGATGCTTCTTAAATGTTTTCCTAAACTGTTTTGTCCAGGTCACTGTACAAAATATATTGTAGGGCAGTGTAAAGATATCCAAGAACAGAGCAAGGCGTGCTGATTTTTCCTTTCTCTCTCTCTGTCACACACATACTTCCTCCCTCTTTAAGCATGGACCATAACCCAAACTGTCATAATCCATGCTCTGAAGCTGTAAAGCCGCACCTCACCCTGAAGCCAGGCTCACCTTTCTAAAATATGGATTTCATCATCCCATCCCCTTAATTAAAATCCTCCAGTGGTCCCGCTACCACCTTCATTCACTCCAACAGTACTTTTTTCACCGAGAATCTACAAAGTCCACTCTAATAATTGAGGGTTAAAAGGTAAAAACACATAGTCCATGATATATATAAATATACAAACCTAAAATATATCTATAAATCACCAAGCATCTAACCTCTCATACCCAATATGGTACTCTCATGCACTCAGCCATCAATTCCCTTATGCTTCAAGATGCAAACTGTCTCGCTTGATTCTTCCTTTCTTTCTCCACTCATAACTTTATCCATCTTTCCGTCATCACCCAATGCTTAACCTCCTTAAGTGTCTGATACTAGCTACTGTGAGCCCTTGGGGAGCTTCCAGTCAGACTCAGAAACCCTCCCCAGACCCTCTTGATCATCATCCCCCCAAGCACAGGGAGGGTGCACTTATCACCTGTCCCACAGTAGATGATGCATGTTTCTAGCTTCCTACAATCCTGAGCCCGAGGTTTCTTTTGTCTCTGTCAATTACTGAAAAAGGTGTGTTGAAGTCTCCATCTGTAGTAGTGGGTTTGTCTATTTCTCCTTACAGTCCCATCATCTTTTGGCTCAGAGAAAGGCTGGAGGAAGAAATGAAGGAGGGAAGGATGGAGAGGAGAAAAATAAAAATAAGGAGATCTGAACAGGGCAACAAAACTGGCTTCTATGAAATGAAAGAAAAAGTGGAAAGAAGATTGCAATGCCAATAGAGAGATTTTTAAAAAAGAAGGCAGTGGGAGGGGCAAATAGATGTCCCATTCCTTTCAAACCTAGACTAGAGGTAAACCCAGAAAGAATTTCAATTTATATGAAGCAGTAGACCATTCAAATCCCTACCCCACAATCCAAAGGCTTGAGCAGACACCATGAAATGTGCTTTCTCTTTCCTGGAAGCCATGCTCATAAATTCACCGTTTCTCAGTTGTGTTCCATTGAAACAATTGCTGCCCCCACCTGATGGAATCAAGGACCTGAATCATGCTGAAAGTCAGCTGAAAGTAAATTTTGGAGTTTTGGAGTATATAATTGTATCTACAGTTCCTGCTCTGATTATAGGAAGAGCCACATTAGCATTTCGGTAAAGAAAAGATCCACACTGCTTAAATCTTGCTGGTGTCATAAAGAATGCTTAATGCCCTATAATACAGACTTCTGTTTCACAGAAAAATTTCTCATTTGTTTTGCACTGGAAAACCGCAAATGGATTCCCTTCATCACTCAGTCAGGAGGAATCACTTGAGAGCAGGAAGATGGCTTTATTGAGACTTAATATGAGGGAATAAATTTAAGAGGTCATTTGATATAAGGAATAGAGATCTCTGCATTCTGCTAACAGGTCTGTTAGCAAGCTGAGCCTGGAGAGTTAATGAAATGGTACCCGAGTCTATGGCTTCTAGACAGACTCTCTATAAATTACCTGAACATACCTTCATACGGTATTACCTATTTTTTGCCTCCACCTCTAAATTAACAACTCACCATCAATTCTGTACCTTTATCACTGTGATTCCCATTAAAGACCAGATCTTTTTTCATGTCAAAAACAGCACATCAGTAGCACCCAACTGATGGTAAGGTCCAGCAGCCTGGTCTTCTCCATGGTTTTGACTGTTAAATTCATTTTACTCTGCAGACAGGAGTTTTCAATATGTTTGAAAAATACATGGGAGAAACTCTGGTCAAGTTCAAGGTCAGACACAAGGGCTTAAAACATTTATCTTGGAGAGGTACAAAACCCTCCATCGTTATTGGCAGAGTAAGAAGATGACCCTTTCTACAAAAATTATGTAATCAGTTTTGTCTGACCAAGGGAGAAGAAAAGCATTCATTTGCATAAGTATGTGGATATGCCTTGTCAGGTGAAATAATGCTTGAGTTAACTTTCCATTTTCAACTTAAAACATCTTTGTTCCATCATGGTCATAGTGACCTCCTTATAGTCAGATCTTTGTTTGAATTAGCCCTCATCAGCTAATATTTTTCTATGTTTATAATCCAGGTTATTTATTTCTGAATCTAATTTTTGCTTTAAATTGTAGTGTCTTTCTCCTAAAGCATGATGCTGTTCGCATACCTATTTTTTTCTGTAACAGTGAGTAAAACAGTCAAAGAGTATTGTGAGCAGGTGCCATGGGCTGGGGAAAAAAGACAAAATTCAGACCCTATTCCTTATCCTTGAAAACAGTGGAGAAGACATGAAAACCACATGTATGGTAACATGAGAAAATATTTTGATCCAAATAACAAAAGTCATTGCAAATTAAAGGAAAAAAAATGCTACAGATTGTGCGCCTTCGAGGGTCCAAATGCAATAATAAATGAGACACAGGTAAGAATGCTCAGGGACTACTTCCTGGAGGAAACAAGAATTGCTAAATATAGTGTGTGTGTGTGTGTGTGTGTGTGTGTGTGTACAGGAGTATCATTTCATCTCTCTTGGGTAGTTGCTTCCTTTATTTGCCAAAAGGACATTAATTTTATTTATCATGACATTTATTCCCCTCCCTTTGCAATCAGAACTCCTAATCCTTAAAGAGAAATAGAAAATGCCTTACTTTCCATCTGCTCCATCTTTTCTATTTCCTACTATATTTATATCACTTCTTAACTATTTAATATGATGATCTTACATTACTGTTGAATATTCATATTTTAGTCTCAGTAGGGTACTCATTACTACTCACAATTCATGCTTTCAGGTTCATTCTTTTCCTTTCCCTTCATCCAGGCACCTCAAGTTCATTCATTACCTCCCATCTTGATGTCTGTGACTCACCCATGTTGGTCTTCTGACATTCTGTCTCCAAATAACTATTGAAACCCACTTCAAAGGCTTGAATCTCAAATAATTTATTCCCCCACTCCATCAACTCCACTGATTTCTAGTTCATCTCTGCCTCACATTTAAATGGTTGACTCATTTCCCCCGACCACTTTATAAACCTTTAAAACACATTATCTCCTTCTTGCACAAAATTACATGTATTTTCATCTCTTCGAGAAGCCCGTTTTCTAATTGGTTTCATTTACCTAGCTTATCACTCCAATTTTCTTCTTTTATACTCATTTTTCATAACTCTCCTTACTGTGCCACTTTTAATCACAGAAATGCACCTTGGTTTAAATGGCCTGGAGATAAATATTGAAAATGTGTATGTGAATAGTCTAAACTTGATTACCTAATGGTTTGGGTGAGGATAAAAGGAACATGACAATAAATAGTCACCGGCCAGATTTAAATACATGACAGGATTTGGCATTTATACTCCCTTATCCAGCACCTCCTATGGCCCCTCATCCCTGATCTCTCTCAAGGCTAGAAGCAGGAAAGCAATCCGAGATGCGTTTTTCTCCCTGGTCCAAATGTTACTTTTTATTTGTCCATTTATAAATCACAATCCAAGTTTTGAGCAAAGACAAGGGAGGTTTAAGAACTGTTCACACTGTGCAGTATTCCAGTCACTTTCATGACTATTACTTTGTTTAACCCACCAATACCCATAAACAGTGTCGATAGAACAGGAGGTAAAAAAAACTAAAATAAAATTAGTTGCTTCATAAAATTGTGAATATGATTTGCTAACATCATTTCTTTTTTTATACAGGCTATTTATTTTGAGGAGAGGATGGTGGGGAGGGGCAGAGAGAGACGGAGAGAGAGAATCCCAAGCAGGTTGCCACTATCACCGCAGAGCCTGAAATGAGGCTTGATCTCATGAACTGTGAGATCATGACCTGAGCTGAGATCAAGAGTCAGATGCTTAACCAACGGGGCCACCCAGGAGCCCCTGCTATTACCATTTCTTAAAACCCTAAACAACCTTTTTCTACCATTGAGCAGCTCTCCATCAGGAATATGCAATATGATTCTGTTCAGAACCTGGAGCCATCTGTAAGATTGACATCTTCTCAATTCATAATCTGGCTTACACCAAGGCAGGCAAGAAGAAAGTACAAGGCCCATTTTTCTTCATTTAAATGGATGGCAGATCTTCTCTTTATTTCTTCAGAAAAAGAGATTCTCGTAAGCAGGATACATCACATTCACGGAAAACGGATATTCCTACATCTGGTTCTGGGTTGTTTATAAATCAAAGATTAAGTGCCTCACTGCTTCAAAACCAAAGATGTTCCAGTCCAGCCCCTTAGGGCTTCCTCTTCGTGTTAGTCTCGATTAACATTTATTCCATTTGTTCTTTCAAGGCTCAGAGAACCCCAACTCAATCCAGAGCTCAATTACACACATTCTTTACCTGTGGGCTTTGCCAGGATTTTACCAGTGGCCATTGCTGTGTATCTGAAATAGGAGGATCATTAGGAATTTGCATAAATTGTACTAAAACCTGCATGTGTTTGCCTAAATTATGACATCTACCCCAATGTAGTTTTAGAATTGAAATTGAAAATTCTGCCTATCTTCTGGGGACATATCTGCCTAAAAGTAGTTATCAATTCAAATGGCTAGGAAGAGGGTACCGTTAGATAACATAAATGAGTACAGGAGGTCAGTAGCTAAGTACAAAAAAAAGACAGGTGAGGACTTTGGTGGACAAAGGTCAGGGCCTCAGCAACAATGACTGAGCCAAAGAAAACACATCTCTGAGCCCCAGGCAGCTAGAGGGCACAGGCCTACGGTTCTTTTCACCATATGGGCAGAAATTGCTCCT
Organism: Cryptoprocta ferox; assembly: GCA_028646485.1. NCBI lineage: Eukaryota > Metazoa > Chordata > Mammalia > Carnivora > Eupleridae > Cryptoprocta > Cryptoprocta ferox. Next base: position 22,477,855 of record CM053571.1, read on the forward strand.
GAACTCCTGTCGCAAACAACTGGCACATTTGTAGAAGGATGGTTTCTCTACAAGTACCTACTCCTTCCTCATGCCCACCTATATTCACTACAAGTAACTAAGGCATTTTCAATTCCAATGGTTTGGAGAAGCAAGTAACCTTAGGTGGGAGCTTGAACCTGAGTGGTATAAGCTGTAAAGAGGAACTCGCTGTGCAGTCCTCTTTGTTGGGATCCCAGACTGACTAAGATTTAAGGAACAGATTCTCTCTTCAGGGAGAGGGTTGTAAGATAAAATAGAGGACATCCACTTCAATCTGAATTTCAGATGAATAATAATTTTTTAGTATAAGTATATCCCAAATATTGCATGAGACATGTGTATGGTAAAATATTAATTGCTGCTTGTCTGAAATTCAACTGGAACTGGGCATCTATATGTTATCTGCTAAATCTGGCAACCCTATCCAGGACCAGCACTTCTTTCTGGGTGGTGCCTTCATTCCCAGGTCTTTCTAGCCTCATGTGATGGCACTGGGTGGACGAGGCAATCACTGACAGAGTAGTGGAGAGGTTATGTGGACTCTAGAATCAACTGTACTGCTTGGGTTCAAATCTTAGCCCCACAAGGAAATTTATTTAACTCCTGTACACCTATGTTAGTTTCCCAGTCTGTAAATGGGAATGGTGGTAAACACCCTATTTTATGCATCTGTTTTGGGGAGAAAATGAGACAATCCACTAAAATAATTGGCACACAGCAGGCACACAATAAATGCTGGGCACAGTAATCACCACAGGTTGCTTTGTCCAGTACAGATGGTAATTTACTTGCTAATTGAGTCTGCATTCTAGCTGACATTTAATATTACCTTACTGGTGTGATAAGCATTTATTTACCATTTCCCATATGTCCCCTATGTTGGGGGAAAGTATTATTTTAAATGTAAATTTGGAAAAGTATAATTTTAAATTGTAATACAAAACTCCAGAAAATTCTTAAGGAAGGTTATATTAAGCTCACAGGATAGACTCTCAATTCTTCATTTGTTCCCCAGTCCTATTTATCTCTCTTTTCTCGCTATCGCTCTTCTTCAGCTTATCAGAAGGAAATGTAGGAGCAGCAAATAGTCACTTGTTTTATCAACTAGACAGAGCACGATGCTTTCTCCATCACAAATGATTTACTTGTCCTCCAGACACTTCCCCCCACCTCCCTGCATCAGACACACACATATCCACCTGTCCCACCTCTACCCCCAACCCTGGAACTGTGTCTTGGGGCATTATTGTTCTCCTCTTAACTTAATAAGCTGGAAACACAGCCAGAGCAGTTAAGAGTCTGCTCAAGGGGACACACAAGGAGCCAGCTGGGGAGCTGAAATGAGACCATCCCACTTCTTGGCTCCCTGCCCAGTGCTCTGTCCAACAGACCATAGTGGACACCTGGGTCGGCTGAATAGGAGCCCTGCAGTTGCTAGGGCAAGGGATGAAGCCAAAGTTGGAAAACTCTTATGATGCTCCCCATGGCGATTAATCTGTTTGAAGGTCTGGGCTCTGAACCTTAGATTCCAGGTCTGCATTCCTTCATAAAACCTCGTGTTTTGAAAGCCGCAGTCAATGACCCTGTGAATTTAACTAGACACATTCTTACAAAGCAGCGTCATAAAGGAAAGCTCCTAAGTGATTGGAATCTGCCAACATGCTATCTTGTGCTCCTGGCTCCCAGTATGGGGGCCCGGGAGAGGAGAATCCCACGCCAAGTCAATTTTCACTGCTTGGGCTACCAGTGTGGAATGCTGGGCTTCCTTAGAGGCACGCCTGTCATTTTGGATGCTCTTCTTAATGAAGGCTTAGGCACTAATCTAAAAGGTCAGTGCCTGCTCACACCACTGTACTGGTGGCCACACTTAAATTGCATATCCACTGTAGGGTCCGTTCCAGGCATGATGAAATTCACATCTCTTTAACCTGATAAAATGAAATCTATATGCTCTTTGCTTTTAAAAGCTTCAAAGTCTTTATCCACTTCAGTGAATAAAAGCTAAAGGAAAGGTAAGATCAAGTGCCAAACCCCTTAGAAAGGAAAACGTGACCTTTGTTGTTTTTTCCCTCTCTCTCCAACTCATTTTTTTTCTGTCTCTATTACTGTTTTCATGAACACTAAAGAAAAATCAGAACAAATGACAAAAGATTCTGGTTTGGAAAGGATAACCGTCTCCATTCCATTTAAAAATCTTCAGAAAGGTATCTCCTCCAAAGTTTTGCTATACTTATCTGAATTAAGTAAGTTCTATTTGGTCACTCAACCTTATTTACTGATCTGCCTCATACCAGCTATATGCCTACGGCTGGAGGGACATTAGAACCTGAACTGTATGTGTCAGATACTGCCCACCTCGTTCAGGTATCTGCACTGAAGCAGCCGTGGGATAAATTGGGCTTCTACAAAAGTAAGTCCAGCTAGTGGACTCGTGGTTTTTATTTCCCTAGACTTCATTTTACTACAATCTGATAACATTCTGACTTCCTTTTAGGAACTATGCTTCCTCCCCTATTTTCAGTCTGTGTGGCTGAGATGGGGCCAATCTCACCTGCAATGGGGCACATAACATAGGCTTAGGTAGTCAGCATTTTCCTTCCCTCTTGCCAGAATAATTAGCTCTGTATCATGCCTGAGACTTAGTTCAGGTCAACTAAAATAAGCCCCAGGACTTCACTAGAACTGAGAAAAGTGGCACCCCTTTCCCACTGGGCTTGTGAGGCCGGCAGATCATAGGTGCACCACCCCAAAGGGAAAGTTTGCCTGAGTGAGAATGAAGAAAAGCACAGAGAGGCAGAGCTGAACAGTGAGAGACTGATTTCTATTGACACTGCGCACACACCCAGGGCCAGCTTTGCAGCAAGTCAGTAATACCCTGGTGTTTTCAGTTATAAGAGCTAAGGCATCCTTCTTTTTTTGCTTAAGCCAATTTGGATTGGGTTTTCATCACTTGCAACATAAAGACTGTTGAAAATGGTACAAAAAAGGGTTTGTTGAAAATGCTAGGTTCAAACTCTTGTCATGAGAATTGTATGTCCCAGGTATAATGCATATGCATGTGTATAAGCAAGTACAAAGATATACATGGATTCAGTTATTAATCTCTGCTTCTTCCTCACCAAAGTGTAGTAACAGCCTTCATCCCCATATTCTTAACCAAAACAACTAAGCAAATAATTCTTGCCCATTCTGTACCCACTTCACTGTCGCCTGCATTTTTATTGTCCCATATAACTCTACTAGGTGGCTGAAATGTTTATCTTTTGTTTGTTTGTTTATTTTGGGGGAGGAGGTTTGTTTTGTTTTGGGGGATTTTTTGCTGGTTACTGATCTAGATCAGAAATCAGAAATCTATGGCCTGCAGGCCAAATATGGCCCACTGCCTATTTTTTATAAATAAAGTTTTATTGGAACTCAGTTATTCATTCATCTATATATTATTTATGACTTCTTTAGCACTATAAGAGCAGAGTTGAGAAGTTATGACAGAGACCATACAGCTCACAAAGCCTAAAATATTTATTATCTGGCCTTCACAGAAGAAGTTTCTTGGCCTCTCATCTAGAGAATTAACTTGGAATGTCTGTGGCTCTTCGAGCATTTGTGTTTTGTGTTTGCAGTGTCTTTTGTAGCTTTACTCTCTTTGCAGCCAGTGTTCTTTTGCAGGCTATGGAGATGAGAGGAGGAAGTTTAAATTCCTTTTGATAAGAAAAGTCATTGCCTACCTAGAATGGAATTAGAAGCTAAAAAAAGGATTTTCCTCTTCCTCTCCCATGGCAATATGAAGAAATATGGATGCCATCCGTGCCAGATTGTTGGCAAATTGCCAATCCCTCCTGTATCTCATAGGCTAAAAGCCTGGAAACTGCATTTTCCAGAATGCCTTGCTATAAGGTTACCAGGCTAGATTTTACCAATAAAAAGGAGCCCTCATGATATAAAGAAGGCAGAGATAAAATAGATATTTTTTCTCTGAGTGACATTAGTGCTCCTCCAGCAGAAGCAAGTCAATGCATGGACTTCACTGATTGGCAAAAGATTTTGCAGCGGTCTCTGAAAATCACGTAATTTAGTGTTTCAGGCTGTGGTGACCATTCTGTGGGTCCTGTAACTTTAACAGGAAACTGACAGCTAGCAGAGTCTTTTTCTGACTTTTCAACTTCCAGTTGTTCCAATGGTTCTGCATGTTTCCAATCTCCTACTTTAAGATCCTTCCTACCTGAAATACCTAGACCCGTTTCTGTTTTCCTATCTGAGCCTTAACTGATACACCATGATATTCCCTAGATAACACAATGAAATATTCCCTTTAGCCCCAGAAGCAATAGATGATAGTGACGTGCTTTCTGAATAGTCGGTGTGCCAGTATTCTAAGTCACCAGGTAATGGGTCCTAGTGATTTGCCAGTCAGCCACTGCTAGTAAGGCATTGGATGCAGCCCCTGAATGCTCATCAATGCCAGTGTTGGTAGGATTTCTCAGGCAGAGGTGTGGTATGTGCAAGGATGCAAAAGTGGGGTAGATGTGTGCACGGGACAGAGATTGGATTAGGCTCTTAAAGAATGAGCCCTGGGAGGACTGGAGGGGATGATGGCAGTAGAGAATGTTTCATGCTAAACTAAGGTATTCATTTAAATGTAAGATGACTGCCCATGTTCCTCAGCCTCATGGAAAAGTATAAGAAAAGTAAATCAATGCACAAGGCAACAGGTATTTTCAAGAAAGCGCAAAGTGACATCAAACTAGAGAAAAGCAAATGGTGAGCAGTTCACAGAGATTTTGCAGTGACAAAAGCCCTGACCTGATTTCAAGGAATGTGGATTTTAGTGCAGCTGCAGACACAGCTGGCTGAGTGACCTTGGCCAAGTCACCCCTCGCAAGGCCTTTGTCCTTTTTGCTACAAGGAACTGACAACCTGGAAGCCTTTTCTGAGGCTGTGGTTTTATTACCTATGGCTTAGAGGGAATTTGTCAATGGAGGGCCTCAGGAGCTGCAAGCGGATTAAGACCACAGATGTAAAAATCTCATCCAAAAGCTCAAAGTTCTTTCTACTCTTGATAAGTTATCACAGATTCAATCTTATTCGATGGTCACCAGCAAAAAAGCCAAGCGCACCATTGAGATTTCTCTGCCCCCTCCCCTCTGTTCCTGTTGTTCCATCTACAACTGGTCTCTCCCTTCCTCCCTCTCTCCTCCACTCTTTCCCTCCTCTCCTTCTTTCTCCTAAGCTATCCACCAGAAGGCCTGACTTCAGGGGGAGGGGCAGAAAATGCCAAGCGGGGGGTACTGCTGAAAAGAAAACAAACCAGCTTTTACCAGCGTTTGGTTTTTCTGCCAGGCGTGCACAAACACCACTGTCACTGTCAAGACTGCTTTTGTGTAGAGAAGAGGAACAGGAAGGACAAGAAGAAAGATGGTAAGGATGCTAACATGCTTTGTTAGGGACATTTTTTAATTAATCTGGAACAGAGTTTGTTGGGGTAAGAATACCCTTTACAGAAGAACTACATCCTCAGATGTTTTTAAATTGTGATTTTTATAAAAATCCAGCCATATAAGATGTTCTCTTATTTTCTACTCATTTACAATTGATTTATTCAAAGCATTGTCCCTTTTTTGAAGGAGTGTGTCAAACTAAAAACACTATATATTTGAGATTTTAAGCTGCTGTGTAATTATCAGAAGAGACTTAATGCTTGCTTCCTAGTATCCCTCCTCTACAAAGGCAAATGATCCTTTGGTATTTCAAGGCAGCCAGCTCCTTTTAATTAAGGAAAAAAAGTCTTATTATTTATCCTTCTCAATTCTGGATTTCTTTGTATGACTTAATAATTTATTTACAGACATTACTTGCAACCACATGTTCTGTTCCATTTGGGAAGGTTGCATGGCGGTCATGTGTTTAGTGTCTCTCTAGAACTCCTTGTTTTGATAAAATAGGACATTTCTGCATTTATGAGTGTCAAAAGGGACTTCAGCAAGGACTTAAATAGATTTGCCAGCTGTGTGCTCCGGGCAATGGGAACTTATGGGCCTGTCTCCCTGTCCCTCGACTCTTGACAGACAGACCTTGCTTAAGCCAGACAAGGAATTTCAATGCCTGAGTCTCTTGTTTAAAAGTTTGGAAAGCAGCTCTTGTGGTCATCCACATCAGCTAGTAGTTCCAAATGGAGTCCACACTTAAGCCAAGTAAAGAAGAAATGCTGAGATGGAGAATATACTGAGAGGTTATCTTTGGAGGAAATACCAGCTTGTAGATTAGGAGGATGCTGTACAACCTCATCATCCTGGCTACCTTCTCCTTCATAACTTCATAACTGCTGAGTGCCAGACACCAAGCCAGCCAGGCATTTCATCCACACTAGTTCATCTGATCTAAGCCTTACGACCAGGTACATATTTTATTTTACAGAAGAAGAAAACTGGCTTGATAGAAATAAATGACCTAGCCCATAGACATACAGCTACTGAGAAGCTGAGTCAGAATTAGAAGCTAAGGGTAAGATCAAAGCTTGGCTCTTCTAAGGCTATGTGCAATTACGAAAAGGCACCCAAGGGCATATGGCTTAATAAATAGACTGTGCCTACATACTAATTAGTACAATGTGTCCTTCCTGCTAGCAGATGCAGTCCTAGCCAAGGATACATGGTTGGTGGGCAGTACACTGACCACAGTTCAGTGCCCCTTCACTTCTTCAGCACAGTGACTTTGTGAAGGATGTAGACTGAATAATTCTTTGTGGCAGCCCTTGTGCCAGGACAGATAGGGCTAACTCCCACGTGGTGCTTAAGTTTATGTATCAACTTGGCTGGGCCACGGTGCCCAGATTTTGGCCAACCATTATTGTGAATGTTTCTGTGATGGTGTTTTTGGATGAGATTAACATCTAAATCAGTGGACTTTGACTAAAGCACATTACTTGCTATAATGTGGGTGGGCCTTGTCCAATCAGTTGAAGGCATGTGTGCATAAATATTTATGTGTCTCTGAAGAATTCTGACTAATATGACCAGAATTTAGAATCCAGGCTCTTCTCACAACTCCAAAGAAGTTTCTCTTGACTTCCATGTGAGATGGCCAGAGTGCAAGAAAGAAAATTCTTAGCTGATTGAAATAGTTTTTCTGAAAGAGTACCAATTAATAAAACTATGTCAATGTAAAAGGGAGTCTTTAGGACATGCTTCAGGGCTCTACACTTGGTTCTGTCCCATTCAACACTCCTGTCAGTGGCTTGTGATGTAGGATCATGCAAATCCAATTTGAAGATGAAACAAAGCCGCGAGGGATAACTAACATGACAGATGGACAGGATCAAGATTTTGACAGGTCGGGTTACTGTGCTGAAACTAACAAGAAGGATAATGGTATAACTATACATTTTAGATTTAAAAAATCAATAATTATAGCACAGCTATAGATCTGGATTAGAAAGGTATCTTTTAAATGGTACACCTGAATTTTGTTCTTCTCAGGCTCAATATGAATCAACAATGTGACTCAGCTCCTTTATAATGTTAATAGTATTGAAATCAAAAGATAAAAATATTAACGCATCCTACATATCAGTCCTTGTGTAATCCGCATAGGTCTGAAAACATCAGAAATATCACCACCAAATTCTAAGAGGTTCCACATTTCGGAAGGGTGATGGTACAATCAAGCACTGAAGAGAAGGACAACTGGGCGTGTTCAGAATTTTTGTTAACTGAAGGGTAGTGGAGGGACTGAGGACTAATGTAACAGAAGAGAAAATATCTGAAGGAAGACATAAGAAAGGTCTTCAAGTAGTGGAAAGAAGAAGGTCCAGTCCTCTTTCTGTGCACTTTTCCAAACAGAATGAAGACACAAATACGGCAACTTCAGATCAATAAAAGAAAAGGCTTTCTAAAAAGTGGACACAGCTGATGAGAAATCTAGGCTACTCTGCAAAAAGAGAGACCCCCTGGCTGAAACTGTCCAAGTCTGTCTATATGATAACTTTACAGTATTTCCAAAAGGATGGGCCATGTTGATAACATTTCCCTTCTCCTTCCATCACATAAAACTAATAAGGGGATAAGAAGTTAATTTGGCATGATCTGCACTAGGTGAGCCATAGCTGACTTTTAGGAATCACCTACTTCTTTTCTAAGTCATTGCAACTTGGTTAACAATTTTTCTCAGACTTTCTCAACAATGGCATCAATTATACCAAGAATTCATTTAGAATTAAGTCACTGTGTCTTTAAGCATTCTTTTCCAATAACCACAAGCTACAAATAAAGACCATTGTTAGTTTTACTATCATTTCTATTACTGTGCCAGTCACTGTGATGTTTTAGATACTTAATCTCATTTGAACCTAGATACAGTTATCAGAAGCTCAAAGACCTTGGGTCTCTACTCCAGGACACAAGCCTGCAAACAGCAAAGCTAAGATTTAAGCCCAAATCCAATTGATATCAAAGTCTCTGCTGGGAACTGCTATATTCTGCGGGCCATTCTCCACAAATGCCACACTTATCCTTTCTTTCCACAGGGTTTCCTCTATATTGTCACCTACAGTGCTTTTCTACCTCTCCTCTGTGCACCCTACAAGATCAAGCTCACTGTCATTCCTGAAATAAAGTCTGCCCATACTGATAAGCTCAGGCCACAATGGTTTTTTCTTTATGTCTTATTTTAGTTCCAGTAGAAGAAAATCAAACTGAACTGGTTTATGCAAAATAATGTATTAGCTCACAAGAGCAGAAAAGAAAGGGGGTAGATCCACTCTTGGAAACCAAAGAGCATGGATCAGGACCCACAAACTTGCCCTTTCTTTGCCTCTCTTCACCTCTGTGCATGTCAGCTTCCTCCTCTCCAGCTGGCCTTCCCCACCAGGCTGAAAGGAAGGCCTCAGACAGTTTGTACTCTTAAACTGAGTCCTAAAACAAGTTTTTGTTTTTATTTCCTATATTGAGATATGTTTCATATACAAGTACACCCATTTTTTAGAGTATATTTTTATGAGTATTGACAAATTTATACACTTACACATAACTTCCATTATAACTTCAACATAGAATATTACCAGCACCACAGCTCAAATTTTAAAAAAACTGAAAAAAGAACTCTGGTGAAGTACCTGCTCTGTAAACCAGTCAGCAGAAGGCTGAGAACCAAGGCAGACAGCCCCTGCTAAAACTAAATGCTAGGAGTGGAGAAAGAGCAAAGGGGAACAGTGTATAGCTCAGACATAGCACCTGGAAAAAATCTTTGAATTTAAAGGAGAAAAACACAGACCCTGTATCACTCTTGGTTCAATTAGGAGACCAAAATTACAGAGTAATTTTAATAGGGAATTTTGAATATAAAACAGTATTAATTCTAACAAGGGGTTAGAGTAACAGGTGATCAGCACCCAGGAGAGAGGCTCTTGGCTGAAATCTGTGGCTCACTGAATGCAGGGTGGCATCATGCTGGTGGAACCTGATAAAAATTGTCCCTCTGGAACTTTCCAGCAATCTACCATTTAGAGTATCAGGAAAAGCTGTTCATCCACAGATGTGTCGCTGGAGGCAATCTGTATCTGCCTAAGGTGCATGGCAGGAGTTGTTGCTGGTCCATTTGTGCTATTGGCACTATGTACTGAAGAAGCTAGGAACTGGAGAAAGCCAGGCACTGGAGAGCGGTGGAGGGGGCCTGCCAAGCTAGCACACCAGAACCAGGAAGCAAAACCCCTTTCCTTCTATAACGACACAGCTTAACATCATGCCATCAAGGCAAAAATATTAAAGGGCCCAGATCCATTTTCACAGATTAAGCAAAAGGTATGTACTTGGAATTGAGAAGCAATACATCAATTATCATCCCACACCGCAATTTGTTTCCATTAACCATCTTCTGAATTCCTATAGTTTATACTACCCAATCTAACATTATGTGCCTCCCTAACTATATCTATCTGTGCATAGACACATATGTTGATCTTTCCAACTGAGTTAGGAATTCCCAGAAGATAAGAAACATGCCCTAAATTACTGTAGGTTTCTCTCCTCCCCATCCCTATAGTGTTCCCTACAATATAGGCCCACAGGAGTTTTTTAGTGAATAACCCCAAACTTCGACATCAGAGATGCAAAGAGGAGGCCTTGGGCCAAATCCATCCCACAGATATGTTTGATCATTTTTTAAAATCTTAGATGCACAGTGTTTTGTCTACCCAATATTTGAAATTTTGAATCAGTGACCAACACACAAAACTGGAGACTTCACATAGAAATCCAATGTTCTGGAAAGCTGTGAGACGGTACCACAGTGGGCCGGCACACACTGGTTGAGGCTGACTCTTACATCCTCCCTCTCACCAACACATACACACACTCTGCATGGCCATCATCCTCCTATGGCCTGTTCATTTTTACCAAGTCTTTGAATCCTATAACTGAGTTCTCAACCCCTGCTCCATAGGACAGATCACCTTAACTTCTTTTATAGGCCGAGGAATATGGAAAATAAGCACTAAATAGACATAACTGTGTTGCCAATGCGGATGATTTCTTAGTCCCTTCTTTTCACATACACATCAGAACTGTTGAGTGTCTTTAAAATGAGTGGCCCAAATGAGGTCATAAGAAAATTAACAGAGGTGGGACACCTGGGTGGCTCAGTTGGTTAAGTGTCTGCCTCTTGATTTCCACCCAGGTCATGATCTCATGGTTCAGGAGTTCGAGCCTCATGTCAGGATTCTCTCTCTCTCTCTGTCTCTCTCTCTGCCCCTTCCCCCCTCTCCCAAAATAAATAAATAAGCATTGAGAAAATAAAAATTAATACAGGTTATGAACTTAGGATCCTTAATAGGGTACTGGAAGAGAAGCTAACAAAGAGTCTTGTTCAAGAACCATCACTTCTGCTATCTAACCAGTAACTTGCTGCAGTCTTATAGTCTCCATCACCCTCAGTTTCTGCTCTGAAAGTAATAGGGATAGTCCTGACCTTCTGTGAGTCTAAGAGGTAGTTGCAGACAGGAGCTCTATTCATTAGGAATGACGTAAGGACTCAGCAATCAAGGAACACTTAATTAAGCCAGAGTTTTAATTAATTATTTCTTTTTAAAGACTCTTCTCTTTGCTGGTTTAAGAAATCCATTTATGATCACCTGCCTCTTTTCTAGTTTGACAACTTTACCGTGGCTCTTATGTTGCAGGAAAACTACTGGCACAGCCTCTAAGAGAGGCATCTATGTTATCATCTCATCCATGAGAGTAGGAATCTCCTGGAAAAAAATAAACTTTAAAAGTGCAACAAAATTTATTTAATTAACAAATATTTATGGAATGCCCAAGACTGTCCTAGCACTCTCCTCTATGTTGTGTATACATTTGGGCACCTCTGTGTTATTATAAATTATGCATCTCATCTACAATCAACACATACATTAAACTTGGATCCATACTATTAATTATACTTTTAAAAATCAAAATTATATTTAACGAAGTACATTAAAAATAGACCCTTCAGAGGGTGACTATTTATTAATGAGGTAAGGTCATTTAATTACTCATCACACATTCAGATGTGTAGAGAAAATGCAGCTTCATTTACTTGTTTATTTGATACCTCATCCTCCCTCTGAGCTTCTTTCTGCTGGGTACAACCTTTTAATCCAACAGGTAAAGTTAATCCAATGATACGATTTCACCAGTCCCTTTAACTAAATGCCATCTTGGTATTTTGGATCTGCTCACCAGCCACGTTCCTTCCAAGGGATGAATGGATAAGTGCAGTTCAGAGGGTGTTTTATGTGACCTGTGGAAAGATGACAAGAGTTGTGAATGCACACAGTGTCCTTTGGATCCTTGTTGGTCTCTGTTATGAAGTGGCTAGATGGTGCAGATTTTTGTTCCCTCGACCATCAGCAACATCTGACATAATTGATTTCTCTCTTCTCCTTCAAACAAACACTCTTTATTTTACTTCTGGCCACCTGTCTTAGTCAGCTCTGGCTGCTATAACAAAATACCTTAGACCACCCTAGACCACCCTACACCACCCTAGGCCATCCAGCCACAGCCAAACCAGCTCAGACCACTTAGCCAATCCACAGAATAAAGAAAAATAATAAATATTTCTTGTTTTAAGCTGAAATGCTTGCATTTTTTCATGGAACAGAAATGACACAAATAATAAAACCTGTATTGACAGTTAAAATATATACTAATATATTAATATTATATATAGTAACATGCAAATATAAGCAAGTTAATTAACAAGAAAAAAGTGTTTACCTTGGAGAACAGGTATGTTTGTTCCTTATAGATCATTTGTCTTATGGAATTGATCCTGTTTGAATATGTAAACTATAAAATGATTGTTTTAGGTAGAGTGGAGAATTAATGGTGTGTGACTTTTTTGTCACTGATTGATTTATTCGCTTGTTCAACATATATGAGTACAATCTAAGCTTCCCTCAGGTTGAGCCAGTGTCTTGGTTGGTTCAGCTACTATGAGAAAATCCTATAGACCAGGTGACTTGAACAGCATTTCTCTCTCACTGTTCTGGAGGCTGGGAGTCTGTGATGAGGATGCCAGCAGACTAGGGTTCTGGTGACAACTCTCTTTCTTGAGACATATGAAAACTTCTGCATGACAAGAACACCACACTGAAAGCATGAAGCTCTAGGAACACTGTGTTGGACTCAATTACCCACTTTCTGCTGCCACCCCAGTGCTCAGGTGGTCACAGCTGTGCATGTGACTTCACCTACGGACCTGCAATCTTCCCCCAGTAGCCAGGGGGAGTGCACTTTTAGACTTAATGCACAGGGCCTCCCTATGCCTAACGAGGCACTTTTAAAGATTTTCCCTTATGAAAATTTTGAATATCCAGCGGAGTTGGGAGAATTTTATAGTGACTATCATTTTACCTACCACCCAGTTTCCATCATTAACATTTAAATATACTTTCTTTTTATCATACACCTATCCATCTATCCATCTATATCCTTATGGACTAGTTATGCTTGTTTACATGTTTTCTTTTGATGTAAAATATACATGCAATGAATCATACAAATCTGAGTGTACATTTGCCGATGTTGGCAAATGCACACACACACTTATCTCTTATCCCAAACTTCTATCAAGATATCAGCACAGGACTACTACCCCAGGAAATTCTTTCAGGTCCCCCACCCCTGACTCAATCACCACCCTTACCTCCCCAGACGCAATGAACATTCTCATTTTTATCTGCCATAAATTAGATTTTCTTCTTTTAGAACTTCATATAGAATAATACTATATGTGATCTTCTTTCATGTTTCTTTCACATGACTGTGAGCAAATAGAACTACTTAATAATAAATATGATGAATATTTAGCACGAAATGCATAGATAACTACAGTTTACATTTAAATACATCAAAAATAACATGGATGGATGAGTGGATGCTTGGAAGATTCATCCATGTTACTGTATGTATTAATAGTCATCTCTTTTTTATTACTGTATCATATTTCACTAAATGAATATATAATATTTTATTAATTTTCCTATTGAGGAGTATTTGAGCTATTTACAAGTTTAGGCCTATTATGAAAAACACTAAGCATTCCTGTGTAAATATTTTTGTAAACATAGGTTTTCACTTCTCTTGGATAGATTTTCCTAAAATTGAAAGCTCTGGGTCATAGGATATTCATATTTTTGTTTCAGAAACAAAACAAAACAAAACAGTGCCAGACATTTGTCAAAGAGTTTATGCCATTATATACTCTCACCAGCAATGTATGAGGATTCTAGTTATTCTGCATTGAGTAGGCACCTTAATGCTCAAAATGCCCCCTAGCTTCTGCCCTAGGGGGAAAGAAGAGAAACAATGAGTTCCTTTTACTTCCATTTCCCTTCTTCCTACAACCTTTTTCCTTTTTTTCCTCCTCCCATCTAGCTGACTTGTCCATTTGTTCACCAAGATCATGGAGGGCAGTCTTCAGTTTTTCCATTTTTTCTATATCATGTCTGTAGCCGTCTGGGCCCAATGAGGACATAGAAACCACACAGTAGGTTAAACAGGGAATTTAATATAAGAATTATTATCTTTGATTAAGAAGCTACTATAAGATAAAGGAAACTGCATATGCCCCTGTAGGGTAGACAAGAGAATAATCAGGGAAGAACAAACTTGGAAGGGATTTAGGACTCATTGGAGAAAAGGTGGTGTGGCCACTGGATAGCAGAACAGCCAGAGCTGTGATGAAACAGATGATCAGCAACCAATGACATGGGTGTGCAGGGAGTCTGGGTGCTGGACAGAGGCAGAGCCATCAGAGCACCCAGCTGCACGGGGGGGGGGGGGGGGGGGG